>NW_022638946.1:175000-249376 GCF_010993605.1 Petromyzon marinus | reverse complement strand
CACACACGCAGACAACACAGACACACACAGTGACACACACACAGACACACAGACAGAGACACACACAGTGACACACACACACACAGACACACACACAGTAACACACACACAGTGACACACACACAGTGACAGAGACACACACACAGTGACACACACACACACACAGTGACACACACACAGACAGTGACACACAGACACAGTGACACACACACACACAGTGACACACACACACACAGTGACACACACACAGACACACACAGTGACACACACACACACAGTGACACACACACAGACACACACACAGTCACACACACACAGTAACACACACACAGTGACACACACAGAGATACACACAGTGACACACACACAGACAGTGACACACACACAGATACACACACACACGTATACACAACAACAACAGCCATTCGCCACTAAGTGGCGGTGACGTCACCACGACGCTTGTGCCAGGCTATGTGCACCCTGAGGCCACGTGAAGTGTCGAACACCCGCTGGCAGGAGGTCACGGGGCAGACCCAGGTGCCACGGGTCGACTTACTGAGATGAGTGGCTGATGCACCACCTGTGCCCCCTACTGTGCCAACCTGCTGTGCTTTAGCCACCCGGCGCTCCGCTCGTTGTTCTGAGCGTCGCTCCTCCGCCCTCCGTTGTTGTTGGAGGGCGACTGCCTCCAACTGCCCAGTAGCATCCTTCACGAGCCTCCTCCACAGAGGCCGATCTTGACACCGCTGGTACCAGTCATCGGCAAGTCCACTCAGCTCCACGTCCTCCTGTACCACATCACTCCATCTCTTCTCTAGCCCGTGCCGCGCCCGCTTAGCCCCCTCAATCCGGCCAAACAAAAGCTGTTTCGGCATGCGGTGGCTGGGCATGCGGGCTACATGACCCAGCCATCGCAGCCTTGCCTGCCGGAGGAGCTCACCGATGGGACCCTGCCCAGATCTTTCAAGGATTTGTGAGCTCCTCACACAATCCAGTCTGGTTAAACCCATGATGGATCGTAGGCAGTCCAGCCTAAATGTTTCTAACCGGCGAAGATGTTCCATTAGGGGGGTCCACGTTTCGCAAGCGTAGAGATGGCCGGGAATGACTGTGGCCGAGAAGACCTGAAGCTTAGTGCGGAGCGACAGACTGTGCCACACAGTGACACACACACAGAGACACACACACAGTGACACACACACAGTGACACACACACAGAGACACACAGTGACACACACACAGTGACACACACACAGTGACACACAGTGACACACACACAGTGACACACACAGACACACACAGTGACACACACACAGTGACACACAGTGACACACACACAGTGACACACACAGACACACACACAGTGACACACACACAGTGACACACACACAGTGACACACACAGTGACACACACACACAGTGACACACACAGTGACACACACACAGACACACACAGTGACACACACACAGTGACACACACAGTGACACACACAGTGACACACACAGACACACACACAGTGACACACACACACAGTGACACACAGTGACACACACACAGTGACACACACAGTGACACACACACAGTGACACACACAGAGACACACACACACAGTGACACACACAGACACACACACAGTGACACACACAGTGACACACACAGACAGTGACACACACAGACACACACAGTGACACACACACACAGTGACACAGACACAGTGACACACACAGACAAACAGAGACACACAGTGACACACACGCAGACAGTGACACACACAGAGACACACGCACACAGTGACACACACACAGTGACACACACACGCAGTGACACACACAGTGACACACACACAGACAGAGACACACAGTGACACACACAGACACACACACAGTGACACACACACACAGACACACACACAGACACACAGACAGTGACACACACACAGTGACACACAGTGACACACACGCAGACAGTGACACACACAGTGACACACGCACAGTGACACACACACAGACACACACAGACACACACACAGTGACACACACACACGCAGTGACACAACAAAGATAAAGATCCCCCATATAGCCTTAGCAGACTGCAGGGGCAAGTGCTGTTAGCGAGCACCTATGAAGGCCGGAACGGTACACGAGGGGGTGGGTGGCCAGCACCACGCCCGACCGCCTTTGTCTCCCTAGTGGGCGATGTTTACACACCGCACCAGGTACTCATTTGAGGCTGAGTCGACCTAGGGGAGGCCCGGGACCGGTTAAGATAATCGTCACTGGTGTTGGCCGTGAGCGGGAATTGAACCCGTGTCGCCGGGTTCATAGCGCAGCGCGCTAACCGCTACTACACTATCACTCCCCACGCAGTGACACACACACAGTGACACACACACACAGACAGAGACACACACACACACAGACAGTGACACACACACAGATACACACACAGTGACATGCACAGAGACACACACAGTGACACACACACAGTGACACACAGAGACACACACAGACACACACACAGTGACACACACAGACACACAGAGACACACACAGTGACACACACACAGACACACACAGTGACACACACACAGTGACACACACAGACACACACAGTGACACACATACACACACAGTGACACACAGAGACACACACAGTGACACACAGACACACACAGTGACACACACACACAGACACACACAAACAGTGACACACACACAGTGACACACACACAGTGACACACACACACAGTGACACACACACACAGTGACACACACACAGTGACACACACACACAGACACACACACAGTGACACACACACAGACACACACACACAGTGACACACACAGACACACGGAGAGCGCCGTGATCGCCGGCGGGAAAGTCCACAGCCTCCTCTCGCCATCGCACCTCGTGTACGCACGCAGTGACACACACACAGAGACACACACACAGAGACACACACACAGAGACACACACAGTGACACTCACACAGTGACACACACAGTGACACACAGACACACACACAGACGCACACACACAGAGACACAGACACACACGCAGAGACACAGACACACACGCAGAGACACACAGACACACAAAGACACACACACAGATACACACGCAGATGCACACGCACACAACAACAACAGCAACCGCCATTCGCCACTAAGTGGCGGTGACGTCACCACGACGCTTGTGCCAGGCCATGTGCACCTTGAGGCTACGTGAAGTGTCAAACGCCCACTGGCAGGAGGTCCCGGGGCAGACCCAGGTGCCACGGGTCGACTGACTGAGATGACTGGCTGTTGCACCACCTGTGCCCCCTACTGTGCCAACTTGCTGTGCTTTAGCCACCCGGCGCTCCGCTCGTTGTGAGCGTCGTTCCTCCGCCCTCCGTTGTTGTTGGAGGGCGACTGCCTCCAACTGCCCAGTAGCAGCGTCCTTCACGAGCCTCCTCCACAGAGGCCGATCTTAACACCGCTGGTACCGGTCATCGGCAAGTCCACTCAGCTCCACGTCCTCCTGTACCACATCACTCCATCTCGTCTCTAGTCTGTGCCGCGCCCGTTTAGCCCCCTCGATCCGACCGAACAAAAGCTATTTCGGTATGCGGTGGCTGGGCATGCGGGCTACATGACCCAGCCAATGCAGCCTTGCCTGCCGGAGGAGCTCACCAATGGGACCTTGCCCAGATCTTTCAAGAATTTGTGAGCTCCTCACACAATCCAGCCTGGTTAAACCCAGGATGGATCGTAGGCAGGCCAGCCTAAATGTTTCTAACCGGCGAAGATGTTCCATTAAGGGGGTCCATGTTTCGCAAGCGTAGAGAAGGGAGGGAATTACCGTGGCCGAGAAGGCCTGAAGCTTAGTGCGGAGCGACAGACCAGGTAGCTTCCACACAGCGTTACGCAACCGATGAAAAGATATTGCCGCTCGACTGGTTTGGAGTGAGACCTCTGCTGTTAAACTGGAGCCGGTCATAAGCACACTGCCCAGGTTTGGGAAACTCTCCACTCTCTCCACAACTGCCCCATCACCGATTGGTAGTTGTGGGGGTGGAGTGTCCGATGGTACAAAAAACCTAGGCAGGTGCTTAGTTTTGGTGGGGCTGATGGTAAGGCCCCATCTCTTAGTGGCAAGCTCCAGTCTCAGCAGCAGCGTCTCCAACTCCTCCTCTGAATGAGCAGCTATTACCAAATCATCGGCATACATAACGTGGTTGAGCAATAGGGGGCCATCCCTTGACCGCACCCGGGCATCGATCAGCCTCCCATTATGTCTGTACCAAATGGAGATTCCCCTGGTACAGCTATTGAAGGCTTCACGAACTACGTGGTCAAAATAGATGTTAAATAATGTGGGTGCCAGAGGACATCCCTGTCGCACCCCAAGGTGTACAGGGAATGGCTCTGACTCCCGGCCACGTAGTTTTACCCGGGCCCGCTCGCCATCATGAAGGTCCTTAATGATCGTGAGCAGGGGGTCAGGGACTCCAAAAGCATGAAGAACAACCCAGAGCCCAGGCCTACTGATGGTATCATAGGCCTTGACCAGGTCAATAAAGCAGTAGGTCTTGCTGGAATTCCCTACAACTCTGCTGTAGCAGACGGACAGAAAATATGGAATCTGTGCAGGCCCGCCCTTTCCTGAAACCGCATTGGGGCTCCGCAAGCCTCTCCTCAGCGTGCCTGGCAAGGCGATGTTGAATAATCCTTGCCAGGACCTTTCCCGGCACACTGAGGAGTGAGATGCCCCTGTAGTTGTTACAGTCAGTGCGGTCCCCCTTAAACAGAGGGACCACCAGGTTATCCTCCAATCCTGCGGGACCCGTTGAGTGGTCCAGACTGTTGTTATGATGTCACACACACACCGGTACACACACAGAGAGAGATACACACAGATACAGAGACACACACACCGAGACACACACAGAGATACAGAGACACACACACAGAGACACACACACACAGAGACACACACACAGATACAGAGACACACACACAGAGACACAGAGAGATACACACACAGAGATACACACACAGAGATACAGAGACACACAGAGACACACACAGGGAGACACACAGAGAGACACACAGATACATAGACTCGCACACGTAGATACAGCGACACACCGAGATACAGAGACAAAGATAGACAAAGATCCCCCGTGTAGCCTTAACAGACTGTAGGGGCAAGTGCTGTTAGCGAGCACCTATGAAGGCCAGAACGGTACACGAGAGGGTGGGTGGCCAGCACCACGCCCGACCGCCTTTGTCTCGCTAGTGGCAATGTTTACACACCGCACCAGGTACTCATTTGAGGCTGAGTCAACCTAGGGGAGGCCCGGGACCGGTTCAGATAATCGTCACTGGTGTTGGCCGTGAGCAGGAATCGAACCCGGGTCGCTAGGTTCATAGCGCAGTGCGCTAACCGCTACACTATCGCTCCCCACAGAGACACACACAGAGACACCCGCACAGAGAGAAATACACACATAGAGAGATACAGAGAGACACACACAGACACACAGATACAGAGACACACAGAGAAACACAGAGAGAGATACACACACGGAGAGACACACACACAGAGACACGCACACAGAGACACACACACAGAGACACACACAGAGACACACACACAGAGAGATACACAGAGACACACACACACAGGGAGACACAGAAGAGAGATACAGAGACGCACAAAGATCAAAGACAAAGATCCCCCACATAGCCTTAACAGACTGTAGGGGCAAGTGCTGTTAGCGAGCACCTGTGAAGGCCGGAACGGCACACGAGGGGGTGGGTGGCCAGCACCACGCCCGACCACCTTTGTCTCCCTAGTGGCGATATTCACACACCGCTACACCAGGTACTCATTTGAGGCTGAGTCGACCTAGGGAAGGCCCAGGACCGGTTCAGATAACCGTCAACGGTGGTGTTGGCCGTGAGCGGGAATCGAACCCGGGTCGCCAGGTTCATAGCGCAGAGTAGCGCTAACCGCTACTACACTACCACTCCACTATCACTATCGTGAGAGACTAACGCTGAACCCTGTGGGATGCTGCCAACCCCTACCCCCCCCCCCCCACTACCCCCCCCACTACCCCCCACTACCCCCCACTACCCCCCACCACCCCCCCCCCCACCACGCGGCAGGCCCGAGGGTGGCGGGGTGCTCTGCGTCTCGTTCAGCGGCCCCCACGTGCAGGCCGCCTCGGTTCTCCTCGACACGTCGGTGGCCACGCCGGAGGCCGCACGTGCCACCCTGCGTCGCCTCGCCATCCCGGGCCTCCCCGTGCCCTCCTCCGCCTCCTCCTCCTCCGCCTCCACCGCCTCCACCGCCTCCTCCGCCTCCACCGCCTCCACCGCCTCCTCCGCCTCCACCGCCTCCGCCGCCTCCGCCGCCTCCACCGCCTCCACCACAGCAACAGCAACAACAACCGGGGGAGGGGGCGTCTACGACGGCCGGACTCTGGGCCTGATGTTCGCCTGCGTCGGCCGCGGGTCGTTCCACTACGGCGGCGAGGCGGGGGCCGAGGCGGCCGCCTTCCGGGAAGTCTTCCCGCGGACGCCGCTGCTTGGGTTCTTCGGCGAGGGCGAGATTGGCTGCGACCGAATCTCCACCGGGAGGTACAGCCTACGGCAGGTGTCCGGCGGGGAGATGGCGGCGGCCGGCGGCGGCGGCGGCGGTCGTGGTGCCAACGCGATTGTCCACGGTTACACGAGCGTCTTCACGCTGCTGCACCTGGGATCGGGAGGCGGTGGTGGCGGAGGTGGAGGTGGAGGCGGTGGTGGTGGTGGTGGTGGTGGCGGTGGTGGAGGCGGTGGTGGTGGAGGTGGAGGCGGTGGTGGTGGTGGTGGCGATGTGTGAGACGGTGACGCGGAGAGAGACGGAGACACAGAGAGACACACAGACAGACAGAGACACACAGAGAGACACAGAGAGACACAGAGAGACACAGAGACAGAGAGACGGAGACACAGAGAGACACACAGACAGACAGAGACACACAGAGAGACACAGATTGTCCACGGTTACACGAGCGTCTTCACGCTGCTGCACCTGGGATCGGGAGGCGGTGGAGGCGGTGGTGGTGGTGGCGGTGGTGGTGGTGGTGGTGGAGGTGGAGGCGGTGGTGGAGGCGGTGGTGGAGGTGGTGGAGGCGGTGGTGGTGGTGGTGGCGGTGGTGGCGATGTGTGAGACGGTGACGCGGAGAGAGACGCGGAGAGAGACACAGAGACAGACAGGGACACACAGAGACACACAGAGACGGAGACAGACAGAGACACACAGAGACACGCAGAGACACAGAGAGACACACAGAGATTGTCCACGGTTACACGAGCGTCTTCACGCTGCTGCACCTGGGATCGGGAGGTGGTGGTGGTGGTGGTGGCGGTGGAGGTGGTGGTGGTGGTGGAGGTGGCGGAGGTGGCGGAGGTGGAGGAGGTGGAGGCGGTGGAGGCGGTGGTGGAGGTGGTGGTGGTGGTGGTGATGTGTGAGACGGTGACGCAGAGAGAGACACACAGAGAGACACAGAGACAGACAGACACACAGAGACACGGAGAGACTGACAGAGACACGGAGAGACAGAGAGACACAAAGACACAGAGAGACACACAGAGAGACACGGAGAGACATTGAAAGAGAGGTGGTGGTGATTGAGGTGGTGGTGGTGATTGAGGTGGTGATGGAGGTGGTGGAGGTGATGGCGTTGGTGGTAGTGATGGAGGTGGTGATGGAGGTGGTGGAGGTGATGGTGGTGGTGGTGATTGTGGTGGTGGTGATGGTGGTGGAGGTGGTGATGGTGGCGGTGATGGCGGTGGAGGTAATGGAGGAGGTGATGGCCGTGGTGTTGGTCGTGGTGATGGCGGTGGAGGTGATGGCGGTGGTGATGGAGGTAGCGGTGGATACGGTGGCGATGGAGGTGGTGATGAAGGTGGTGGTGGCGGTGGTGATGATGATGGTGGTGATGGTGGTGGTGATGGTGGTGGAGGTAGTGATGGTGGTGGTGGTGATGAAGGTGGTGGTGGCGGTGGTGATGATGGTGGTGATGGTGGTCGCGGTGGTGATGGTGGTGGCGGTGGAGGCGGTGGTGGCGGTGGCGATGATGGTGGTGATGGTGGTGGTGATGGTGGAGGTAGTGATGGTGATGGTGGTGATGGTGGTGGTGATGGTGGTGGTGGTGATGGTGGTGGAGGTAGTGATGGTGATGGCGGTGGTGGAGGCGGTGGTGGTGGTGGAGGCGGTGGACGTCTGTGACGACGGTGCAGTGACACGGCGAGACGCAGAGGGACTCTGAGGGAGACGGAGACACTTGAGGGCACACCGCGAGATCTCTGTCCCAATACACCACCGGTGGGCACGCACAGCAAACGAGACCAAACTCTGCTCACGTCGCCATGGGCCCTACTGAGCTGTGGCCACATGCAAGTCAAACAGGCGGCTGACCTCATCATCATCATCGTCGCCATCATCATCATCGTCGTCATCATCATCATCGCCGCCGCCGCGGGCATTTGTAAGCGGCAGCCGGACGCCTCTCGCAGATGCGTGGCGAGGTCCGTTTGCTGAATGTTGGAGGGATTCAAAAGCCGGAGGAAGAGGACCCGGACTCAAATCCCGCGGTGGGGGTGAGAGAGAGAGGAGAGAGAGAGAGACGCAGACTCCAAATCTACAGCAGCAGCAGCAGCAGGCGTGGTCAGGGTCCGGGATCGAACCCACGACCTCCTGTGTACCGGGCGAGGTAGTCAACATCTCCTAGTTACCGTGGGGTTAGCGTCCGAGATAGAACCCACGACCTCCTGTGTGCCAGGCGAGGTAGTCAACATCTCCTAGCCACCCTGGGGTTAGGGTCCGGGATAGAACCCACGACCTCCTGTGTACCGGGCAAGGTAGTCAACATCTATCCACCCTGGGGTTAGGGTCTGGGATAGAACCCACGACCTCCTGTGTACCAGGCGAGGTAGTCAACATCTATCCACCCTGGGGTTAGGGTCCGGGATAGAACCCACGACCTCCTGTGTACCGGGCGAGGTAGTCAACATCTCCTAGTCACCCTGGGGTTAGGGTCCGGGATAGAACCCACGACCTCCTGTGTACCGGGCGAGGTAGTTAACATCTATCCACCGTGGGGTTAGGGTCCGGGATAGAACCCACGACCTCCTGTGTACCGGGCGAGGTAGTCAACATCTATCCACCGTGGGGTTAGGGTCCGGGATAGAACCCAAGACCTCCTGTGTACCAGGCGAGGTAGTTAACATCTATCCACCCTGGGGTTAGGGTCCGGGATGGAACCCAAGACCTCCTGTGTACCAGGCGAGGTAGTCAACATCTATCCACCCTGGGGTTAGGGTCCGAGATAGAACCCACGACCTCCTGTGTACCGGGCGAGGTAATCAACATCTCCTAGCCACCGTGGGGTTAGGGTCCGGGATAGAACCCACGACCTCCTGTGTACCGGGCGAGGTAGTTATCATCTATCCACCGTAGGGTTAGGGTCCGGGATAGAACCCACGACCTCCTGTGTACCGGGCGAGGTAGTTAACATCTATCCACCGTAGGGTTAGGGTCCGGGATAGAACCCACGACCTCCTGTGTACCGGGCGAGGTAGTCAACATCTCCTAGCCATCGTGGGGTTAGGGTCCGAGATAGAACCCACGACCTCCTGTGTACCGGGCGAGGTAGTCAACATCTAGCCACCTTGGGGTTAGGGTCCGGGATAGAACCCACGACCTCCTGTGTACTGGGCGAGGTAGTCAACATCTCATCAGGGTCTGGGATAGACCCCACGACCTCCTGTGTACCGGGCGAGGTAGTTAACATCTCCTATCCACCCTGGGGTTAGGGTCTGAGATAGAACCCACGACCTCCTGTGTACCAGGCGAGGTAGTCAACATCTAGCCACCCTGGGGTTAGGGTCCGGGATCAAACCCACGTCCTCCTGTACAAAGACAAAGCTTCCCCGTGTAGCCTCCAGCACCCCATAAGGCCAAGTGCCTTGGTCGTGAGTAGCAGCGCCAATGATGTACAGACACAGACAGACAAACGTTCCTCCCCCAGGTAGCCTCTTGCAGAATGTAGGGGCAAGTGATGTGAGTAGCGACTAGCGGCGCTGCCAATGAGGGCCACCGGCACTGTGGCACACGCAGAGCGGGGTGGCCATCGGCACCACGCCCGGCCGCCTTTGTCTCTCCCCCATTGGCTGCGTTTCACCACAAACCACCGCGCCAGGTCACTCGTTTGATGCCGAGCCGAACGATGGGCGCCCCGGGTCCGGAGTCGAACCCAGGCGGGCCCAGCGTCTCCCAGCGGCGCTAGCGGTCGATCCCCCGGGCGGTGCGTGGATGTCATTGGGCGCCGCAGTGGCGAGGAGATGTTGACTACCTCGCCCGGTACACAGGAGGTCGTGGGTTCTATCACAGACCCTGTGAGATGTTGACCGCCTCGCCTGGTACACAGGAGGTCGTGGGTTCTATCACAGACCCTGTGAGATGTTAACTACCTCGCCTGGTACACAGGAGGTCGTGGGTTCTATCACAGACCCTGTAAGATGTTGACTACCTCGCCCGGTACACAGGAGGTCGTGGGTTCCATCACAGACCCTGACGATGCCTGCTGCTGTATATGTGGAGTGTCTGCGTCTCTCTCTCTCCCCCCTGGTCTCGAGATGTTGATTGCCTCGCCTGGTATGCAGGAGGTCGTGGGTTTGATCACAGACCCTGACGATGGCTGCTGTTATATTCGGAGTGTCTGCGTCTCCCCCCTGGTCTTGAGATGTTGACTACCTCGCCTGGTGTGCAGGAGGTCGTGGGTTCGATCAGACCCTGACCATGCCTGCTGTTGTATATTCGGAGTGTCTGCGTCTCTCTCTCTCCTCTGGTCTTGAGATGTTGACTTCCTCGCCTGGTATACAGGAGGTCGTGGGTTCTATCACAGACCCTGACGATGCCTGCTGCTGTATATGTGGAGTCTGCATCTCTCTCTCTCTCCCCTGCTCTTGAGATGTTGACTACCTCGCGTGGTATGCAGGAGGTCGTGGGTTCTATCACAGACCCTGATGAGATGTTGACTACCTCGCCTGGTACACAGGAGGTCGTGGGTTCTATCAGGGATCCTGACCATGCCTGCTGTTATATTTGGAGTCTGCGTCTTTCTCTCCCCTGGTCTTGAGATGTTGACTACCTCGCCTGGTATGCAGGAGGTCGTGGGTTCTATCACAGACCCTGACGATGCCTGCTGCTGTTATATTCGGAGTGTCTGCGTCTCTCTCTCTCCCCCCTGGTCTTGAGATGTTGACTACCTCGCCTGGTATACAGGAGGTCGTGGGTTCTATCACAGACCCTGACAATGCCTGCTGTTATATTCGGAGTGTCTGCGTCGCTCTCTCTCCCCCCTGGTCTTGAGATGTTGATTGCCTCGCCCGGTGTACAGGAGGTCGTGGGTTTGATCACAGACCTTGACAATGCCTGCTGCTGTTATATTCGGAGTGTCTGCGTCTCTCTCCCCTGGTCTTGAGATGTTGACCGCCTCGCCTGGTGTGCAGGAGGTCGTGGGTTCTATCACAGTCCCTGTGAGATGTTGACTACCTCGCCTGGTATGCAGGAGGTCGTGGGTTCGATCACAGACCCTGTGAGATGTTGACTACCTCGCCTGGTATGCAGGAGGTCGTGGGTTCGATCACAGACCCTGTGAGATGTTGACTACCTCGCCTGGTACACAGGAGGTCGCGGAGTGTCTGCGTCTCTCTCTCTCTCCCCGTGGTGGTGATCCCTCCTCCGGTTTTACCCCTCCACATCTGCAATTGATGTCACCGCGCGTTTTAAAGTATTTGCCTGTTGCAATAAATGTCCACGTGATGATAATGATGATGATGATATCAGCCACTGTCGAGATGTCGTTTGTGATAGGTCGCTTATGACATAAAAATCTACAGCTCAATGGGCGCTACCTGGTACAGCACCTCGGCCGTGGCACATCACCGTTTTAATTCGGTGGGCTCACGTGACATTGACTTCTCCAAGACGGAGGTTCTCTGCGAGCCATCCGGCTACCGTGAGAGATTCGTTCGCGAGGCTATCCACGCGTAAACAAACACGGAGACAATTTCAACCGAGAAGATGGATTCTGGCTGAGCAATCATTGGAAGGATTTGATTTAAAAAAAAAACATCTCGGGTTGTTAATTGATTGTTCACGCTTACGGTGGCTTTCAGACCGCATCCATTATTTCTCGTCTCCCCCCCCTCCTCTTTTGCGAACATAGATGGACTCGTCCATCTGAATAAAACCGTCAAATCGCTCTCCGTGGTGCTAACTTTTTAAAAAAAAAAACGCCACTTTTTTCAAATGTTCTTGCTGTGGTTTTCACCACCTGATGATGATTGCTTGTGTTGTGTTGCAGTCGAAACGTCGTGAGAATTTTTAAGTTTTATATATTTTAATTATTTTATTGTTCCCCTTCTACGTGGTGGTGGCTTTACCGGAAGAACACCAAGAATAATAATTGTATTGTTTTACAATAAGTTTATTGTTTTATATTTTTATTATTTTATTGTTTCCCTTCTACGTGGTGGTGACTTTACCGGAAGAACCAAGAATAATAATTTTATTGTTTTATATTTTTATTATTTTATTGTTTCCCTTCTACATGGTGACTTTACTGGAAGAATAAAAAATAACAATTGTATTGTTTTACAATAATTTTATTGTTTTATATTTTTATTATTTTATTGTTTCCCTTCTACGTGGTGGTGACTTTACCGGAAGAACCAAGAATAATAATTTTATTGTTTTACAATAATTTTATTGTTTTATATTTTTATTATTTTATTGTTTCCCTTCTACGTGGTGACTTTACCGGAAGAACCAAGAATAACAATTTTATTGTTTTACAATAATTTTATTGTTTTATATATTTTTATTATTGTATTGTTCCCCTTCTACGTGGTGGTGACTTTACCGGAAGAACCAAGAATAATAATTTTATTGTTTTATATTTTTATTATTTTATTGTTCCCCTTCTACGTGGTGGTGACTTTACCGGAAGAACCAAGAATAACAATTTTATTGTTTTACAATAATTTTATTGTTTTATATATTTTTTTATTATTTTATTGTTCCCCTTCTACGTGGTGGTGACTTTACCGGAAGAACCAAGAATAACAATTTTATTGTTTTACAATAATTTTATTGTTTTATATATTTTTTATTATTTTATTGTTCCCCTTCTATGTGGTGGTGGTGACTTTTACCGAAAGAACCAAGAATTACAATTGTATTGTTTTACAATAATTTTATTGTTTTATATATTTTTATTATTTTATTGTTCCCCTTC
Organism: Petromyzon marinus; assembly: GCF_010993605.1. NCBI lineage: Eukaryota > Metazoa > Chordata > Hyperoartia > Petromyzontiformes > Petromyzontidae > Petromyzon > Petromyzon marinus. Next base: position 236,036 of record NW_022638946.1, on the reverse strand, counting down.
TACGTGGTAGTGGTGACTTTTACTGAAAGAACCAAGAAAAACAATTGTATTGTTTTACAATAATTTTATTGTTTTATATATTTTTTATTATTTTATTGTTCCCCTTCTACGTGGTGACTTTACCGGAAGAACACCAAGAATAATAATTGTATTGTTTTACAATAATTTTATTGCTTTATATATTTTTATTATTTTATTGTTTCCCTTCTACGTGGTGGTGACTTTACCGGAAGAACCAAGAATAATAATTTTATTGTTTTACAATAATATTATTGTTTTATATTTTTATTATTTTATTGTTTCCCTTCTACGTGGTGACTTTACCGGAAGAATAAAAAATAACAATTTTATTGTTTTATATATTTTTATTATTTTATTGTTCCCCTTCTACGTGGTGGTGGTGGTGGTGACTTTTACCGAAAGAACCAAGAATAACAATTGTATTGTTTTACATTAATTTTATTGTTTTATATATTTTTTATTATTTTATTGTTCCCCTTCTACGTGGTGGTGGTGGTGACTTTTACCGAAAGAACCGAGAATATAGAGCTGAAGGCCTGATACTTTGAACAGCCGTGTATATGTCATTGAGTCTGGATAGAGCCCGGATCAGGCTTTTGACGTTTTGAAGGCGCGTTTTTTTTTTGCTGATCGGTCAAGCACCACATTAGGCTACCGCCAAGTGCCGAATGGTTTCCCTCCACACGGACGTAACGCATCATTAATGCCCGTCACGGATTCATGAGACGTCTTTTAACAGTGCGAGCTCCCTCCTTATATATATATTTTTTAATACCCACGCGTTTTTGGAGGATGCAGGGGCAACCTTCCCACATACACACACGTAGTTACTCCCAAGGGAGTTCACACACAGAACAGTCGTTCCATAAGCTTTTGATCGCATTCTTACAACCCATTCGGCTCCGATTCTTGAAACACGTGTGTAATGTTGATCAATACGTAGGGTCCGATGTAACACACCGAGGAAGGGTGCGTGATTGCATCCCCAGGTTAAGAACCGCTGATTTATAAAACCTAATGCACGGTGCAACTAAAAAAAAATATTTTGATATACAGTTATAGTACACATATATATATAGCCCACACCCAGTTGAAAGAGGTTGTTGGATTCGTGATACTGGTAGGATCGCTGTACTACGATCAAAGTCGGCGCATGAAAAACGTGGACGTGCCTTTTGCCCCGTGTACGGTGCTACGGGGAGGGGGCGTGTCTCACGCGTTACGGATTCTACCCGGTCGAATCGCCGTCTGTTCGAGGCCGCTGTATTGAAAAGTGGCCGTGACCCCTACCTGGAGGGTTACAAAAGCAGCAGCAGAGCAGCATAGCAGCAGCTGGAGTTGCAAGAAGCAGTTAGCCGGGCACTCCTAAGAAAGTTAGCGATGAACAAAAACACGGCTCTAAATGCAACAGGAAAATTTACACCCAAGATTTCTTACCCCCCCATCCTTGACACCAATCAGATCAGTTGTATAACTTAACATTTATTTAAAAAAAAATTTGGGGGGGAGGGTAGGAATTGTAGTTGATATGACCTTTCGGTAACCGTGGGCATGTCAGCTTTCTTGCTACGCAGCCGGAGAAACTTAGATGCAAGCCAATCGGATGCAACGTTAAGACGCGGAGAGGGAGACGGGAGAAGGATCGGCGTCAGACTCGTCGGAGAGAAATTTACATTTGCAAGTCGCCAGCGTGAAAACGTGTTTTGTATGCCAAAAGGGGAAATTATGTGAAGAATAACGAATAGGTTTGACCTTTTCTGGCAATAGCCAAACAGGTGTTAAGGTATAGTAACGGGTTTTTACCCTTTTAACCGGCACAAGAACTGACGCCTTCATTCAAGGCGTCGTGTTTGCAATAACCACAAAGCAAAAGCAGTCAAAATGCAAAGAAAAAGAAACATTTGGCATTTTGTGTCTTTTTGTGTTTGCATTTTGACTGCTTGTGTTGTGGTTATTGCAAACGCGATGCCTTGAATAAAATGTGTCAGTTCTTGTGCCAGTTAAAAGGGTAAAAACTATTCCTATATCTCGCTACTGGCAAAGGAGGTGTCATAATGTCAATGCTTAACCCCGAGCTCTCAATACTCTGATAGTGGAGCTGTTGTTTGAGTTGTACGCCTTATGGCGTCATCTGGTACAACATCAGTGGAGTCTAAGGGCTCAAAGCCGTCTCGGGTGTGGACCAATCAAATTCAAGGACAGTGCCATCATCAATTTCAGAGTTCTCTTTTTTTGTTTGTATTTTGACCGCTTATGTTGTGGTTATTGCAAACATGATGCCTTGAATAAAGTTTGTCAGCTTTTGTGCCAGTTAAAAGGGTAAAAACCTATTACTATATCTCGTTACTGGCAAAGGAGGTCTCATAATGTAAATGCTTAACCCCGAGCTCTCAATACTCTGATAGTGCCCTGCTGTTGTTTGAGTTGTACGCCTTTTGGCGTCTTCTGGTCCAACACCAGTGGAGAGACTAAGGGCTCTAAGAAAAGCCGTCTCGGGTGTGGACCAATCAAATTCAAGGACAGTGCCAATATCATTATCAGAGTTGTCTCTTTTTGTTTGCATTTTGACTGCTTGTGTTGTGGTTATTGCAAACGCGATGCCTTGAATAAAATGTGTCAGTTTTTGTGCCAGTTAAAAGGATAAAAACCTATTACTATATCTCGCTACTGGCAAAGGAGGTGTCATAATGTAAATGCTTAACCCCGAGCTCTCAATACTCTGATAGTGGAGCTGTTGTTTGAGTTGTACGCCTTATGGCGTCATCTGGTCCAACATCAGTGGAGTCTAAGGGCTCAAAGCCGTCTCGGGTGTGGACCAATCAAATTCAAGGACAGTGCCATCATCAATTTCAGAGTTCTCTTTTTTTGTTTGCATTTTGACTGCTTGTGTTGTGGTTATTGCAAACACGATGCCTTGAATAAAGGTGTTAGTTCTTGTGCCAGTTAAAAGGGTAAAAACCTATTACTATATCTTGTTACTGGCAAGGAAGGTGTCATAATGTAAATGCTTAACCCCGAGCTCTCAATACTCTGATAGTGCGCTGTTGTTTGAGTTGTACGCCTTTTGGCGTCATCTGGTACAACACCAGTGGAGAGACTAAAGGGCTCTAAGAAAAGCCGTCTCGGGTGTGGACCAATCAATGTCAAGGACAGTGCCAATATTATTATCAGAGTTGTCTCTTTTTGTTTGCATTTTGACTGCTTGTGTTGTGGTTATTGCAAACACGATGCCTTGAATAAAATGTGTCAGTTCTTGTGCCAGTTAAAAGGGTAAAACCTATTCCTATATCTCGCTACTGGCAAAGGAGGTGTCATAATGTCAATGCTTAACCCCGAGCTCTCAATACTCTGATAGTGGAGCTGTTGTTTGAGTTGTACGCCTTATGGCGTCATCTGGTCCAACATCAGTGGAGACTAAAGGGCTCTAAGAAAAGCCGTCTCGGGTGTGGACCAATCAAATTCAAGGACAGTGCCATCATCATTATCAGAGTTGTCTCGTTTTGTTTGCATTTTGACTGCTTGTGTTGTGGTTATTGCAAACACGATGCCTTGAATAAAGTTTGTCAGCTTTTGTGCCGGTTAAAAGGGTAAAACCTATTTCTATATCTTGTTACTGGCAAAGGAGGTCTCAATGTAAAAGATTTTGATTTAAAGCTTTCGTGACTGCAGTAATTCATATTCTTAGCTCTTTCGGTAAAGTCACCACGTTGAAGGGAAACAATAAAATAATAAAATATATATTATTGTTTTATAGTAATATAAATGAACAATATATAAATTTTTGTTTTATATATATTTTATTGTTTCTCTTCAACGTGACTTTACCGAAAGAGCTAAGAATATGAAAAATGTAAAAGGTTTTGATTTAAAGCTTTCGTGACTGCAGTAATTCATATTCTTAGTTTTTTCGGTAAAGTCACGTTGAAGAGAAACAACAAAATAACAAAATATATATAAAACAATAAAAAATTCTCACGACGTTTCGACCATAACTCAAACGGTCATCATCAACTCAAACCGACACACCTGATGATGACCGTTTGAGTTATGGTCGAAACGTCGTGAGAATTTTTTATTGTTTTATATATATTTTGTTATTTTGTTGTTTCTCTTCAACGTGACTTTACCGAAAAAACTAAGAAATGTAAAAGGTGTTAAGATGTTGAAACACCAACTGGATGTTTGTTTTTTTCCAAGGAATAAAGCCTGCATCAGCCACACGTAATTGTGAAGATACAAGCAAACAAACATCATCTGATATAATGTTTGCATGGTCTTTGAAACTGATTGGCCAACACCAGAGACAGCCTTCTTAACTGTACCGTTCGCTGTAGTAATAGGTTTTTACCCTTTTAACTGGCACAACAACTGACACCTTTATTCAAGGCATCGTGTCTGCAATAACCACAACACAAGCAGTCAAAATGCAAACAAAAGAGACAACTCTGATGATAATAATATTGGCACTGTCCTTGAATTTGATTGGTCCACACCCGAGACGGCTTTTCTTAGAGCCCTTAAGTCTCCACTGGTGTTGGACCAGAAGACGCCAAAAGGCGTACAACTCAAAAAAACAGCGCCACTATCAGAGTATTGAGGTGCTCGGGGTGAGCATTTACATTATGAGACCTCCTTTTGCCAGTAACAAGCTATAGTAATTTTGACTGCTTGTGTTGTGGTTATTGCAAACACGATGCCTTGAATAAAGGCGTCAGTTTTTGTGCCAGTTAAAAGGGTAAAAACCTATTCCTATATCTCGTTACTGGCAAAGGAGGTCTCACAATGTACCGTTCGCCTTTTTTTGCATTTTCTGGTTTGACACTGGTGAGACCTTTCAGGAATGGTATAAGGACCGAGAATAGAGCCTAGGGGAACACCATCGTCTTCTTGCCATACGCGGCTTCTTCCATCGTATGAATTAATGGCAGCAGATTAAACGTGTCATTTTTTTTTTTTACATGTTGCCGTCCACTCTACGGCGTGTTCGGGAAAAGCCGAGCGGATCTTGTCCGTTCCTCCCTTCGAAGGCGGCGGCGGCGTGCGATTCGTGGCCGCGCAAATGGCAGGCTGCCGAATCTTTGGGGCGTTGTTTTGGTGGCCTCGGGTTTGCCAAGTCGGCCACGTCGCCCGGTCGCGATTCGCTCGACAGGCCGGCCATCGGCTGCGTGGAAGGTGGAAAAACCTTCAGGGGATCCCCCTTTGTAAGGGGAGTTCCTTTTTGATGATGGCCGCATTCCAGACTCTCGCCCCCCCCCCCCCCCCCCCCCCCCCCCACGTTTGTATTCGTGGCATCGATTGAGGCCGCTGTGTCGCGATTTTAAGGTAAAACTACGGCCGGCTGACGACAACGTTTTGGTACTTATGGACGGCCACCGTTTGGCAGCGCGCGAGACCGATGGGGATGTCGGGCAGCAGCAGCAGCAGTAGCTGCAGTAGCTGCTGCTGCTCGACAGCAGCAGCGCTTCAGGCGCCGAGCAAGAGTGGCGTGTCCCGTGAGAGTTTTATTTATTTTTTAGGTAGGTAGGCAGGCAGGCTCGCGTAGAATGTGTGAACGCGTCCATTCAAACACGCCGCCGCTCGACACAGCCAACCGGTAAGGGTTGTCAACGTCAACAGGGCGTGGCAATTCGTCACTAGCACAGCGTCGGGCGACGAAACGGATATCTTGTTTTTGCCTGATGAAGCTGTTGGTAATTGCTGGCGAAACGTCGTGCCCGGATTGTAAATGTCGCGGCCCGGCTCTCCCAACACACCGGTGTTGCTGTACTAGTGACGAATTGGCATGTACTACACTAATATACACCAGGGGGCGGAGCCGGGGGTGGTGGTGGCGGCAGGGGTGACATTGTGCGTGTGAGTGTACGACACTCGGTCTGGCGAACTGCGTGCCAACTGCACCGTCAGAGCGTGTGTCCGCCAACCGATGGCGTCCGGTTCAACAGCCTGACTCTCTCTAAATCATTCTTGATGTTCACATTTGTCGTTGAATGTCAACCCCCGGGCTGAAATCCTGACTCCGTCCCTGGTCATACACACACACGTCACACACACACGTCATACACACGTCATACACACGTCATACACACGTCATACACACTTCATACACACGTGTCATACACACACACGTCATACACACGTGTCATACACACACGTCATACACACGTGTCATACACACTTCATACACACACGTCATACACACACACACGTCATACACACGTCATACACACTTCATACACACACACGTCATACATGTCATACACACGTCATATACACATGTCATACACACGTCATACACACACGTCATATACAGGGGCGGAGCCAGTGGTGGTGGTGACGGGTGACATTCTGCGTGTGAGTGTACGGCACTCGGTCTGGCGAACTGCGTGCCAACTGCACCGTCAGAGCGTGTGTCCGCCAACCGATGGCGTCCGGTTCAACAGCCTGACTCTCTCTAAATCATTCTTGAAGTTCACATTTGTTGTTGAATGTCAACCCCCGGGCTGAAATCCTGGCTCCGTCCCTGGTCATACACACTTCATACACACACACACACACGTCATACACACACGTCATACACACGTCATACACACTTCATACACACTTCATACACACACGTCATACACACACGTGTCATACACACACGTCATACACACACACGTCATACACACACACGTCATACACACTTCATACACACATGTCATACACACACATGTCATACACACGTCATACACACTTCATACACACACACACGTCATACATGTCATACACACGTCATACACACGTCATACACAGGGGCGGAGCCAGGAGGGTGGTGACAGGGGTGACATTCTGCGTGTGAGTGTACGACACTCGGTCTGGCGAACTGCGTGCCAACTGCACCGTCAGAGCGTGTGTCCGCCAACCGATGGCGTCCGGTTCAACAGCCTGACTCTCTCTAAATCATTCTTGATGTTCACATTTGTTGTTGAATGTCAACCCCCGGGCTGAAATCCTGGCTCCGTCCCTGGTCATACATACACACGTCACACACACACACACGTCATACACACACACATCATACACACGTCATACACACTTCATACACACTTCATACACACACGTCATACACACACGTCATACACACTTCATACACACACACGTCATACACACACGTCATACACACACGTCATACACACGTCATACACAGGGGCGGAGCCAGGGGTGGTGGTGACAGGGGTGACATTCTGCGTGTGAGTGTACGACACTCGGTCTGGCGGACTTCACACTACTATACACTCGTATGCACCAAAACCGCGATACACCACACCACTATACCACGTTGAAAAGGAATTTCTTTAGGATAGAAAGGGGTTTGTTAACCCCTTTCACTGTGCCTCCGACTAGCTACCGGTTGGCTATGTATGGTGCGGAGAAAGTTCGACCCGAAACGAAGGACGCGGGCCAGGTGCTCCAAATCGAGGGCAAATGCATTTATTGTCGTCGTTTGTAAAATGCAACAGCACGTGTGTTCCACGCACAAATTCTCAACCGAGCCGCCATTAATCACGTGACTGGTGTACGTGTCGGGGTTACTCAATAACCCTGGCAGCCACCTGCTGGCCCGAGGCGGTATCGCATGCTGGTGTACACACGTGTGTGCGTTGTATTGCACAGGACGTAAAGGCCCTTCGCAAAAAACCACACTTTGACTCCACTGCCGCACGAGGAAATTATTAAAAGGTTGTCCGCTACTAATGTGCAACGTACATTCACGCTAATGTCCACCACACTACTGTACACTACACTATACACTACTATACACTACACTACTATACACTACACTATACACTACTATACACTACACTACTATACACTACACACTACTATACACTACACTATACACTAGACTATACACTACACTACTGTACACTACACTACTATACACCACTAATGTACACTACACTACTATACACTACACCACTATACTCTACACTACTATACACTACACTACTATACACTACACTACTATACACTACACCACTATACTCTACACTACTATACACTACATTACTATACACTACACTATACACTACACTACTATATACTACACTATACACTACTATACACAACACTACTATAGACTACACTACTATACACAACACTACTATACACTACACTATTCTACACTATTATACACCACTACTATACACACACACTACACTATACACTACACTATACACTACACTATTATACACTACACTACTGTACGCACACACTACACGATACACTACACTACTATACACTACACTATACACTACACCACTATACACTACACTACTATACACTACACTATACACTACACCACTATACACTACACCACTATACACTACTATACACTATACTACTATACTACTACACTACTATACACTACACGACTATACACTACTATACACACTACACTATACACTACACTACTATACACTACACTACTATACACTGCACTATATACTACACTACTATACACTACACTATACACTACACTATACACCACACTACTATACACACTACACTATACACTACATTACTATACACTACACTATACACTACTATACACTACACTACTATACACTGCACTATACACTACACTATACACTACTATACACTACACTATACACTACTATACACTACACTATCTTCTTTGGTTCTTTCGGTAAAGTCACCACGTAGAATGAGAATAAAATAATAAATTGATAAAATAAAATAACAATATTCTCACGACGTTTCGGCCACAACACAAGCGGCCTTCATCAGGTGAAGGGGACGAGACTGTCCACTCCAGCGCTGTCCTACCAGACAGTCTCGCCCCCTTCACCTGATGAAGGCCGCTTGTGTTGTGGCCGAAACGTCGTGAGAATATTGTGTTATTTTATTTTATCAATTTATTATTTTATTCTCATTCTACGTGACTTTACCGAAAGAACCAAAGAAGATGAATCATTGCAGTCACGAAAGCTTTAAATCGAAATTTACACTACACTACTCTAAACTACACTATACACTACACTACTATACACTGCACTATACACTACACTATATACTACACTCCTATACACACACTACACTATACACTACATTACTATACACACTACACTATACACTACTATACACTGCACTATACACTACACTATACACTACACTACTATACACTACACTACTATACACTACACTACTATACACACACTACACTATACACTACACTACACACTACACTATACACTACTATACACTGCACTATACACTATACACTACTATACACTACACTACTATACATTACACTACTATACACTACTATACACTACACTACTATACACTACACTATACACTACACTACTATACACTACACTACTATACTACTATACACTACACTACTATACACTACACTACTGTACACTACACTGTACACTACACTACTATACTCTACACTATACACTACTGGACACTACACTACTATACACTACACTATACACTTCACTATATACTACACTACTATACACTACACTATACACTACTATACACTACACTATACACTACACTATACACTACTATACACTACACACTACACTACTATACACTGCACTATACACTACACTATACACTACACTATACACTACTATACACTACTCTAAACTACACTATACACTACACTACTATACACTACACTACTATACACTGCACTATACACTACACTATATACTACACTCCTATACACACACTACACTATACACTACATTACTATACACACTACACTATACACTACTATACACTGCACTATACACTACACTATACACTACACTACTATACACTACACTACTATACACTACACTACTATACACACACTAGACTATACACTACACTACACTATACACTACTATACACTGCACTATACACTACTATACACTACACTACTATACATTACACTACTATACACTACACTATACACTACACTACTATACACTACACTACTATACACTACACTACTATACACTATACTACTATACACTACACTACTATACACTACACTACTATACACTACACTACTATACACTATACTACTATACACTACACTACAATGTGGCGGGGGGCAAACGTCCCCCCGCCATCACCGAATTGTCGGCGCCGTTGGCCCCCGACCTCCCCCGCCACGTTTGTCCCGAATACCCCCCGGCTGCTCTTCAGTCGAGTCCCGGCTACCGGCCCCCCCACCCCAATCCCTCGCCCTCCTGTGCCCTCCGACTGTGGTTTTGGCCAGATCGCCGCTAACGTGAGCGTTAGGGCCCTGGCTGTAAACAATCTCACAGCCCTAGGGCCCTGGCTGTAAACAATCTCACAGCGCTAGGCCCTGGCTGTAAACAATCTCACAGCCCTAGGCCCTGGCTGTAAACAATCTCACAGCCCTAGGCCCTGGCTGTAAACAATCTTACAGCGCTAGGGCCTGGCTGTAAACAATCTCACAGCGCTAGGCCCTGGCTGTAAACAATCTCACAGCTAACGTGAGCCCTAGGCCCTGGCTGTAAACAATCTCACAGCCCTAGGCCCTGGCTGTAAACAATCTTACAGCTAACGTGAGCCCTAGGCCCTGGCTGTAAACAATCTTACAGCCCTAGGCCCTGGCTGTAAACAATCTCACAGCTCTAGGGCTCTGGCTGTAAACAATCTCACAGCGCTAGGGCCCTGGCTGTAAACAATCTCACCGCTAACGTGAGCCCTAGGCCCTGGCTGTAAACAATCTCACAGCCCTAGGCCCTGGCTGTAAACAATCTCGCCGCTAACGTGAGCCCTAGGGCCCTGGCTGTAAACAATCTCACAGCCCTAGGGGCCTGGCTGTAAACAATCTCACAGCGCTAGGCCCTGGCTGTAAACAATCTCACAGCCCTAGGGCCCTGGCTGTAAACAATCTCACAGCGCTAGGCCCTGGCTGTAAACAATCTCACAGCCCTAGGCCCTGGCTGTAAACAATCTCACAGCCCTAGGCCCTGGCTGTAAACAATCTTACAGCGCTAGGGCCTGGCTGTAAACAATCTCACAGCGCTAGGCCCTGGCTGTAAACAATCTCACAGCTAACGTGAGCCCTAGGCCCTGGCTGTAAACAATCTCACAGCCCTAGGCCCTGGCTGTAAACAATCTTACAGCTAACGTGAGCCCTAGGCCCTGGCTGTAAACAATCTTACAGCCCTAGGCCCTGGCTGTAAACAATCTCACAGCTCTAGGGCTCTGGCTGTAAACAATCTCACAGTGCTAGGGCCCTGGCTGTAAACAATCTCACCGCTAACGTGAGCCCTAGGCCCTGGCTGTAAACAATCTCACAGCCCTAGGCCCTGGCTGTAAACAATCTCGCCGCTAACGTGAGCCCTAGGGCCCTGGCTGTAAACAATCTCACAGCCCTAGGGGCCTGGCTGTAAACAATCTCACAGCGCTAGGCCCTGGCTGTAAACAATCTCACAGCCCTAGGGGCCTGGCTGTAAACAATCTCACAGCCCTAGGCCCTGGCTGTAAACAATCTCACAGCCCTAGGGCCCTGCCTGTAAACAATCTCACAGCCCTAGGCCCTGGCTGTAAACAATCTCACAGCCCTAGGCCCTGGCTGTAAACAATCTCACAGCCCTAGGCCCTGGCTGTAAACAATCTCACAGCGCTAGGCCCTGGCTGTAAACAATCTCACAGCCCTAGGCCCTGGCTGTAAACAATCTCACAGCCCTAGGCCCTGGCTGTAAACAATCTCACAGCGCTAGGGCCCTGCCTGTAAACAATCTCACAGCTAACGTGAGCCCTAGGCCCTGGCTGTAAACAATCTCACAGCCCTAGGCCCTGGCTGTAAACAATCTCACAGCCCTAGGCCCTGGCTGTAAACAATCTCACAGCGCTAGGGCCCTGCCTGTAAACAATCTCACAGCTAACGTGAGCCCTAGGCCCTGGCTGTAAACAATCTCACAGCCCTAGGACCTGCCTGTAAACAATCTCACAGCGCTAGGCCCTGGCTGTAAACAATCTCACAGCTAACGTGAGCTCTAGGCCCTGGCTGTAAACAATCTCACAGCGCTTGGGCCCTGGCTGTAAACAATCTCACAGCTAACGTGAGCCCTAGGGCCCTGGCTGTAAACAATCTCACAGCGCTAGGCCCTGGCTGTAAACAATCTCACAGCCCTAGGCCCTGGCTGTAAACAATCTCACAGCTAACGTGAGCCCTAGGCCCTGGCTGTAAACAATCTCACAGCCCTAGGCCCTGGCTGTAAACAATCTCACAGCTAACGTGAGCCCTAGGCCCTGGCTGTAAACAATCTCACAGCGCTAGGGCCCTGGCTGTAAACAATCTCACAGCTAACGTGAGCCCTAGGCCATGGCTGTAAACAATCTCACAGTGCTAGCCCCTGGCTGTAAACAATCTCACAGCCCTAGGCCCTGGCTGTAAACAATCTCACAGCCCTAGGGCCCTGGCTGTAAACAATCTCACAGCCCTAGGCCCTGGCTGTAAACAATATCACAGCCCTAGGCCCTGGCTGTAAACAATCTCACCGCTAACGTGAGCCCTAGGCCCTGGCTGTAAACAATCTCACAGCCCTAGGGCCCTGGCTGTAAACAATCTCACAGCCCTAGGCCCTGGCTGTAAACAATCTCACAGCCCTAGGGCCCTGGCTGTAAACAATCTCACAGCCCTATGCCCTGGCTGTAAACAATCTCACCGCTAACGTGAGCCCTAGGCCCTAGCTGTAAACAATCTCACAGCTAACGTGAGCCCTAGGCCCTGGCTGTAAACAATCTCACAGCCCTAGGCCCTGGCTGTAAACAATCTCACAGCGCTAGGGCCCTGGCTGTAAACAATCTCACAGCTAACGTGAGCCCTAGGCCCTGGCTGTAAACAATCTCACAGCTAACGTGAGCCCTAGGCCCTGGCTGTAAACAATCTCACAGCCCTAGGGCCCTGGCTGTAAACAATCTCACAGCCCTAGGCCCTGGCTGTAAACAATCTCACAGCCCTAGGGCCCTGGCTGTAAACAATCTCACAGCGCTAGGCCCTGGCTGTAAACAATCTCACAGCCCTAGGCCCTGGCTGTAAACAATCTCACAGCCCTAGGCCCTGGCTGTAAACAATCTCACAGCGCTAGGGCCCTGGCTGTAAACAATCTCACAGCCCTAGGCCCTGGCTGTAAACAATCTCACAGCCCTAGGCCCTGGCTGTAAACAATCTCACAGCTAACGTGAGCTCTAGGCCCTGGCTGTAAACAATCTCGCAGCTAACACGAGCCCTAGGCCCTGGCTGTAAACAATCTCACAGCCCTAGGGCCTGGCTGTAAACAATCTCACAGCCCTAGGCCCTGGCTGTAAACAATCTCACAGCCAACGTGAGCCCTAGGCCCTGGCTGCAAACAATCTCACAGCGCTAGGGCCTGGCTGTAAACAATCTCACAGCGCTAGGCCCTGGCTGTAAACAATCTCACAGCTAACGTGAGCCCTAGGCCCTGGCTGTAAACAATCTCACAGCCCTAGGGCCCTGGCTGTAAACAATCTCACAGCCCTAGGCCCTGGCTGTAAACAATCTCACAGCCCTAGGGCCCTGGCTGTAAACAATCTCACAGCGCTAGGCCCTGGCTGTAAACAATCTCACAGCCCTAGGCCTGGCTGTAAAACAATCTCACAGCCCTAGGCCCTGGCTGTAAACAATCTCACAGCGCTAGGCCCTGGCTGTAAACAATCTCACAGCCCTAGGGCCCTGGCTGTAAACAATCTCACAGCCCTAGGCCCTGGCTGTAAACAATCTCACAGACTAAACGTGAGCCTCTAGGCCCTGGCTGTAAAACAATCTCGCAGCTAACACACGAGCCCTAGGCCCTGGCTGTAAACAATCTCACAGCCCTAGGGCCTGGCTGTAAACAATCTCACAGCCCTAGGCCCTGGCTGTAAACAATCTCACAGCCACGTGGAGCCCTAGGCCCTGGCTGCAAACCATCTCACGCGCTAGGCCTGCTGTAACACATCTCACAGCGCTAGGCCCTGGCTGTAAACAATCTCACAGCTAACGTGAGCCCTAGGCCCTGGCTGTAAACAATTCTCACAGCCCTAGGGCCCCTGGCTGTAAACAATCTCACAGCCCTAGGCCCTGGCTGTAAACAATCTCACAGCCCTAGGCCCTGGCTGTAAACACTCTCACAGCGCTAGGGCCTGGCTGTAAACAATCTCACAGCCCTAGGCCCTGGCTGTAAACAATCTCACAGCTAACGTGAGCCCTAGGCCCTGGCTATAAACAATCTCACAGCCCTAGGCCCTGGCTGTAAACAATCTCACAGCTAACGTGAGCCCTAGGCCCTGGCTGTAAACAATCTCACAGCGCTAGGCCCTGGCTGTAAACAATCTCACAGCCCTAGGCCCTGGCTGTAAACAATCTCACAGTGCTAGGGCCCTGGCTGTAAACAATCTCACAGCTAACGTGAGCCCTAGGCCCTGGCTGTAAACAATCTCACAGCCCTAGGCCCTGGCTGTAAACAATCTCACAGTGCTAGGGCCTGGCGGTAAACAATCTCACAGCTAACGTGAGCCCTAGGGCCCTGGCTGTAAACAATCTCACAGCGCTAGGCCCTGGCTGTAAACAATCTCACAGCTAACGTGAGCCCTAGGCCCTGGCTGTAAACAATCTCACAGCCCTAGGCCCTGGCTGTAAACAATCTCACAGCCCTAGGGCCCTGGCTGTAAACAATCTCACAGCCCTAGGGCCCTGGCTGTAAACAATCTCACAGCGCTAGGCCCTGGCTGTAAACAATCTCACAGCCCTAGGCCCTGGCTGTAAACAATCTCACAGCCCTAGGCCCTGGCTGGTAAACAATCTCACAGCGCCTAGGCCCTGGCTGGTAAACAATCTAACAGCTAACGGAGCCTAGGCCCTGGCTGTAAAACAATCTCAACATAGCGCCCTTTTTAGGGCCCGTGGCTTTAAACAATCTCACATCTCACGTGAGCCCTCAGGGCCCTGGCTGTAAACCAATCTCACAGCCAGCTAGGGCCCTGGCTGTTAACAATGCTCACAGCGCCTAGGCCCTGGCTTGTAAACAATCTCCAGCCCCAGGCCTGGCTGTAAACAATCTCACAGACCGGGGCCCGGGCTGGTACAACAATCTCACAGCGCGGTTAGGGCCCTGGCCTGTAAACAATCCTCAAAGCTAACGTGGGCCCTAGGCCTGGCTGTAAACAATCTCACAGCCCTAGGGCCCTGGCTGTAAACAATCTCACAGCTAACGTGAGCCCTAGGCCCTGGCTGTAAACAATCTCACAGCCGTAGGACCTGGCTGTAAACAATCTCACAGCCCTAGGGCCCTGGCTGTAAACAATCTCACAGCGCTAGGCCCTGGCTGTAAACAATCTCACAGCCCTAGGCCCTGGCTGTAAACAATCTCACAGCCCTAGGCCCTGGCTGTAAACAATCTCACAGCTAACGTGAGCCCTGGGCCCTGGCTGTAAACAATCTCACAGCGCTAGGGCCCTGGCTGTAAACAATCTCACAGCCCTAGGGCCCTGGCTGTAAACAATCTCACAGCCCTAGGGCCCTGGCTGTAAACAATCTCACAGCGCTAGGCCCTGGCTGTAAACAATCTCACAGCCCTAGGCCCTGGCTGTAAACAATCTCACAGCCCTAGGGCCCTGGCTGTAAACAATCTCACAGCGCTAGGCCCTGGCTGTAAACAATCTCACAGCTAACGTGAGCCCTAGGCCCTGGCTGTAAACAATCTCACAGCCCTAGGCCCTGGCTGTAAACAATCTCACAGCTAACGTGAGCCCTAGGCCCTGGCTGTAAACAATCTCACAGCGCTAGGGCCCTGGCTGTTAACAATCTCACAGCCCTAGGCCCTGGCTGTAAACAATCTCACAGCCCTAGGGCCCTGGCTGTAAACAATCTCACAGCCCTAGGCCCTGGCTGTAAACAATCTCACAGCGCTAGGCCCTGGCTGTAAACAATCTCACAGCTAACGTGAGCCCTAGGCCCTGGCTGTAAACAATCTCACAGCGCTAGGGCCCTGGCTGTTAACAATCTCACAGCCCTAGGCCCTGGCTGTAAACAATCTCACAGCCCTAGGGCCCTGGCTGTAAACAATCTCACAGCGCTAGGGCCCTGCCTGTAAACAATCTCACAGCGCTAGGGCCCTGCCTGTAAACAATCTCACAGCTAACGTGAGCCCTAGGCCCTGGCTGTAAACAATCTCACAGCCCTAGGGCCCTGGCTGTAAACAATCTCACAGCCCTAGGCCCTGGCTGTAAACAATCTCACAGCTAACGTGAGCCCTAGGCCCTGGCTGTAAACAATCTCACAGCCCTAGGCCCTGGCTGTAAACAATCTCACAGCGCTAGGCCCTGGCTGTAAACAATCTCACAGCCCTAGGCCCTGGCTGTAAACAATCTCACAGCCCTAGGCCCTGGCTGTAAACAATCTCACAGCCCTAGGCCCTGGCTGTAAACAATCTCACCGCGCTAGGGCCCTGGCTGTAAACAATCTCACAGCGCTAGGCCCTGGCTGTAAACAATCTCACAGCCCTAGGCCCTGGCTGTAAACAATCTCACAGCTAACGTGAGCCCTAGGCCCTGGCTGTAAACAATCTCACAGCTAACGTGAGCCCTAGGCCCTGGCTGTAAACAATCTCACAGCTAACGTGAGCCCTAGGCCCTGGCTGTAAACAATCTCACAGCCCTAGGCCCTGGCTGTAAACAATCTCACAGCTAACGTGAGCCCTAGGCCCTGGCTGTAAACAATCTCACAGCCCTAGGCCCTGGCTGTAAACAATCTCACCGCGCTAGGGCCCTGGCTGTAAACAATCTCACAGCCCTAGGCCCTGGCTGTAAACAATCTCACAGCCCTAGGCCCTGGCTGTAAACAATCTCACAGCCCTAGGCCCCTGGCTGTAAACAATCTCACAGCCCTAGGCCCTGGCTGTAAACAATCTCACCGCGCTAGGGCCCTGGCTGTAAACAATCTCACAGCGCTAGGCCCTGGCTGTAAACAATCTCACAGCGCTAGGCCCTGGCTGTAAACAATCTCACAGCGCTAGGCCCTGGCTGTAAACAATCTCACAGCGCTAGGCCCTGGCTGTAAACAATCTCACAGCCCTAGGCCCTGGCTGTAAACAATCTCACAGCTAACGTGAGCCCTAGGGCCTGGCTGTAAACAATCTCGCCGCTAACGCGAGCGCTGAACGCCACCGTGCACAGAAGCGTAGGCGCGCGCATGCTGATCGCTGAAAGTGTAGTGTATAGTGTAGTGTATAGTGTAGTGTGTAGTGTAGTGTGTAGTAGTGTATAGTGTAGTGTATAGTAGTGTAGTGTATAGTGTAGTGTATAGTAGTGTAGTGTATAGTAGTGTAAAGTGTAGTGTATAGTGTAGTGTATAGTAGTGTAAAGTGTAGTATACATGTTATTTACGTAGTTTATTGTTAAAAATTCGGTCACAGTCCCTATGATCACTGTTACATTGCAATTATGACTTTATTTTTTGGTGATTTGGAAAAGTTGTTTGGTTTGGTCATGTTTTTGTTTTGTTGTAGTACGGAGTAAGACTGATGGCCTTAATCTAAGTTGTCTTGTGGTTATTGTTGTTGTAGTACGGAGTTAGACTGATGGCCTTAATCTAAGTTGTCTTGTGGTTGTTGTTGTTGTAGTACGGAGTTAGACTGATGGCCTTAATCTAAGTTGTCTTGTGGTTGTTGTTGTTGTAGTACGGAGTTAGACTGATGGCCTTAATCTAAGTTGTCTTGTGGTTGTTGTTGTAGTACGGAGTTAGACTGATGGCCTTAATCTAAGTTGTCTTGTGCTTGTTGTTGTAGTACGGAGTTAGACTGATGGCCTTAATCTAAGTTGTCTTGTGCTTGTTGTTGTAGTACGGAGTTAGACTGATGGCCATAATCTAAGTTGTCTTGTGGTTTTTGTAGTACGGAGTTAGACTGATGGCCTTAATCTAAGTTGTCTTGTGGTTGTTGTTGTAGTATGGAGTTAGACTAATGGCCTTAATCTAAGTTGTCTTGTGGTCGTTGTTGTAGTACGGAGTTAGACTGACGGCCTTAATCTAAGTTGTCTTGTGGTTGTTGTTGTAGTACGGAGTTAGACTGATGGCCTTAATCTAAGTTGTCTTGTGGTTGTTGTTGTTGTAGTACGGAGTTAGACTGATGGCCTTAATCTAAGTTGTCTTGTGGTTGTTGTTGTTGTAGTACGGAGTTAGACTGATGGCCTTAATCTAAGTTGTCTTGTGGTTGTTGTTGTAGTACGGAGTTAGACTGACGGCCTTAATCTAAGTTGTCTTGTGGTTGTTGTTGTAGTACGGAGTTAGACTGACGGCCTTAATCTAAGTTGTCTTGTGGTTGTTGTTGTAGTACGGAGTTAGACTGATGGCCTTAATCTAAGTTGTCTTGTGGTTGTTGTTGTAGTACGGAGTTAGACTGATGGCCTTAATCTAAGTTGTCTTGTGCTTGTTGTTGTAGTACGCAGTTAGACTGATGGCCTTAATCTAAGTTGTCTTGTGGTTGTTGTTGTTGTAGTACGGAGTTAGACTGATGGCCTTAATCTAAGTTGTCTTGTGGTTGTTGTTGTAGTACGGAGTTAGACTGATGGCCTTAATCTAAGTTGTCTTGTGGTTGTTGTTGTAGTACGGAGTTAGACTGATGGCCTTAATCTAAGTTGTCTTGTGGTGGTTGTTGTAGTACGGAGTTAGACTGATGGCCTTAATCTAAGTTGTCTTGTGGTTGTTGTTGTAGTATAGAGTTAGACTGATGGCCTTAATCTAAGTTGTCTTGTGGTTGTTGTTGTAGTACGGAGTTAGACTGATGGCCTTAATCTAAGTTGTCTTGTGGTTGTTGTTGTAGTATAGAGTTAGACTGATGGCCTTAATCTAAGTTGTCTTGTGGTTGTTGTTGTAGTACGGAGTTAGACTGATGGCCTTAATCTAAGTTGTCTTGTGGTTGTTGTTGTTGTACGGAGTTAGATTGACGGCCTTAATCTAAGTTGTCTTGTGGTTGTTGTTGTAGTACGAAGTTAGACTGATGGCCTTAATCTAAGTTGTCTTGTGCTTGTTGTTGTAGTACGGAGTTAGACTGATGGCCTTAATCTAAGTTGTCTTGTGGTTGTTGTTGTAGTACGGAGTTAGACTGATGGCCTTAATCTAAGTTGTCTTGTGATTGTTGTTGTAGTACGGAGTTAGACTGATGGCCTTAATCTAAGTTGTCTTGTGGTTGTTGTTGTAGTACGGAGTTAGACTGATGGCCTTAATCTAAGTTGTCTTGTGGTTGTTGTTGTAGTACGGTGTTAGACTGATGGCCTTAATCTAAGTTGTCTTGTGGTTGTTGTTGTTGTAGTACGGAGTTAGACTGATGGCCTTAATCTAAGTTGTCTTGTGGTTGTTGTTGTAGTACGGAGTTAGACTGATGGCCTTAATCTAAGTTGTCTTGTGGTTGTTGTTGTAGTACGGTGTTAGACTGATGGCCTTAATCTAAGTTGTCTTGTGGTTGTTGTTGTAGTACGGAGTTAGACTGATGGCCTTAATCTAAGTTGTCTTGTGGTTGTTGTTGTAGTACGGAGTTAGACTGATGGCCTTAATCTAAGTTGTCTTGTGGTTGTTGTTGTAGTACGGAGTTAGACTGATGGCCTTAATCTAAGTTGTCTTGTGGTTGTTGTTGTAGTACGGAGTTAGACTGACGGCCTTAATCTAAGTTGTCTTGTGGTTGTTGTTGTAGTACGGAGTTAGACTGACGGCCTTAATCTAAGTTGTCTTGTGGTTGTTGTTGTAGTACGGAGTTAGACTGATGGCCTTAATCTAAGTTGTCTTGTGGTTGTTGTTGTAGTACGGAGTTAGACTGATGGCCTTAATCTAAGTTGTCTTGTGCTTGTTGTTGTAGTACGGAGTTAGACTGATGGCCTTAATCTAAGTTGTCTTGTGGTTGTTGTTGTTGTAGTACGGAGTTAGACTGATGGCCTTAATCTAAGTTGTCTTGTGGTTGTTGTTGTAGTACGGAGTTAGACTGATGGCCTTAATCTAAGTTGTCTTGTGGTTGTTGTTGTAGTACGGAGTTAGACTGATGGCCTTAATCTAAGTTGTCTTGTGGTTGTTGTTGTAGTACGGAGTTAGACTGATGGCCTTAATCTAAGTTATCTTGTTGTTGTTGTAGTACGGTGTTAGACTGATGACCTTAATCTAAGTTGTCTTGTGGTTGTTGTTGTAGTACGGAGTTAGACTGATGGCCTTAATCTAAGTTGTCTTGTGGTTGTTGTTGTAGTACGGAGTTAGACTGATGGACTTAATCTAAGTTATCTTGTGCTTGTTGTTGTAGTACGGAGTTAGACTGATGGACTTAATCTAAGTTATCTTGTTGTTGTTGTAGTACGGAGTTAGACTGATGACCTTAATCTAAGTTGTCTTGTGGTTGTTGTTGTAGTACGGAGTTAAACTGATGGCCTTAATCTAAGTTGTCTTGTGGTTGTTGTTGTAGTATGGAGTTAGACTGATGGCATTAATCTAAGTTGTCTTGTGGTTGTTGTTGTTGTTGTTGTAGTACGGAGTTAGACTGATGGCCTTAATCTAAGTTGTCTTGTGGTTGTTGTTGTAGTACGGAGTTAGACTGATGGCCTTAATCTAAGTTATCTTGTGCTTGTTGTTGTAGTACGGAGTTAGACTGATGGCCTTAATCTAAGTTGTCTTGTGGTTGTTGTAGTACGGAGTTAGACTGATGGCCTTAATCTAAGTTGTCTTGTGGTTGTTGTTGTAGTACGGAGTTAGACTGATGGCCTTAATCTAAGTTGTCTTGTGGTTGTTGTTGTAGTACGGAGTTAGACTGATGGCCTTAATCTAAGTTATCTTGTTGTTGTTGTAGTACGGAGTTAGACTGATGACCTTAATCTAAGTTGTCTTGTGGTTGTTGTTGTAGTACGGAGTTAGACTGATGGCCTTAATCTAAGTTGTCTTGTGGTTGTTGTTGTAGTACGGAGTTAGACTGATGGCCTTAATCTAAGTTGTCTTGTGGTTGTTGTTGTAGTATGGAGTTAGACTGATGGCCTTAATCTAAGTTGTCTTGTGGTTGTTGTTGTTGTTGTAGTACGGAGTTAGACTGATGGCCTTAATCTAAGTTGTCTTGTGGTGGTTGTTGTAGTACGGAGTTAGACTGATGGCCTTAATCTAAGTTGTCTTGTGGTTGTTGTAGTAGTACGGAGTTAGACTGATGGCCTTAATCTAAGTTGTCTTGTGGTTGTTGTTGTAGTAACGGAGTTAGACTGATGGCCTTAATCTAAGTTGTCTTGTGGTTGTTGTTGTAGTATGGAGTTAGACTGATGGCCTTAATCTAAGTTGTCTTGTGGTTGTTGTTGTAGTACGGAGTTAGACTGATGGCCTTAATCTAAGTTGTCTTGTGCTTGTTGTAGTAGTACGGAGTTAGACTGATGGCCTTAATCTAAGTTGTCTTGTGGTTGTTGTTGTAGTAACGGAGTTAGACTGATGGCCTTAATCTAAGTTGTCTTGTGGTTGTTGTTGTAGTATGGAGTTAGACTGATGGCCTTAATCTAAGTTGTCTTGTGGTTGTTGTTGTAGTACGGAGTTAGACTGATGGCCTTAATCTAAGTTGTCTTGTGGTTGTTGTTGTAGTACGGAGTTAGACTGATGGCCTTAATCTAAGTTGTCTTGTGGTTGTTGTTGTTGTTGTTTGACTTGGTGTACGGTGCTATTTCAGGAATATTTTGATGATTTTTTTCCTGGATTTTCCGTTTGCACAGTCAACACTTTGAAATTGATTTAAAAAAACTGAAATCTTTTCTAAGTCAGCTGAGTTTAAATCTAGCCGCCCACGTTTGGTTTTAGTGGCAACTTATCGCGACTACGCATGCGTCGTCCTCTAGCCACGCCCACCTCTCGACACAAACCCCGCCCCCTGCCACCGTGAGAGCCAATCAGAGGACTGCCTCCAACGATGACACCCCGCAGGAGATGCCAGATGCAGCCGACAACGCGGCCTCAGCGCTCCACGAAGTCTCCCATAGACTCCATGTTAAAGTCTCCCATAGACTCCAATGTTAAAGTCTCCCATAGACTCCAATGTTAAAGTCTCCCATAGACTCCAATGTTAAAGTCTCCCATAGACTCCAATGTTAAAGTGTCTACCCATAGACTCCAATGTTAAAGTGTCTACCCATAGACTCCAATGTTAAAGTCTCCCATAGACTCCAATGTTAAAGTCTCCCATAGACTCCAATGTTAAAGTGTCTACCCATAGACTCCAATGTTAAAGTGTCTACCCATAGACTCCAATGTTAAAGTCTCCCATAGACTCCAATGTTAAAGTCTCCCATAGACTCCAATGTTAAAGTCTCCCATAGACTCCAATGTTAAAGTGTCTACCCATAGACTCCAATGTTAAAGTCTCCCATAGACTTCAATGTTAAAGTCTCCCATAGACTTCAATGTTAAAGTCTCCCATAGACTCCACTGTTAAAGTGTCTACCCATAGACTCCAATGTTAAAGTGTCTACCCATAGACTCCAATGTTAAAGTTTCCCATAGACTCGAATGTTAAAGTCTCCCATAGACTCCAATGTTAAAGTCTCCCATAGACTCCAATGTTAAAGTCTCCCATAGACTTCAATGTTAAAGTCTCCCATAGACTCCAATGTTAAAGTGTCTACCCATGAACTCCAATGTTAAAGTGTCTACCCATAGACTCCAATGTTAAAGTGTCTACCCATAGACTCCAATGTTAAAGTCTCTACCCATAGACTCCAATAACAAAGTGTCTACCCATAGACTCCAATGTTAAAGTCTCCCATAGACTCCAATGTTAAAGTCTCCCATAGACTCCAATGTTAAAGTCTCCCATAGACTCCAATGTTAAAGTATCCCATAGACTCCAATGTTAAAGTCTCCCATAGACTCCTATGTTAAAGTGTCTACCCATAGACTCCAATGTTAAAGTGTCCCATAGACTCCAATGTTAAAGTGTCTACCCATAGACTCCAATGTTAAAGTGTCTACCCATAGACTCCAATGTTAAAGTGTCTACCCATAGACTTCAATGTTAAAGTGTCTACCCATAGACTCCAATGTTAAAGTGTCTACCCATAGACTCCAATGTTAAAGTGTCTACCCATAGACTCGAATGTTAAAGTGTCTACCCATAGACTTCAATGTTAAAGTGTCTACCCATAGACTCCAATATTAACGTGTCCACCCATAGACTCCAATGTTAAAGTCTACCCATAGACTTCAATGATAAAGTGTCTACCTATAGACTCCAATGTTAAAGTGTCTACCCATAGACTCCAATGTTAAAGTCTCCCATAGACTCCATTGTTAAAGTGTTTACACATAGACTCCAATGTTAAAGTCTCCCATAGACTTCAATGTTAAAGTCTCCCATAGACTTCAATGTTAAAGTCTCCCATAGACTCCAATGTTAAAGTGTCTACCCATAGACTCCAATGTTAAAGTGTCTACCCATAGACTCCAATGTTAAAGTGTCTACCCATAGACTCCAATGTTAAAGTTTTCCATAGACTCCAATGTTAAAGTCTCCCATAGACTCCAATAATAAAGTCTCCCATAGACTCCAATGTTAAAGTCTCCCATAGACTCCAATGTTAAAGTCTCCCATAGACTCCAATGTTAAAGTGTCTACCCATAGACTCCAATGTTAAAGTGTCTACCCTTAGACTCCAATGTTAAAGTGTCTACCCATAGACTCCAATGTTAAAGTGTCTACCCATAGACTCCAATGTTAAAGTGTCTACCCATAGACTCCAATGTTAAAGTCTCCTATAGACTCCATTGTTAAAGCGTCTACCCATAGACTCCAATGTTAAAGTGTCTACCCATAGACTCCGATGTTAAAGTGTCTACCCATAGACTCGAATGTTAAAGTGTCTACCCATAGACTTCAATGTTAAAGTGTCTACCCATAGACTCCAATATTAACGTGTCCACCCATAGACTCCAATGTTAAAGTCTACCCATAGACTTCAATGTTAAAGTGTCTACCTATAGACTCCAATGTTAAAGTGTCTACGCATAGACTCCAATGTTAAAGTCTCCCATAGACTCCATTGTTAAAGTGTCTACCCATAGACTCCAATGTTAAAGTCTCCCATATACTTCAATGTTAAAGTCTCCCATAGACTTCAATGTTAAAGTCTCCCATAGACTCCAATGTTAAAGTGTCTACCCATAGACTCCAATGTAAAAGTGTCTACCCATAGACTCCAATGTTAAAGTGTCTACCCATAGACTCCAATGTTAAAGTTTCCCATAGACTCCAATGTTATAGTCTCCCATAGACTCCAATAATAAAGTCTCCCATAGACTCCAAGGTTAAAGTATCCCATAGACTCAAATGTTAAAGTCTCCCATAGACTCCAATGTTAAAGTGTCTACCCATAGACTCCAATGTTAAAGTGTCTACCCTTAGACTCCAATGTTAAAGTGTCTACCCATAGACTCCAATGTTAAAGTGTCTACCCATTGACTCCAATGTTAAAGTGTCTACCCATAGACTCCATTGTTAAAGTGTCTACCCATAGACTCCAATGTTAAAGTGTCTACCCATAGACTCCGATGTTAAAGTGTCTACCCATAGACTCCAATGTTAAAGTGTCTACCCATAGACTCCAATGTTAAAGTGTCTACCCATAGACTCCAATGTTAAAGTGTCTACCCATAGAATTCAATGTTAAAGTGTCTACCCATAGACTCCAATGTTAAAGTCTCCCATAGACTCCAATGTTAAAGTCTCCCATAGACTCCAATGTTAAAGTCTCCCATAGACTCCAATGTTAAAGTGTCTACCCATAGACTCCAATGTTAAAGTGTCTACCCATAGACTTCAATGTTAAAGTGTCTAACCATAGACTCCAATGTTAAAGTGTCTACCCATAGACTCCAATGTTAAAGTGATAACCCATAGACTCCAATGTTAAAGTGTCTACCCATAGACTCCAATGTTAAAGTGTCTAACCATAGACTCCAATGTTAAAGTGTCTACCCATAGACTCCAATGTTAAAGTGTCTACCCATAGACTCCAATGTTAAAGTATCTACCCATAGACTCCAATGTTAAAGTGTCTACCCATAGACTCCAATGTTAAAGTGTCTACCATAGACTCCAATGTTAAAGTGTCTTCCCATAGACTACAATGTTAAAGTGTCTACCCATAGACTCCAATGTTAAAGTCTCTACCCATAGACTCCAATGTTAAAGTGTTTACCCATAGACTCCAATGTTAAAGTGTCTACCCATAGACTCAAATGTTAAAGTGTCTACCCATAGACTCCAATGTTAAAGTGTCTACTCATAGACTCCAATGTTAAAGTGTCTACCCATAGACTCCAATGTTAAAGTGTCTACCCATAGACTCCAATGTTAAAGTGTCTACCTATAGACTCCGATGTTAAAGTGTCTACCCATAGACTCCAATGTTAAAGTCTCCCACAGACTCCAATGTTAAAGTGTCTACCCATAGACTCCGATGTTAAAGTGTCTACCCATAGACTCCAATGTTAAAGTGTCTACCCATAGACTCCAATGTTAAAGTGTCTACCCATAGACTCCAATGTTAAAGTGTCTACCCATAGACTCCAATGTTAAAGTTTCCCATAGACTCGAATGTTAAAGTCTCCCATAGACTCCAATGTTAAAGTCTCCCATAGACTCCAATGTTAAAGTCTCCCATAGACTTCAATGTTAAAGTCTCCCATAGACTCCAATGTTAAAGTGTCTACCCATGAACTCCAATGTTAAAGTGTCTACCCATAGACTCCAATGTTAAAGTGTCTACCCATAGACTCCAATGTTAAAGTCTCTACCCATAGACTCCAATGTCAAAGTGTCTACCCATAGACTCCAATGTTAAAGTCTCCCATAGACTCCAATGTTAAAGTCTCCCATAGACTCCAATGTTAAAGTCTCCCATAGACTCCAATGTTAAAGTATCCCATAGACTCCAATGTTAAAGTCTCCCATAGACTCCAATGTTAAAGTCTCCCATAGACTCCAATGTTAAAGTCTCCCATAGGCTCCAATGTTAAAGTATCCCATAGACTCCAATGTTAAAGTCTCCCATAGACTCCAATGTTAAAGTCTCCCATAGACTCCAATGTTAAAGTGTCTACCCATAGACTCCAATGTTAAAGTGTCCCATAGACTCCAATGTTAAAGTGTCTACCCATAGACTCCAATGTTAAAGTGTCTACCCATAGACTCCAATGTTAAAGTGTCTACCCATAGACTTCAATGTTAAAGTGTCTACCCATAGACTCCAATGTTAAAGTGTCTACCCATAGACTCCAATGTTAAAGTGTCTACCCATAGACTCGAATGTTAAAGTGTCTACCCATAGACTTCAATGTTAAAGTGTCTACCCATAGACTCCAATATTAACGTGTCCACCCATAGACTCCAATGTTAAAGTCTACCCATAGACTTCAATGATAAAGTGTCTACCTATAGACTCCAATGTTAAAGTCTCCCATAGACTCCAATGTTAAAGTGTCTACCCATAGACTCCAATGTTAAAGTGTCTACCCATAGACTCCAATGTTAAAGTGTCTACCCATAGACTCCAATGTTAAAGTGTCCCATAGACTCCAATGTTAAAGTCTCCCATAGACTTCAATATAAAGTCTCCCATAGACTCCAATGTTAAAGTCTCCCATAGACTCCAATGTTAAAGGTCTCCCATAGACTCCAATGTTAAAGTGTCTACCCATAGACTCCAATGTTAAAGTGTCTACCCTTAGACTCCAATGTTAAAGTGTCTACCCATAGACTCCAATGTTAAAGTGTCTACCCATAGACTCCAATGTTAAAGTGTCTACCCATAGACTCCAATGTTAAAGTCTCCTATAGACTCCATTGTTAAAGTGTCTACCCATAGACTCCAATGTTAAAGTGTCTACCCATAGACTCCGATGTTAAAGTGTCTACCCATAGACTCGAATGTTAAAGTGTCTACCCATAGACTTCAATGTTAAAGTGTCTACCCATAGACTCCAATATTAACGTGTCCACCCATAGACTCCAATGTTAAAGTCTACCCATAGACTTCAATGTTAAAGTGTCTACCTATAGACTCCCATGTTAAAGTGTCTACCCATAGACTCCAATGTTAAAGTCTCCCATAGACTCCATTGTTAAAGTGTCTACCCATAGACTCCAATGTTAAAGTCTCCCATATACTTCAATGTTAAAGTCTCCCATAGACTTCAATGTTAAAGTCTCCCATAGACTCCAATGTTAAAGTGTCTACCCATAGACTCCAATGTAAAAGTGTCTACCCATAGACTCCAATGTTAAAGTGTCTACCCATAGACTCCAATGTTAAAGTTTCCCATAGACTCCAATGTTAAAGTCTCCCATAGACTCCAATAATAAAGTCTCCCATAGACTCCAATGTTAAAGTCTCCCATAGACTCCAATGTTAAAGTGTCTACCCATAGACTCCAATGTTAAAGTGTCTACCCTTAGACTCCAATGTTAAAGTGTCTACCCATAGACTCCAATGTTAAAGTGTCTACCCATAGACTCCAATGTTAAAGTGTCTACCCATAGACTCCAATGTTAAAGTCTCCTATAGACTCCATTGTTAAAGTGTCTACCCATAGACTCCAATGTTAAAGTGTCTACCCATAGACTCCGATGTTAAAGTGTCTACCCATAGACTCCAATGTTAAAGTGTCTACCCATAGACTCCAATGTTAAAGTGTCTACCCATAGACTCCAATGTTAAAGTGTCTACCCATAGAATTCAATGTTAAAGTGTCTACCCATAGACTCCAATGTTAAAGTCTCCCATAGACTCCAATGTTAAAGTCTCCCTTAGACTCCAATGTTAAAGTCTCCCATAGACTCCAATGTTAAAGTGTCTACCCATAGACTCCAATGTTAAAGTGTCTACCCATAGACTTCAATGTTAAAGTGTCTAACCATAGACTCCAATGTTAAAGTGTCTACCCATAGACTCCAATGTTAAAGTGATAACCCATAGACTCCAATGTTAAAGTGTCTACCCATAGACTCCAATGTTAAAGTGTCTAACCATAGACTCCAATGTTAAAGTGTCTACCCATAGACTCCAATGTTAAAGTGTCTACCCATAGACTCCAATGTTAAAGTATCTACCCATACACTCCAATGTTAAAGTGTCTACCCATAGACTCCAATGTTAAAGTGTCTACCCATAGACTCCAATGTTAAAGTGTCTTCCCATAGACTACAATGTTAAAGTGTCTACCCATAGACTCCAATGTTAAAGTCTCTACCCATAGACTCCAATGTTAAAGTGTCTACCCATAGACTCCAATGTTAAAGTGTCTACCCATAGACTCCAATGTTAAAGTGTCTACCCATAGACTCCAATGTTAAAGTGTCTACTCATAGACTCCAATGTTAAAGTGTCTACCCATAGACTCCAATGTTAAAGTGTCTACCCATAGACTCCAATGTTAAAGTGTCTACC
Source organism: Petromyzon marinus (assembly GCF_010993605.1). Taxonomy (NCBI): domain Eukaryota; kingdom Metazoa; phylum Chordata; class Hyperoartia; order Petromyzontiformes; family Petromyzontidae; genus Petromyzon; species Petromyzon marinus. Next base: position 207,530 of record NW_022638946.1, on the reverse strand, counting down.
TATAGACTCCGATGTTAAAGTGTCTACCCATAGACTCCAATGTTAAAGTCTCCCACAGACTCCAATGTTAAAGTGTCTACCCATAGACTCCGATGTTAAAGTGTCTACCCATAGACTCCAATGTTAAAGTGTCTACCCATAGACTCCAATGTTAAAGTGTCTACCCATAGACTCCAATGTTAAAGTGTCTACCCATAGACTCCAATGTTAAAGTATCTACCCATAGACTCAAATGTTAAAGTGTCTACCCATAGACTCCAAGGCTAAAGTGTCTACCCATAGACTCCAATGTTAAAGTGTCTACCCATAGACTTCAATGTTAAAGTGTCTACCCATAGACTCCAATGTAAAAGTGTCTACCCATAGACTTCAATGTTAAAGTGTCTACCCATAGACTTCAATGTTAAAGTGTCTACCCATAGACTCCAATGTTAAAGTGTCTACCCATAGACTTCAATGTTAAAGTGTCTACCCATAGACTCCAATGTTAAAGTGTCTACCCATAGACTTGAATGTTAAAGTGTCTACCCATAGACTTCAATGTTAAAGTGTCTACCCATAGACTGCAATGTTAAAGTGTCTACCCATAGACTCCAATGTTAAAGTGTCTACCCATAGACTCCAATGTTAAAGTGTCTACCCATAGACTCCAATGTTAAAGTGTCTACCCATAGACTCCAATGTTAAAGTGTCTACCCATAGACTTCAATGTTAAAGTGTCTACCCATAGACTCCAATGTTAAAGTGTCTACCCATAGACTCTGATGTTAAAGTGTCTACCCATAGACTCCAATGTTAAAGTGTCTACCCATAGACTCCAATGTTAAAGTGTCTACCCATAGACTTCAATGTTAAAGTGTCTACCCATAGACTCCAATGTTAAAGTGTCTACTCATAGACTCCGATGTTAAAGTGTCTACCCATAGACTCCAATGTTAAAGTGTCTACCCATAGACTCCAATGTTAAAGTGTCTACCCATAGACTCTGATGTTAAAGTGTCTACCCATAGACTCCAATGTTAAAGTCTCTACCCATAGACTCCAATGTTAAAGTGTCTACCCATAGACTCCAATGTTAAAGTGTCTACCCATAGACTCCAATGTTAAAGTGTCTACCCATAGACTCCAATGTTAAACTGTCTACCCATAGACTCCGATGTTAAAGTGTCTTCCCCGTAGACTCCAATGTTAAAGTCTCCCACAGACTCCAATGTTAAAGTGTCTACCCATAGACTCCGATGTTAAAGTGTCTACCCATCGACTCCAATGTTAAAGTGTCTACCCATAGACTCCAATGTTAAAGTGTCTACCCATAGACTCCAATGTTAAAGTATCTACCCATAGACTCAAATGTTAAAGTGTCTACCCATAGACTCCGATGTTAAAGTGTCTACCCATAGACTCCAATGTTAAAGTGTCTACCCATAGACTTCAATGTTAAAGTGTCTACCCATAGACTACAATGTTAAAGTGTCTACCCACAGACTCCAATGTTAAAGTCTCTACCCATAGACTCCAATGTTAAAGTGTCTACCCATAGACTCCAATGTTAAAGTGTCTACTCATAGACTCCAATGTTAAAGTGTCTACCCATAGACTCCAATGTTAAAGTGTCTACCCATAGACTCCAATGTTAAAGTGTCTACCCATAGACTCCAATGTTAAAGTGTCTACCCATAGACTCCAATGTTAAAGTGTCTACCCATAGACTCCAATGTTAAAGTGTCTACCGATAGACTCCAATGTTAAAGTGTCTACCCATAGACTCCAATGTTAAAGTGTCTACCCATAGACTCCAATGTTAAAGTATCTACCCATAGACTCAAATGTTAAAGTGTCTACCCATAGACTTCAATGTTAAAGTGTCTACCCATAGACTCCAATGTTAAAGTATCTACCCATAGACTCAAATGTTAAAGTGTCTACCCATAGACTTCAATGTTAAAGTGTCTACCCATGTTAGACTGAGACACACTCTCTCTCTGAGAAACTGAGACACTGAGACACCGAGACAATGAGACACTGAGACACTAAGACACTAAGACACTGAGACACTAAGACACTCTCTCTCTGAGACACTGAGACACCGAGACACTGAGACACTGGGACAATGAGACATTGAGACAGTGAGAAACTGAGACATTGAGACACTAAGACACTCTCTCTCTAAGACACTGAGACACTGAGACACACTCTCTCTCTCTCTCTGAGACACTGAGACACCGAGACACTGAGACACCGAGACACCAAGACACTGAGACATTGAGACACTGAGCCACTCTCTCTGAGACGCTGAGACACTGAGACACACTCTCTCTCTCTCTCTGAGACACTGAGACACCGAGACACTGAGGCACCGAGACACCGAGACACTGAGACACTCTCTCCCTGAGACACTGAGACACTCTCTCTCTGAGACACTAAGACACTGAGACACCGAGACACTGAGACATTGAGACACTGAGACACTCTCTCTGAGACGCTGAGACACTGAGACACTCTCTCTCTGAGACACCGAGACACTGAGACACTGAGACAGAGACACTGAGACAGAGACACTGAGACAGAGACACAGAGACACTGAGACACAGAGACACCGAGACAGAGACACCGAGACACAGAAACACTGAGACAGAGACACAGAGACACTGAGACAGAGACACTGAGACAGAGACACTGAGACAGAGACACCGAGACAGAGACACCGAGACAGAGACACCGAGACACAGAAACACTGAGACAGAGACACAGAGACACTGAGACAGAGACACTGAGACAGAGACACCGAGACAGAGACACCGAGACAGAGACACCGAGACAGAGACACCGAGACAGAGACACAGAGACACTGAGACAGAGACACAGAGACACTGAGACAGAGACACTGAGACAGAGACACTGAGACACTGAGACTGAGACACCGAGACAGAGACACCGAGACACTGAGACACCGAGACAGAGACACCGAGACAGAGACACAGAGACACAGAGACACAGAGACAGAGACACAGAGACACTGAGACAGAGACACAGAGACACTGAGACAGAGACACTGAGACACAAAGACACTGAGACAGAGACACTGAGACACAGAGACACTGAGACAGAGACACTGAGACACTGAGACACCGAGACAGAGACACCGAGACACTGAGACACAGGGACAGGCGAAGTTTTTAATTGCATCGTGCAGCGAGGCGCTGGCAACCGCCGTCACCCCGGGAGACGGTGACGTTACACGCTAGAGTTCAGTTGTTTGGGTTGGTGTGGGCGTGGCTTTGGCTGTGGGCGTGGCTGTGGTTATGGCTGTAGGCGTGGTTGTGGGCGTGGCTGTGGGCGTGTATGTGGCTGTGGGCGTGGCTGTGGCTGTAGCTGTGGTTGTGGGCGTGGCTGTGGGCGTGGCTGTGGGCGTTGGCTGTGGTTATGGGCATGGCTGTGGGCGTGGCTGTGGGCGTGGCTGTGGGCGTGGCTGTGGGCGTGGCTGTAGGCGTGGCTGTGGGCGTGGCTGTGGGCGTGGCTATGGACATGGCTGTGGCTGTAGCTGTGGTTGTGGGCGTGGTTGTGGGCGTGGCTGTGGGCGTGGCCGTGGGCGTGGCCGTGGGCGTGGCTGTGGGCGTGGCTGTGGGCGTGGCTGTGGGCGTTGGCTGTGGTTATGGGCGTGGCTGTGGGCGTGGTTGTGGGCGTGGCTGTGGGCGTGTATGTGGCTGTGGGCGTGGCTATGGACATGGCTGTGGCTGTAGCTGTGGTTGTGGGCGTGGCTGTAGGCGTGGCTGTGGGCGTGGCTGTGGCTGTGGGCGTGGCTGTGGGCGTGGCTGTGGTTATGGCTGTAAGCGTGGTTGTGGGCGTGGCTGTGGGCGTGTACGTGGCTGTGGGCGTGGCTGTGGGCGTTGCTGTGGCTATGGGCATGGCTCTGGCTGTGGGCATGGCTGTGGCTGTGGGCGTAGCTGTGGTTTTGGGCGTGGCTGTGGGCGTGGCTGTGGGCGTGGCTGTGGGCGTTAGCTGTGGTTGTGGGCGTGGCTGTGGGCGTGGCTATGAGCGTGGCTGTGGGCGTGGTTGTGGGCGTGGCTGTGGGCGTGACTGTGGGCGTGGCTGTTGGCTGTGGTTTTGGGCGTGGCTGTGGGCGTGGCTGTGGGCGTGGCTGTGGGCGTGGCAGTTGGCTGTGGTTATGGGCGTGGCTGCGGCTGTGGACGTGGCTGTGGGCGTGGCTGTGGCTATGGCTGTAGCTGTGGTTGTGGGCGTGGCTCTGGGCGTGGCTGCGGTTGTGGTCGTGGCTGCGGTTGTGGGCGTGGCTGCGGTTGTGGGCGTGGCTGTGGGCGTGGCTGTGACTATGGGCGTGGCTGTGGGTGGGTGTGGCCGAGTTCACTGCCACGCCACTGGCGGTGAACTGGGGGGCGGTGAACTCGGGGCTGGTGAACTCAGTGGTGGTGAACTCGGTGACGGTGAACTCGGTGGCGGTGAACACCGCGGCGTGCTGGGACTGGTTACGGCTTTCTGCGTTCGCAAAACAAACCTCAGGCGATAGGAGCGGATCTGTGTCTGTGTGTCTGTGTGTGTGTGTCTGTGTGTCTGTGTGTCTGTGTGTCTGTGTCTGTGTGTCTGTGTCTGTGTGTCTGTGTCTGTGTGTGTGTCTGTGTGTGTGTGTCTGTGTGTGTGTGTCTGTGTGTGTGTGTCTGTGTGTGTCTGTGTGTGTCTGTGTGTGTCTGTGTCTGTGTGTCTGTGTGTGTCTCTGTGTGTGTGTCTGTGTGTGTCTCTCTGTGTGTGTGTGTCTGTATGTGTGTATGTGTGTGTCTGTGTCTGTGTGTGTGTCTGTGTGTGTCTGTGTGTGTGTCTGTGTGTCTGTGTGTGTGTGTGTCTGTGAGTGTGTGCACCTCACACGGTGTGCCCGGCCATGTGCCTGACGAGGCTGTCCAGCCGTGCGAACGCGGCGCCGCACACGATGCACTCAAAGCGCTTCGCAGCGCCCCGCCGCAGCCGCCGGCCCCGCCCGCCGGCCCCGCCGGCCCCGCCGGCCCCGCCGTGCATCCTGCCGTGGGCCCTGAGGCTCGACGGCCGCGCGAAGCTCACGCCACAGACGCCGCACCGGTGACGAGCCGGCAAGACGGCCGCCGCCGCCGCCGCCGCAGCCGCCGGCGGCTGTCTCACCGCGACGTTGACGCGGCAAGACGGAGCCGCCCGTGGCGACGGGCGGACGACCGCCCGCCGCCGGCGGCGGCCGGCGGCGGCAGCGGCGGTGCACCGGGAGCACCGGCGGTTCCCCTCGCCGGCCGTCGCCGGCGAGGGGAACCGCCGGCGGCAGCCGCCGGACGCCGCCGGCGTCTCCGTCCCCCCGGCGTGCGTCTCGGCGTGGGCCGCGAGGTCCGAGGGCCGGGCGAAGGCGGCCCGGCACTCGGCGCAGCGGTGCCGCTTGTCGGCCGCCCGGTGCGTCGCCCGGTGGGCCGCCAGGTTCGCCGGCTGGGCGAAGGCGGCGGCGCACGCCGGGCACCGGAACGGCTTCTCGCCGGTGTGCGCCCGGCCGTGGGCGGCGAGCGCCCGCGGCTCGGAGAACGCCGACGGGCAGAGCGGGCACCGGAACGGCTTCGCCGCCGGAGTCCGTCGGTCCGCGCCGGCGCCGACCCGGCCCCGGCCCCGGCCCCGGCCCCGGCCGTGGGCCGGGGCCGGGGCCGGCGGCGCGTGTCCGCGGGCGTGCCGCTCCAGGTAGGCCCGGCAGGCGAAGGCCTCGCCGCAGACGCCGCAGCGGTGAGGCCGCGCGGCCTCGCGGTGCGCCCGTCGGTGCGTCCGCAGGGCGCGGCGGTGCCGGAACTCCTTGCCGCACGCCGGGCACTTGTGCGGCGGTGGCGGAGGAGCATGAGGAGGATGATGAGGAGGATGATGAGGATGATGAGGAGGATGAGGAGGATGATGAGGATGAGGATGAGGAGGATGAGGATGAGGATGATGAGGAGGATGATGAGGATGATGAGGAGGATGATGAGGAGGATGAGGATGAGGAGGAGGATGAGGAGGAAGATCGACGCCGCCGGAGGAGGGGCAGAGCTCGCACCGGGCCGGCGGTAGCAGCAGCGGCGGCGGTGACGCCGGCGGCGGCGGCGGTGACGCCGGCGGTGACGCCGGCGGTGACGCCGCGTGGCGCTGGAGGTGGGCGAGGAACCCGCGGGTGCTGCGGAAGCCTCGCTTGCCGCACGCGAGGCAAGCGAGGCGTGGCGGTGGTGGCGGCGGTGGCGGTGGCGGTGGTGGTGGCGGTGGCGCCGACTCTACGGCACGGAGGGCAGGCGGTGAGGAACGTGTGGTGAGGTGTAGTGTATAGTGTAGTGTAGTAGTGTATAGTGTAGTGTATAGTGTAGTGTAGTAGTGTATAGTGTAGTGTATAGTGTAGTGTATAGTGTATTGTAGTGTAGTAATGTATAGTGTAGTGTATAGTGTAGTGTAGTAGTGTATAGTGTAGTGTATAGTGTAGTGTAGTAGTGTATAGTGTAGTGTAGTAATGTATAGTGTAGTGTATAGTGTAGTGTATAGTGTAGTGTAGTAGTGTATAGTGTAGTGTATAGTGTAGTGTAGTAGTGTATAGTGTAGTGTAGTAATGTATAGTGTAGTGTATAGTGTAGTAGTGTATAGTGTAGTGTATAGTATAGTGTATAGTGTAGTGTAGTAATGTATAGTGTAGTGTATAGTGCAGTGTATAGTAGTGTAGTGTATAGTAGTGCAGTGTATAGTGTAGTGTATAGTAGTGCAGTGTATAGTGTAGTGTATAGTAGTGTAGTATGTAGTGCAGTGGTTCTTAACCTTGTTGGAGGTACCGAACCCCACCAGTTTCATATGCGCATTCACCGAACCCCTCTTTAGTGAAAAATAAAATGTGATTTTTTTCAAATTCAAGACATAGATATGTTTTTTACTGGTACACAAAATGAGCCGTGCATGAACATTACCTTGTTCAAAGAATAAAACCAACACAATGCATAAACTCACAACAAATTACATACCTGGAAATCAATGTGACTTCTGCTGTTGCCTTTGAGAGATCAGTTCAGATATGCGTGGCTTCACCTTGGCAAGTGCCACTCTCATGTCATTTTCACAGCAAAGTCTGTTCCTTTTCTTCGTTTTTATGTCCAGCATCCTCGAAAAGGATTGCTCACAAAGATATGTTGTAACAAATGGTATAAAAAAATCCAGGGCTTTCTTAGCAATAACTGGATACTTGTTCATTTGTCGACACCAAAACGTTGAGAGCGTTGTTGTTCTGAAGAGTTGCTGTTGAACCTGGCTCTGCTGAATTTCAATGATTTCGTCGAGGAATTCATCATTGACATCTGCTGTTTCAACAGCAAACGTGAACGGCTGTCTCACCCATGCTGGATATGACTCTTTTGTAGGGAAATATCCGTCGAGAGACTTTGCAAGCTCATCTAAGTGCGTGGCAATTGTTTGCTTCAGTTCCGTGGATACAGAAATATCTCCGATTCCAGACACATCTTCGATCTTACTTGCACAGTCGTCCAGAAGCGGGAAGTTTGCGAAGTTATTGTTCTCTGTTCGTCGTTTCCATAACGGTAGCTTTTTTTGAAAAGCCTTCAGGTGTTCTTCCGCTTCCATGATATTGACTCCACCACCCTGCATCTGCTGATTGAGATGATTGAGAGCTGCGAATATATCAGCCATGTACGCTAAAATGAGAATGAACTCAGGATTTTTGAAGCAATCTGCATGGCAGTGTTGGTGCTCTTGCAAAAACAGGGCTAATTCCACACGCATGGCAAAAACACGATTCAGCACCTGTCCCCGGGATAACCACCGAAGATTAGAATGGAGCAGAAGTACCTCAAATTCAGAGCCCATTTCTTTACACAGCTCACTGAAGATGCGGTGCCTCAGAGCACTTTTTCGCACATAGTTCACACATTCCACCACAGTTTTTAATACTTCTGTCATTTTTGGAGGTAAGGTTTTTGTTGCCAACGCATGCCTGTGCAGAATACAATGCGTCACAATGATGTGTGGTGCATCGGCCTTTACTAGCGCACCAAAACCAGACTTTCTTCCCAGCATGACTGGAGCTCCGTCCGTACAAACTGCAGAAACCATATCCCATGAAAGATTGTTGTCTATGAAGAAGTCATCCACAAGCTTCTTCACATCGGCTGCCTTCGTTGTTGTTGTAAGAGGCTTACAAAATAAAAACTCTTCTTTTATCATGTCGTCTTTCACATAGCGTACAAAAACAGCAAGCTGGCTTAGATCAGAAACGTCTGTGGTTTCGTCGAGTTGAAGGCTGAATTTTGCCGGGCTTGAAATCAGATCCGCGACTACTTGAGCCAAGATGTCTTTACTCATGTCTTCTATTCTGTCACTGACGGTGTCATTTGAAAGGGGAATTTGGGATAATTTACCTTCGGCCGCTGTTCCGAGTATCAGATTCGCCATCTTTAATGCAGCTGGTTTCACAAGTGTTTCACCAATGGTGTGTGGCTTGCCCTGCTTTGCGATCAGGTAAGCAACTTCGTACGATGCTGTCAGGATCGGTTTGTTAACAGGTACAAATCCAAGAGCAGGCAGAGTGGCCCTTTCATCGAATCTGGCTCTCTTCACCCTGAATTCAGCAAGTGTTGTGTTCTTGTATTCCCTGTCTCCATGCAGCTTCAAGAAGTGTTCCTTTAGTTTTGCCGGTGCAAGACTAGAGTTGCTCAACTTGGCGTTGCAAATCATGCAGATAGGACGCTCACTCCCATCACGTTCCGTGATACATGAGAATCCATGTTGTACATATTCGTCCGACCACTTTCTTCTTTTGCCCGACATAGTTAGTATGGATAAAATATTAAAGAAATCACACGACGTACGACAACAACAATCACACGTTGACTACTGAGTACGCACTAAATTCCCCGCAGCGCTGATTGGCCAAGCAGTGTAGCATGATCATCTGCAGCCAGTGATGGCCAAGCGGGCCGTGTGTGTCATCACAAATTTACACAATAATTCAAGTGTGTCCGGACCTCCGTGGCGGGGGCTCTGCCGAACCCCTGAGATCGACTCACCGAACCCCTGGGGTTCGATCGAACCCAGGTTAAGAACCACTGGTGTAGTGTATAGTAGTGCAGTGTATAGTGTAGTGTATAGTGTAGTAGTGTATAGTGTAGTGTATAGTGTAGTGTAGTAGTGTATAGTGTAGTGTATAGTGTAGTGTATAGTGTAGTGTAGTAGTGTAAAGTGTAGTGTATAGTGTAGTGTATAGTGTAGTGTATAGTGTAGTGTACAGTAGTGTATAGTGTATAGTGTAGTGTAGTGTATAGTGTAGTGTATAGTGTAGTGTATAATGTAGTGTATAGTGTAGTGTAGTGTATAGTGTAGTGTATACTGCAGTGTATAGTGTAGTGTATAGTGTAGTGTATAGTAGTGTAGTGTATAGTGTAGTGTATAGTAGTGTAGTGTATAGTAGTGTATAGTGTAGTGTATAGTAGTGTATAGTGTAGTGTATAGTAGTATAGTAGTGTAGTGTATAGTAGTGTATAGTGTAGTGTATAGTGTAGTGTATAGTGTAGTGTATAGTGTAGTGTATAGTGTAGTGTATAGTGTAGTGTATAGTAGTATAGTAGTGTAGTGTATAGTAGTGTATAGTGTAGTGTATAGTAGTATAGTAGTGTAGTGTATAGTAGTGTATAGTGTAGTGTATAGTAGTGTATAGTGTAGTGTATAGTGTAGTGTATAGTGTAGTGTATAGTGTAGTGCAGGGGTCACCAAACTACGGCCCGCGATATCAGTCCATCAGGCCCCGCCGACGGTACTTGAATTTGGTTGATGAAACTAGTGGAATACGAGACGCTGTGATACAATTTAAATATGTTTAGAATTCCGGGAGATCTTCACGCGTACGGAGACCTCCTGACTGCTATGTGCCTTCAATTTCCAATTTCCAATGTTAAATGTTAAATGATTGCATCTAGATTGTCTCCTTCATCGTAACGTTTGCTCATTTCGCGACATCCCAAGTACTTCCCCGGCCCGTGGTAGCTCCGCCTCCGCTCTGACGTTGCCGCGGTCTCCACGGCAACGTCATGGCAACACGTCACCGTGGTTTCCATGACGACACACACACACACACGGATTTTTGTTTTTTCCGGCCGGTCAACACAGCTCCGACGCTCCGTGAAAACATTCACCTCTTTTTTTTGCCCGTCGTCCATTTTATAGGTATGTAACAACGATTTTTTTTTTATTTAAAGCTTTCCCGACTGCAGTAATTCATATTCTTAGCTCTTTCGGTAAAGTCACCACCACGTTGAAGGGAAACAATAAAATAATAAATTTATAAATTTATTGCAAACCGACACACCTGATGACGACCGTTTGTGTTATGGTCGAAACGTCGTGAGAATTTTTATTGTTTTATATATTTTTTATTATTTTATTGTTTCCCTTCAACGTGGTGGTGACTTTACCGAAAGAGCTGAGAATATGGTGTGGGAGGAGTCTCACTGGTGGGGGAGGAGTCTACGGGTGGGGGAGGAGTCTAAGGGTGGGGGAGGAGTCTACTGGTGGAGGCGGAGTCAACGTAGACTCCTCCCCCACACCTGATGACGACCGTTTGTGTTACGGTCGAAACGTCGCGAGAATTTTTATTGTTTTATATATATTTTATTATTTTATTGTTTCCCTTCAACGTGGTGGTGACTTTACCGAAAGAGCTAAGAATATGAATAAGGATTTCTTTGTGTTGACAGTGACAGGTAAGTGAACTACAAGTGCGATTAGAGGTCATAAAGTAACAAACGTAGAGTAACAATGCCACAGAAGCCTCGTGTTGTTACGAAAATATTATCCCCGGCTCAGACAAAATTCCCCGGTCAAGGTGTTAACCGAGCTGGTCTCTAGGCTGTTTATTTAGGCCCGCCCTATTTATATATCTTGTAAAGCTTATTACGTGACATATCCTATTACCAAAGGTACCTATGAACTTTATATGCACCTTTGGTGAGCCGTAGCTTCACCGGTGACCCCTGAATCGCCTGCTTTTCTTGTGTTTCAATAGGAAACAATTCAATGCCTTTTTCATTTTCAGACTCCCGTTTTCTTCACCCGTCATCATCATGGCTACTAAGAATAGAAAAGTGGATGCCGAGTGTCGCGTTTTCAATGAAGATTGTGGAGTAAAGTACTTATTTTTGGAAACAAGGGACCAGAAAGCTAGTTGCGTTATATGCAGCCAAAGTGTCGCCGTTTTGAAAGAGTACAATCTTCGGCGTCACTATGAAACAAAACATCCATCAACATAGTCAAAGTTTATAGGAATTTGGTTTTTACCCTTTTAACTGGCACAAAAACTGACACCTTTATTCAAGGCATCGTGTTTGCGATAACCACAACACAAGCAGTCAAAATGCAAACGAAAAAGACAACTCTGATAATAATAATATTGGCACTGTCCTTGAATTTGATTGGTCCACACCCGAAACGGCTTTTCTTAGAGCCCTTAAGTCTCTCCACTGGTGTTGGACCAGAAGACGCCAAAAGGCGTACAACTCAAAAACAGCGCACTATCAGAGTATTGAGGTGCTCGGGGTGAGCATTTACATTATGAGACCTCCTTTGCCAGTAACAAGATATAGGAATAGGTTTTACCCTTTTAACTGGCACAAAAACTGACACCTTTATTCAAGGCATCGTGTTTGCAATAACCACAACACAAGCAGTCAAAATGCAAACAAAAAGAGACAACTCTGATAATAATAATATTGGCACTGTCCTTGAATTTGATTGGTCCACACCCGAGACGGCTTTTCTTAGAGCCCTTTAGTCTCTCCACTGGTGTTGGACCAGAAGACGCCAAAAGTTACGCTCTGAGAAATACGAGTCCATGGAATGTGGTTTAGAAAATGAATCTGTCGCTCGTACAAGTTACAAGATAGTGCATAAGATGGCAGGACGAGTGCAACCGTTTGCTTGATGGCAACTTCATCAAAGAGTGTACGATGGAAGCAGCAAATGGCTTGTGTCCTGAGGAACGCCGATTCGTTTTGGAAGTATCAGCCTTTCGGCAAGTTCAGTTGTGCGGAGAACAGAAGAACTTGGAGAGAACATAGCGCTACAGATACGCGAGAAAGCTCGGAACTTGTTGTGGTCCTCTCCGGCGCCGGATGAATCTGCTGATCTCCCGGGCACGTCACAACTTCCCGTGTTCATTCGTGGTGTCAATTTGGGCTCTCGGATCTCGGAGGAGTTGGCGTCTGTTTGCAGCGTGCATGTTCGGAACGACGACTGGAAAAGACACTTTCATGGAAGCGCAAAAAGAACTTTGAAAGACTGTGGCCTTCAGTGGAATCAGCTTCGAGGTGTTAGAGTTGGTGGAGGGAAAAAAAAAAAACACGGCTGGCGCGAGGAAGGGTCTCTGGTGGGGCAGACCAGGACCCGGTTGGAAGATCTGCAAATTCCGGGCGCTCTGTTCATGCACTGCATCATTACATCAGCAAGCAGTCTGTGGGAAAGACCGAGGTTTTTCTTGCGTACTGAAAACCGGTCGTTCCCGCTGTGAGCTCCATTCGGGGGACATGCACTCGATCGCCGTCAGTTCCAGGCTTTTCTCGACGAAGTGGATTCCGATTCCCGTGACTTGCCTTGCCACACAAGCAGCGAGAGGTGGGGCCTCGGCCGTGGTAAAAGTCCTGTTGCGTTTTCTTTTACAAGCTCCGAAACGAAAAGGGATGGGGTTTTTTTCCCCCCCTCACCGAAAAAGACAGGGCTGGATCCACAGCCGTCAGATCCTACCACCGGGGCCCGTCAAAGTTGTCATTTTTTTGGGGGGTCGACGTCACACCCCACGTGAATGAAACTTCAGGGGAAGGAAAACCTCTCGTCTGTGATCTCGACAGAATCGTCGAAGGATTTTTTTTGTTGGGGGGGGGGGAGAAAAGCTGTCATTGTTTGAAGCACAACCGGAAGGAGAAAACCGTCTCTCATTTTCAGCGTCTCAACAAAGAGTTTTGCGCTACGGCCGCTGAAGATTGTCAACCCTCGATTTTTCCCGAAAAAGATTATTCGCGACTTGAAGAAGCATTTTTTTTTTTTAAGAGATTTTCAGATCTCGACGGGATTGAGAGTGGCATGTCTTCTGTTTCCGGAGCCCGCTTGATTGTAGCCTTGATGATGTGCCAGTTGAACCACAGTTTGGGGCTCACCGATTTGCAAGTCAAATGACTCGTTGAAAGGCAAGCACACAGATAAGGAAAACCCCCCGGTGAATTTTACCGCTGCCTACCTGAAATTTTGCCGCTGGTGTGGCATCAGCGTTCGGAACAACTCACATCTGTGAGCGGAAAAAACAGTTTCCCTGCAGGGTGGGCTGGTAGGGACCATTGGAATTTTGCGCAATTTGATTTTTCCACCCCAACAGCACGAGATTTCACTTCGTTAAAGTATTAAAAAGGGTACGGACGGACGGAAGGACGGACGGACGGACGGACGGACGGACACATTAATCTATTGCAGGCTGGTACACTCAGTTCACGACTTCGCCCCAACCGGTATGAACCATGTGAGGTCAACACGTAGAACGTGACTGACTGGTGAACATTTCAAAGCAATTCTCTCGATCGGATGCAGCGATTCCAAGCCAAACGCTGCCTGACGATATCTCGAAAGCCAAACGTCGGTTTCACAAATCTCACCAGCCCGTTGTTTTGCTTGCTTGCCGAGTTTGCGAGATCCGGACACGTGCACACTAGGCCTGACGCAACTACCTATCTTATTCTTAGTTTTTTCGGTAAAGTCACGTTGAAGAGAAACAACAAAATAATAAAATATATATAAAACAATAATAAAAATTCTCACGACGTTTCGACCATAACTCAAACGGTCGTCTTCTGAAGACCGAAAAAACTAAGAATATGAATTACTGCAGTCACGAAAGCTTTTAATCAAAACTATCTATCTTGTCGCTAAACGGCGCCTTCTTTGATAACTTTTTAGGAAATAAATAAGGTTGGTTGTCTTCTTCTTTGGTTCTTTCGGTAAAGTCACCACCACGTAGAATGAGAATAAAATAATAAATTGATAAAATAAAATAACACAATAATATTCTCATGACGTTTCGGCCACAACACAAGCGGCCTTCATCAGGTGAAGGGACGAGACTGTCTGGTAGGACAGCGCTGGAGTGAAAGAGCCACGTTCCAGCGCTGTCCTACCAGACAGTCTCGTCCCTTCACCTGATGAAGGCCGCTTGTGTCGTGGCCGAAACGTCGTGAGAATATTATTGTGTCATTTTATTTTATCAATTTATTATTTTATTCTCATTCTACGTGGTGGTGACTTTACCGAAAGAACCAAAGAAGATGAATCATTGCAGTCACGAAAGCTTTAAATCGAAATTTAACCGCCTCTATGGGGAGGGATTCCACACATCCTTAAGATCATTCAACAGACTCCGGGATAAGAAGGCTCAACTAATCGAGTCTCTCACCTTTCTGAAGAGATGCCGCGACTCTAAGCTGTCTCTCTCCCCCTCCTCTGTTCCGACCATGGACGAACTCGTCCGTCTGAACGGGGCCCGTAGCTATCCGTGGTGCTAAAGTTGAGACTCAAAGGCCGTGATCTGAACGTGGCTCTTTCACTCCAGCGCTGTCCTACCAGACAGTCTCGTCCCTTCGCCTGATGAAGGCCGCTTGTGTTGTGGCCGAAACGTCGTGAGAATATTATTGTGTTATTTTATTTTATCAATTTATTATTTTATTCTCATTCTATGTGGTGGTGACTTTACCAAAAGAACCAAAGAAGATGAATCATTGCAGTCACGAAAGCTTTAAATCGAAATTTAAGGTTGGCTGTCTTTGTTTTTTTGTGTGTGTGTGCGCGTGTGCATTGGACGCCACTCACCCACGATTGACATGGAATGCTAACATTCGGTTTTTTCGTTTCTAGATTTGAAACTTTGGCGACTGCAAGGGTCCATGCGAACAGGACCATACCCTCTGGTTCTGCTCGGATTTTCGTCTTTTTTTCCCCCGAAGCTTTCGTTTTGGCTCGCAAGTACTGAACAGGATGAGTATGCCGGCCACGCTCATCATTCTGTCAGTTATCCGGCCCACTGTGAAACAAGTACTGTGACCCCTGGTGTAGTGTATAGTGTAGTGTATAGAGTAGTGTATAGTGGTGTAGTGTATAGTGTAGTGTGTATAGTAGTGTAGTGTATAGTGTAGTGTGTGTATAGTAGTGTAGTGTATAGTGTAGTGTATAGTGGTGTAGTGTATAGTGTAGTGTAGTGTATACTGTAGTGTATAGTGTAGTGTATAGTGTAGTGTATAGTGGTGTAGTGTATAGTGTAGTGTATAGTGTAGTGTATAGTGTAGTGTATAGTGTAGTGTATAGTGTAGTGTATAGTGGTGTAGTGTATAGTGTAGTGTGTATAGTAGTGTAGTGTATAGTGTAGTGTGTGTATAGTAGTGTAGTGTATAGTAGTGTAGTGTATAGTAGTGTAGTGTATAGTGTAGTGTATGGTAGTGTAGTGTATAGTGTAGTGTAGTGTATAGTGTAGTGTATAGTGTAGTGTATAGTGTAGTGTATAGTGTAGTGTAGTGTATAGTGTAGTGTATAGTAGTGTATAGTGTAGTGTATAATGTAGTGTATAGTGTAGTGTATAGTAGTGTATAGTGTAGTGTATAGTGTAGTGTAGTGTATAGTAGTGTAGTGTATAGTGTAGTGTGTAGTGTAGTGTATAGTGTAGTGTGTAGTGTAGTGTATAGTAGTGTAGTGTATAGTGTAGTGTATAGTAGTGTAGTGTATAGTGTAGTGTATAGTGTAGTGTATAGTGTATAGTAGTGTAGTGTAGTGTGTAGTAGTGTAGTGTATAGTAGTGTAGTGTATAGTGTAGTGTATAGTAGTGTAGTGTATAGTAGTGTAGTGTATAGTGTAGTGTATAGTGTAGCGTATAGTGTAGTGTATAGTGTAGTGTATAGTAGTGTAGTGTAATAATGTAGTGTATAGTGTAGTGTATAGTAGTGTATAGTGTAGTGTAATAGTGTAGTGTACAGTACAGTGTACAGTGCAGTGTACAGTGCCGTGTACAGTGTAAGAGGCTCACCAGGTTCCAACACTTCACGTTTCACCTCCCTCCAGCGCCAGACTGAGTGAGCTCGCTCAGTCACCTTCACCTCCTTCACCTCCTCCCTCACCTCCTCCCTCACCTCCTCCTTCACCTCCTCCTTCACCTCCTTCTTCTTCACCACCACAGCCTCAATCAGCCGCGGGGGACCCAAACCAACTGGGTGCGGGGTGGGAGGGGAGGGAGGAGAGTGAGTGAGTGGGTGGGTGAGTGAGTGGGTGGGTGAGTGAGTGGGTGAGTGAGTGAGTGGGTGAGTGAGTGGGTGAGTGAGTGAGTGCGTGAGTGAGTGAGTGGGTGAGTGGGTGAGTGAGTGAGTGAGCAAGTGGGTAAGCTGGTGGGTGAGTTGGTGGGTGAGTTGGTGGGTGAGTGGCTGGGTGAGTTGGTGGGCGAGTTGGTGGGCGAGTGGCTGGGTGAGTTGGTGGACGAGTGGCTGTGTGAGTTGGTGGACGAGTGGCTGGGTGAGTTGGTGGGCGAGTGGCTGTGTGAGTTGGTGGGTGAGTGGCTGTGTGAGTTGGTGGGTGAGTGGCTGGGTGAGTGGCTGGGTGAGTTGGTGGGTGAGTGGCTGGGTGAGTTGGTGGGTGAGTGGCTGGGTGAGTTGGTGGGCGAATTGGTGGGTGAGTTGGTGGGCGTGTGGCTGGGTGAGTTGGTGGGCGAGTGGCTGGGTAAGTTGGTGGGCGAGTTGGTGGGTGAGTGGCTGGGTGAGTTGGTGGGCGAGTTGGTGGGTGAGTGGCTGCGTGAGTTGGTGGGTGAGTGGCTGGGTGAGTTGGTGGGCGAGTTGGTGGGCGAGTTGGTGGGTGAGTGGCTGGGTGAGTTGGTGGGCGAGTGGCTGGGTGAGTTGGTGGGCGAGTTGGTGGGTGAGTGGCTGGGTGAGTTGGTGGGTGAGTGTCTGGGTGAGTTGGTGGGTGAGTTGGTGGGTGAGTTGGTGGGTGAGTTGGTGGATGAGTTGGTGGGTGAGTTGGTGGGCGAGTTGGTGGGTGAGTGGCTGGGTGAGTTGGTGGGCGAGTGGCTGGGTAAGTTGGTGGGCGAGTTGGTGGGTGAGTGGCTGGGTGAGTTGGTGGGCGAGTTGGTGGGTGAGTGGCTGCGTGAGTTGGTGGGTGAGTGGCTGGGTGAGTTGGTGGGCGAGTTGGTGGGCGAGTTGGTGGGTGTGTGGCTGGGTGAGTTGGTGGGTGAGTTGGTGGGTGAGTTGGTGGATGAGTTGGTGGGTGAGTTGGTGGGCGAGTTGGTGGGTGAGTGGCTAGGTGAGTGGCTGGATGAGTTGGTGGGTGAGTGGCTGGGTGAGTTGGTGGGCGAGTGTCTGGGTGAGTTGGTGGGTGAGTTGGTGGGTGAGTTGGTGGGTGAGTTGGTGGATGAGTTGGTGGATGAGTTGGTGGGTGAGTTGGTGGGCGAGTTGGTGGGTGAGTGGCTGGGTGAGTGGCTGGGTGAGTTGGTGGGCGAGTTGGTGGGTGAGTGGCTGGGTGAGTGGCTGGGTGAGTTGGTGGGCGAGTGGCTGGGTGAGTTGGTGGGTGAGTTGGTGGACGAGTGGCTGGGTGAGTTGGTGGGTGAGTTGGTGGGCGAGTTGGTGGGAGAGTGGCTGCGTGAGTTGGTGGTTGAGTGGCTGGGTGAGTTGGTGGGTGAGTTGGTGGGTGAGTGGCTGGGTGAGTTGGTGGGCGAGTGGCTGGGTGAGTTGGTGGGTGAGTTGGTGGGCGAGTGGCTGGGTGAGTTGGTGGATGAGTTGGTGGGTGAGTGGCTGGGTGAGTTGGTGGGTGAGTTGGTGGACGAGTGGCTGCCTTCAAACAAAATTTTAAAACATATTTTATTATCTACCTAAGCGGAGCTCTATCGCAAGAACCACGAATGGAAGAGCAGGGAGTTGCGTTAAGATGTTCAAGTGCCAAACGGAAACCTGGATCAGGAATCTCTGCGTTAACCGCGCGCGGACACTTGTGGTGAACATGAAACCCACGACCTCCTGCGTACCGGGCGAGATAGTCAACATCTCATGAGGGTCTGGGATGGAACCCACGACCTCCTGCGTACCGGGCGAGGTAGTCAACATCTCATCAGGGTCGGGGTCGAACCCACGACCTCTTGTGTACCGGGCGAGGTAGTCAACATCACATCAGTGTCGGGGTCGAACCCACGACCTCCTGCGTACCGGGCGAGGTAGTCAACATCTCATCAGGGTCTGGGATGGAACCCACGACCTCCTGGGTACCGGGCAAGGTAGTCAACATCTCATCAGGGTCTGGGATGGAACCCACGACCTCCTGCGTACCAGGCGAGGTAGTCAACATCTCATCGGGGTCTGGGATGGAACCCACGACCTCGCGCGTACCAGGCGAGGTAGTCAACATCTCATCAGGGTCTGGGATGGAACCCACGCCCTCCTGCATACCGGGCGAGGTAGTCAACATCTCATCAGGGTCTGGGATCGTACCCACGACCTCCTGCGTACCGGGCGAGGTAGTCAACATCTCATCAGGGTCTGGGATGGAACCCACGACCTCCTGTGTACCGGGCGAGGTAGTCAACATCTCATCAGAATCTGGGATGGAACCCACGACCTCCTGCGTACCAGGCGAGGTAGTCAACATCTCATCAGGGTCGGGGTCGAACCCACGACCTCCTGTGTACCGGGCGAGGTAGTCAACATCTCATCAGGGTCTGGGATGGAACCCACGATCTCCTGCGTACCAGGCGAGGTAATCAACATCTCATCAGGGTCTGGGATGGAACCCACGACCTCCTGCGTACCGGGCAAGGTAGTCAACATCTCATCAGGGTCTGGGATGGAACCCACGACCTCCTGCGTACCAGGCGAGGTAGTCAACATCTCATCGGGGTCTGGGATGGAACCCACGACCTCGCGCGTACCAAGCGAGGTAGTCAACATATCATCAGGGTCTGGGATGGAACCCACGACCTCCTGCGTACCAGGCGAGGTAGTCAACATCTCATCAGGGTCCGGGATAGAACCCACGACTTCCTGCGTACCAGGCGAGGTAGTCAACATCTCACAGTGTCTGGGATGGAACCCACGACCTCCTGTGTACCAGGCGAAGTAGTCAACATCTCATCAGGGTCCGGGATAGAACCCACGACCTCATGCGTACCAGGCGAGGTAGTCAACATCTCATCAGGGTCTGGGATTGAACCCACGACCTCCTGCGTACCAGGCGAGGTAGTCAACATCTCACAGTGTCTGGGATGGAACCCACGACCTCCTGTGTACCGGGCGAAGTAGTCAACATCTCATCAGGGTCCGGGATAGAACCCGCGACCTCCTGTGTACCAGGCGAGGTAGTCAACATCTCACAGTGTCTGGGATTGAACCCACGACCTCCTGCGTACCGGGCGAGGTAGTCAACATCTCTGTAACCACCGTGGCGATCTGCCAGAACAAGGTCACGGGCACTCTAAGGGGAACAGTGATCAGATGTCAAACAGAGGTCACTCTAAGGTCACCTCAGAGGTCACTTGAAGGTCACCTCAGCGGCCACTCGAAGGTCACCTTAGAGGTCACTCAGAGGTCAGAGGTCACTCGGAGGTCACCCCAGGTCACTCGGAGATCACCCCCATAGGTCACCTTAGGTCACGTGGAGGTCACCTTAGGTCACGCGGAGGTCAGTCAGAGGTCAATCAGAGGTCTCCTCGGAGGTAAACTCGGAGGTCACGTCGGAGGTCATTCAGAGGTCAATCAGAGGTCAATCTGAGGTCACTCACAGCCATCGCAGTCTTCTCTCTCCACCTTCACCGGCCGCCAAGCCCCACCCCCCGGCTCCCCCGGCACCTCCTCACCACCGTCACCGCCGTCACCGCCGCCGTCTTCACCGCCGCCGTCTTCACCGCCATCCCCGCCGTAGCCGTCTTCACGCTTGACGGGGAGCCCCTCCACGGGTGGACAGCAAGCGGAGGCCCCCCGCACCTCCGGAAACGCCGGCAGGTCGCCTGTGACCGGCAAAACGCAGAAGATTACCGGACTGTGGTGGCAGTGCTGAGACTGTGGTAGCAGTGCTGAGACTGTGGTTGTGGTGACAGTGCTGAGTCTGTGGCTGTGGTAGCAGTGCTGAGACTGTGGTTGTGGTAGCAGTGCTGAGTCTGTAGTTGTGGTAGCAGTGCTGAGTCTGTGGTTGTGGTAGCAGTGCTGAGACTGTGGTTGTGGTAGCAGTGCTGAGACTGTGGTAGCAGTGCTGAGACTGTGGTTGTGGTAGCAGTGCTGAGTCTGTGGTTGTGGTAGCAGTGCTGAGACTGTGGTTGTGGTAGCAGTGCTGAGTCTGTAGTTGTGGTAGCAGTGCTGAGTCTGTGGTAGCAGTGCTGAGACTGTGGTTGTGGTAGCAGTGCTGAGACTGTGGTTGTGGTGACAGTGCTGAGTCTGTGGCTGTGGTAGCAGTGCTGAGTCTGTGGTAGCAGTGCTGAGACTGTGGTTGTGGTAGCAGTGCTGAGACTGTGGCTGTGGTAGCAGTGCTGAGTCTGTGGTGGCAGTGCTGAGACTGTGGTTGTGGTAGCAGTGCTGAGACTGTGGTTGTGGTGACAGTGCTGAGTCTGTGGCTGTGGTAGTAGTGCTGAGACTGTGGTAGCAGTGCTGAGACTGTGGTTGTGGTAGCAGTGCTGAGTCTGTGGTTGTGGTAGCAGTGCTGAGACTGTGGTTGTGGTAGCAGTGCTGAGTCTGTGGTTGTGGTAGCAGTGCTGAGTCTGTGGTAGCAGTGCTGAGACTGTGGTTGTGGTAGCAGTGCTGAGACTGTGGCTGTGGTAGCAGTGCTGAGTCTGTGGTGGCAGTGCTGAGACTGTGGTTGTGGTAGCAGTGCTGAGTCTGTGGTAGCAGTGCTGAGACTGTGGTTGTGGCTGCAGTGCTGAGTCTGTGGTAGCAGTGCTGAGACTGTGGTTGTGGCTGCAGTGCTGAGTCTGTGGTAGCAGTGCTGAGACTGTGGTTGTGGTAGCAGTGCTGAGTCTGTGGTAGCAGTGCTGAGACTGTGGTTGTGGTAGCAGTGCTGAGACTGTGGTTGTGGTAGCAGTGCTGAGTCTGTGGTAGCAGTGCTGAGACTGTGGTTGTGGTAGCAGTGCTGAGACTGTGGTTGTGGTAGCAGTGCTGAGACTGTGGTGGCAGTGCTGAGTCTGTGGTTGTGGTAGCAGTGCTGAGACTGTGGTTGTGGTAGCAGTGCTGAGACTGTGGTTGTGGTAGCAGTGCTGAGACTGTGGTTGTGGTAGCAGTGCTGAGTCTGTGGTTGTGGTAGCAGTGCTGAGTCTGTGGTAGCAGTGCTGAGACTGTGGTTGTGGTAGCAGTGCTGAGACTGTGGCTGTGGTAGCAGTGCTGAGTCTGTGGTGGCAGTGCTGAGACTGTGGTTGTGGTAGCAGTGCTGAGTCTGTGGTAGCAGTGCTGAGACTGTGGTTGTGGCTGCAGTGCTGAGTCTGTGGTAGCAGTGCTGAGACTGTGGTTGTGGCTGCAGTGCTGAGTCTGTGGTAGCAGTGCTGAGACTGTGGTTGTGGTAGCAGTGCTGAGACTGTGGTTGTGGTAGCAGTGCTGAGACTGTGGTTGTGGTAGCAGTGCTGAGACTGTGGTGGCAGTGCTGAGTCTGTGGTTGTGGTAGCAGTGCTGAGACTGTGGTTGTGGTAGCAGTGCTGAGACTGTGGTTGTGGTAGCAGTGCTGAGACTGTGGTGGCAGTGCTGAGACTGTGGTTGTGGTAGCAGTGCTGAGACTGTGGTTGTGGTAGCAGTGCTGAGACTGTGGCTACAGTGCTGAGACTGTGGTGGCAGTGCTGAGACTGTGGTTGTGGTAGCAGTGCTGAGACTGTGGCTACAGTGCTGAGACTGTGGTGGCAGTGCTGAGTCTGTGACAGTGCTGAGTCTGTGGTAGCAGTGCTGAGACTGTGGCTGCAGTGCTGAGTCTGTGGTGGCAGTGCTGAGTCTGTGACAGTGCTGAGTCTGTGGTGGCAGTGCTGAGTCTGTGGTGGCAGTGCTGAGACTGTGACAGTGCTGAGTCTGTGGTGGCAGTGCTGAGTCTGAGGCTGCAGTGCTGAGTCTGTGGTAGCAGTGCTGAGTCTGTGGTAGCAGTGCTGAGACGGTGGTAGCAGTGCTGAGACTGTGGTAGCAGTGCTGAGACTGTGGTTGTGGTAGCAGTGCTGAGTCTGAGGCTGCAGTGCTGAGTCTGTGGTAGCAGTGCTGAGACTGTGGTGACAGTGCTGAGACTGTGGCTGCAGTGCTGAGTCTGTGGTAGCAGTGCTGAGTCTGTGGTAGCAGAGCTGAGTCTGAAGCTGCAGTGCTGAGCCTGTGGTGGCAGTGCTGAGTCTATGACAGTGCTGAGTCTATGGCAGTGCTGAGTCTGTGGCTGCAGTGCTGAGTCTATGACAGTGCTGAGTCTATGACAGTGCTGAGTCTATGGTGACAGTGCTGAGTCTATGGTGACAGTGCTGAGTCTATGACAGTGCTGAGTCTATGGCAGTGCTGAGTCTATGACAGTGCTGAGTCTATGACAGTGCTGAGTCTATGACAGTGCTGAGTCTGTGGCTGCAGTGCTGAGTCTATGACAGTGCTGAGTCTATGACAGTGCTGAGTCTATGACAGTGCTGAGTCTATGGTGACAGTGCTGAGTCTATGGTGACAGTGCTGAGTCTATGACAGTGCTGAGTCTATGGCAGTGCTGAGTCTATGACAGTTCTGAGTCTATGACAGTGCTGAGTCTATGACAGTGCTGAGTCTATGACAGTGCTGGGTCTATGATAGTGCTGAGTCTATGACAGTGCTGAGTCTATGACAGTGCTGAGTCTATGGTGACAGTGCTGAGTCTATGGTGACAGTGCTGAGTCTATGACAGTGCTGAGTCTATGGCAGTGCTGAGTCTATGGCAGTGCTGAGTCTATGACAGTGCTGAGTCTATGGCAGTGCTGAGTCTATGGCAGTGCTGAGTCTATGACAGTGCTGAGTCTATGACAGTGCTGAGTCTATGGCAGTGCTGAGTCTGTGACAGTGCTGAGTCTATGGCAGTGCTGAGTCTATGGCAGTGCTGAGTCTATGGCAGTGCTGAGTCTATGACAGTGCTGAGTCTATGGCAGTGCTGAGTCTGTGACAGTGCTGAGTCTATGGCAGTGCTGAGTCTATGGGCAGTGCTGAGTCTATGGCAGTGCTGAGTCTGTGACAGTGCTGAGTCTATGGCAGTGCTGAGTCTGTGACAGTGCTGAGTCTATGGCAGTGCTGAGTCTATGACAGTGCTGAGTCTATGACAGTGCTGAGTCTATGGCAGTGCTGAGTCTATGACAGTGCTGAGTCTATGACAGTGCTGAGTCTGTGGTGGCAGTGCTGAGTCTATGGCTGTGGTAGCAGTGCTGAGTCTGTGGTTGTGGTAGCAGTGCTGAGTCTGTGGTTGTGGTAGCAGTGCTGAGACTGTGGTTGTGGCTGCAGTGCTGAGACTGTGGTTGTGGTAGCAGTGCTGAGACTGTGGTTGTGGTAGCAGTGCTGAGACTGTGGCTGCAGTGCTGAGTCTGTGGTTGTGGCTGCAGTGCTGAGACTATGACAGGGCTGAGACTGTGGCTGCAGTGCTGAGACTGTGGCTGTGGTAGCAGTGCTGAGACTGTGACAGTGCTGAGTCTGTGGCTGCAGTGCTGAGTCTGTGGTGGCAGTGCTGAGTCTGTGACAGTGCTGAGTCTGTGACAGTGCCGAGTCTGTGGTGGCAGTGCTCAGTCTATGACAGTGCTGAGTCTATGACAGTGCTGAGTCTATGGCAGTGCTGAGTCTATGGCAGTGCTGAGTCTATGGCAGTGCTGAGTCTATGACAGTGCTGATTCTATGACAGTGCTGAGTCTGTGGCAGTGCTGAGTCTATGACAGTGCTGAGTCTATGACAGTGCTGAGTCTATGACAGTGCTGAGTCTGTGACAGTGCTGAGTCTATGGCAGTGCTGAGTCTGTGACAGTGCTGAGTCTATGACAGTGCTGAGTCTATGGTGACAGTGCTGAGTCTATGACAGTGCTGAGTCTATGACAGTGTTGAGTCTTGACAGTGCTGAGTCTATGACAGTGCTGAGTCTTGACAGTGCTGAGTCTATGATAGTGCTGAGACTATGACAGTGCTGAGTCTATGACAGTGCTGAGTCTATGACAGTGCGTCTATGACAGTGCTGAGTCTATGACAGTGCTGAGTCTATGACAGTGCTGAGTCTATGGTGACAGTGCTGAGTCTATGACAGTGCTGAGTCTATGACAGTGCTGAGTCTATGACAGTGCTGAGTCTATGGCAGTGCTGAGTCTATGACAGTGCTGAGTCTATGGCAGTGCTGAGTCTATGACAGTGCTGAGTCTATGACAGTGCTGAGTCTATGGTGACAGTGCTGAGTCTATGACAGTGCTGAGTCTATGACAGTGCTGAGTCTATGGTGACAGTGCTGAGTCTATGGCAGTGCTGAGTCTATGACGGTGCTGAGTCTATGACAGTAGTGAGTCTATGGCAATGCTGAGTCTATGACAGTGCTGAGTCTATGGCAGTGCTGAGTCTATGACAGTGCTGAGTCGATGACAGTGCTGAGTCTATGACAGTGCTGAGTCTATGACAGTGCTAAGTCTATGACAGTGCTGAGTCTATGGTGACAGTGCTGAGTCTATGACAGTGCTGAGTCTATGACAGTGCTGAGTCTATGGTGGCAGTGCTGAGTCTATGACAGTGCTGAGTCTATGACAGTGCTGAGTCTGTGACAGTGCTGAGTCTATGGGCAGTGCTGAGTCTATGACAGTGCTGAGTCTATGACAGTGCTGAGTCTATGGTGACAGTGCTGAGTCTATGAGAGTGTTGAGTCTATGACAGTGCTGAGTCTATGACAGTGCTGAGTCTATGGTGGCAGTGCTGAGTCTATGACAGTGCTGAGTCTATGACAGTGCTGAGTCTATGGTGGCAGTGCTGAGTCTATGGCAGTGCTGAGTCTATGACAGTGCTGAGTCTATGGTGGCAGTGCTGAGTCTATGACAGTGCTGAGTCTATGACAGTGCTGAGTCTATGGCAGTGCTGAGTCTATGGCAGTGCTGAGTCTATGACAGTGCTGAGTCTATGACAGTGCTGAGTCTATGGTGACAGTGCTGAGTCTATGGCAGTGCTGAGTCTATGACAGTGCTGAGTCTATGGCAGTGCTGAGTCTATGACAGTGCTGAGTCTATGACAGTGCTGAGTCTATGGTGACAGTGCTGAGTCTATGACAGTGCTGAGTCTATGACAGTGCTGAGTCTATGACAGTGCTGAGTCTATGGTGACAGTGTTGAGTCTATGGCAGTGCTGAGTCTATGACAGTGCTGAGTCTATGGTGACAGTGCTGAGTCTATGGCAGTGCTGAGTCTATGACGGTGCTGAGTCTATGACAGTAGTGAGTCTATGGCAATGCTGAGTCTATGACAGTGCTGAGTCTATGGCAGTGCTGAGTCTATGACAGTGCTGAGTCGATGACAGTGCTGAGTCTATGACAGTGCTGAGTCTATGACAGTGCTGAGTCTATGACAGTGCTGAGTCTATGGTGGCAGTGCTGAGTCTATGACAGTGCTGAGTCTATGACAGCGCTGAGTCTGTGACAGTGCTGAGTCTATGACAGTGCTGAGTCTATGGCAGTGCTGAGTCTATGACAGTGCTGAGTCTATGGTGACAGTGCTGAGTCTATGACAGTGCTGAGTCTATGACAGTGCTGAGTCTATGACAGTGCTGGGTCTATGACAGTGCTGAGTCTATGACAGTGCTGAGTCTTTGACAGTGCTGAGTCTATGGTGACAGTGCTGAGTCTATGGCAGTGCTGAGTCTATGACAGTGCTGAGTCTATGGCAGTGCTGAGTCTATGACAGTGCTGAGTCTATGGTGACAGTGCTGAGTCTATGACAGTGCTGAGTCTATGACAGTGCTGAGTCTATGACAGTGCTGAGTCTATGGTGACAGTGCTGAGTCTATGGCAGTGCTGAGTCTATGACGGTGCTGAGTCTATGACAGTAGTGAGTCTATGGCAATGCTGAGTCTATGACAGTGCTGAGTCTATAGCAGTGCTGAGTCTATGACAGTGCTGAGTCTATGACAGTGCTGAGTCTATGACAGTGCTGAGTCTATGGTGACAGTGCTGAGTCTATGACAGTGCTGAGTCTTTGACAGTGCTGAGTCTATGGTGGCAGTGCTGAGTCTATGACAGTGCTGAGTCTATGACAGCGCTGAGTCTGTGACAGTGCTGAGTCTATGGGCAGTGCTGAGTCTATGACAGTGCTGAGTCTATGGTGACAGTGCTGAGTCTATGAGAGTGTTGAGTCTATGACAGTGCTGAGTCTATGACAGTGCTGAGTCTATGGTGGCAGTGCTGAGTCTATGGCAGTGCTGAGTCTATGACAGTGCTGAGTCTATGACAGTGCTGAGTCTATGGTGGCAGTGCTGAGTCTATGGCAGTGCTGAGTCTATGACAGTGCTGAGTCTATGGTGGCAGTGCTGAGTCTATGACAGTGCTGAGTCTATGACAGTGCTGAGTCTATGGCAGTGCTGAGTCTATGGCAGTGCTGAGTCTATGACAGTGCTGAGTCTATGGCAGTGCTGAGTCTATGACAGTGCTGAGTCTATGACAGTGCTGAGTCTATGACAGTGCTGAGTCTATGGTGACAGTGCTGAGTCTATGGCAGTGCTGAGTCTATGACGGTGCTGAGTCTATGACAGTAGTGAGTCTATGGCAATGCTGAGTCTATGACAGTGCTGAGTCTATGGCAGTGCTGAGTCTATGACAGTGCTGAGTCGATGACAGTGCTGAGTCTATGACAGTGCTGAGTCTATGACAGTGCTGAGTCTATGGTGGCAGTGCTGAGTCTATGACAGTGCTGAGTCTATGACAGTGCTGAGTCTATGACAGCGCTGAGTCTGTGACAGTGCTGAGTCTATGACAGTGCTGAGTCTATGGCAGTGCTGAGTCTATGACAGTGCTGAGTCTATGGTGACAGTGCTGAGTCTATGACAGTGCTGAGTCTATGACAGTGCTGAGTCTATGACAGTGCTGGGTCTATGACAGTGCTGAGTCTATGACAGTGCTGAGTCTTTGACAGTGCTGAGTCTATGGTGACAGTGCTGAGTCTATGGCAGTGCTGAGTCTATGACAGTGCTGAGTCTATGGCAGTGCTGAGTCTATGACAGTGCTGAGTCTATGGTGACAGTGCTGAGTCTATGACAGTGCTGAGTCTATGACAGTGCTGAGTCTATGACAGTGCTGAGTCTATGGTGACAGTGCTGAGTCTATGGCAGTGCTGAGTCTATGACGGTGCTGAGTCTATGACAGTAGTGAGTCTATGGCAATGCTGAGTCTATGACAGTGCTGAGTCTATAGCAGTGCTGAGTCTATGACAGTGCTGAGTCTATGACAGTGCTGAGTCTATGACAGTGCTAAGTCTATGACAGTGCTGAGTCTATGGTGACAGTGCTGAGTCTATGACAGTGCTGAGTCTATGACAGTGCTGAGTCTATGGTGGCAGTGCTGAGTCTATGACAGTGCTGAGTCTATGACAGCGCTGAGTCTGTGACAGTGCTGAGTCTATGGGCAGTGCTGAGTCTATGACAGTGCTGAGTCTATGACAGTGCTGAGTCTATGGTGACAGTGCTGAGTCTATGAGAGTGTTGAGTCTATGACAGTGCTGAGTCTATGACAGTGCTGAGTCTATGGTGGCAGTGCTGAGTCTATGGCAGTGCTGAGTCTATGACAGTGCTGAGTCTATGACAGTGCTGAGTCTATGGTGGCAGTGCTGAGTCTATGGCAGTGCTGAGTCTATGACAGTGCTGAGTCTATGGTGGCAGTGCTGAGTCTATGACAGTGCTGAGTCTATGACAGTGCTGAGTCTATGGCAGTGCTGAGTCTATGGCAGTGCTGAGTCTATGACAGTGCTGAGTCTATGGTGACAGTGCTGAGTCTATGACAGTGCTGAGTCTATGACAGTGCTGGGTCTATGACAGTGCTGAGTCTATGACAGTGCTGAGTCTATGGTGACAGTGCTGAGTCTATGATAGTCCTGAGTCTATGACAGTGCTGAGTCTATGACAGTGCTGAGTCTATGACAGTGTTGAGTCTATGACAGTGCTGAGTGTATGACAGTGCTGAGTCTATGACAGTGCTGAGTCTATGGTGACAGTGCTGAGTCTATGACAGTGCTGAGTCTATGACAGTGCTGAGTCTATGATAGTGCTGAGACTATGACAGTGCTGAGTCAATGACAGTGCTGAGTCTATGACAGTGCTGAGTCTATGACAGTGCTGAGTCTATGACAGTGCTGAGTCTATGGTGACAGTGCTGAGTCTATGACAGTGCTGAGTCTATGACAGTGCTGAGTCTATGGTGACAGTGCTGAGTCTATGACAGTGCTGAGTTTATGACAGTGCTGAGTCTATGACAGTGCTGAGTCTATGACAGTGCTGAGTCTATGGTGACAGTGCTGAGTCTATGACAGTGCTGAGTCTATGACAGTGCTGAGTCTATGACAGTGCTGAGTCTATGGGCAGTGCTGAGTCTATGGTGACAGTGCTGAGTCTATGACAGTGCTGAGTTTATGACAGTGCTGAGTCTATGACAGTGCTGAGTCTATGGTGACAGTGCTGAGTCTATGACAGTGCTGAGTTTATGACAGTGCTGAGTCTATGACAGTGCTGAGTCTATGGTGACAGTGCTGAGTCTATGACAGTGCTGAGTCTATGACAGTGCTGAGTCTATGGTGATAGTGCTGAGTCTATGGTGACAGTGCTGAGTCTATTGTGACAGTGCTGAGTCTATGACAGTGCTGAGTCTATGACAGTGCTGAGTCTATGGTGACAGTGCTGAGTCTATGGTGACAGTGCTGAGTCTATGGCAGTGCTGAGTCTATGACAGTGCTGAGTCTATGACAGTGCTGAGTCTATGGTGACAGTGCTGAGTCTATGACAGTGCTGAGTCTATGACAGTGCTGAGTCTATGGTGACAGTGCTGAGTCTATGACAGTGCTGAGTCTATGGTGACAGTGCTGAGTCTATGACAGTGCTGAGTCTATGACAGTGCTGAGTCTATGGGCAGTGCTGAGTCTATGGTGACAGTGCTGAGTCTATGACAGTGCTGAGTCTATGACAGTGCTGAGTCTATGGTGACAGTGCTGAGTCTATGACAGTGCTGAGTCTATGGCAGTGCTGAGTCTATGACAGTGCTGAGTCTATGGTGACAGTGCTGAGTCTATGACAGTGCTGAGTCTATGACAGTGCTGAGTCTATGACAGTGCTGGGTCTATGACAGTGCTGAGTCTATGACAGTGCTGAGTCTTTGACAGTGCTGAGTCTATGGTGACAGTGCTGAGTCTATGGCAGTGCTGAGTCTATGACAGTGCTGAGTCTATGGCAGTGCTGAGTCTATGACAGTGCTGAGTCTATGGTGACAGTGCTGAGTCTATGACAGTGCTGAGTCTATGACAGTGCTGAGTCTATGACAGTGCTGAGTCTATGGTGACAGTGCTGAGTCTATGGCAGTGCTGAGTCTATGACGGTGCTGAGTCTATGACAGTAGTGAGTCTATGGCAATGCTGAGTCTATGACAGTGCTGAGTCTATAGCAGTGCTGAGTCTATGACAGTGCTGAGTCTATGACAGTGCTGAGTCTATGACAGTGCTAAGTCTATGACAGTGCTGAGTCTATGGTGACAGTGCTGAGTCTATGACAGTGCTGAGTCTATGACAGTGCTGAGTCTATGGTGGCAGTGCTGAGTCTATGACAGTGCTGAGTCTATGACAGCGCTGAGTCTGTGACAGTGCTGAGTCTATGGGCAGTGCTGAGTCTATGACAGTGCTGAGTCTATGACAGTGCTGAGTCTATGGTGACAGTGCTGAGTCTATGAGAGTGTTGAGTCTATGACAGTGCTGAGTCTATGACAGTGCTGAGTCTATGGTGGCAGTGCTGAGTCTATGGCAGTGCTGAGTCTATGACAGTGCTGAGTCTATGACAGTGCTGAGTCTATGGTGGCAGTGCTGAGTCTATGGCAGTGCTGAGTCTATGACAGTGCTGAGTCTATGGTGGCAGTGCTGAGTCTATGACAGTGCTGAGTCTATGACAGTGCTGAGTCTATGGCAGTGCTGAGTCTATGGCAGTGCTGAGTCTATGACAGTGCTGAGTCTATGGTGACAGTGCTGAGTCTATGACAGTGCTGAGTCTATGACAGTGCTGGGTCTATGACAGTGCTGAGTCTATGACAGTGCTGAGTCTATGGTGACAGTGCTGAGTCTATGATAGTCCTGAGTCTATGACAGTGCTGAGTCTATGACAGTGCTGAGTCTATGACAGTGTTGAGTCTATGACAGTGCTGAGTGTATGACAGTGCTGAGTCTATGACAGTGCTGAGTCTATGGTGACAGTGCTGAGTCTATGACAGTGCTGAGTCTATGACAGTGCTGAGTCTATGATAGTGCTGAGACTATGACAGTGCTGAGTCAATGACAGTGCTGAGTCTATGACAGTGCTGAGTCTATGACAGTGCTGAGTCTATGACAGTGCTGAGTCTATGGTGACAGTGCTGAGTCTATGACAGTGCTGAGTCTATGACAGTGCTGAGTCTATGGTGACAGTGCTGAGTCTATGACAGTGCTGAGTTTATGACAGTGCTGAGTCTATGACAGTGCTGAGTCTATGACAGTGCTGAGTCTATGGTGACAGTGCTGAGTCTATGACAGTGCTGAGTCTATGACAGTGCTGAGTCTATGACAGTGCTGAGTCTATGGGCAGTGCTGAGTCTATGGTGACAGTGCTGAGTCTATGACAGTGCTGAGTTTATGACAGTGCTGAGTCTATGACAGTGCTGAGTCTATGGTGACAGTGCTGAGTCTATGACAGTGCTGAGTTTATGACAGTGCTGAGTCTATGACAGTGCTGAGTCTATGGTGACAGTGCTGAGTCTATGACAGTGCTGAGTCTATGACAGTGCTGAGTCTATGGTGATAGTGCTGAGTCTATGGTGACAGTGCTGAGTCTATTGTGACAGTGCTGAGTCTATGACAGTGCTGAGTCTATGGTGACAGTGCTGAGTCTATGACAGTGCTGAGTCTATGACAGTGCTGAGTCTATGGTGATAGTGCTGAGTCTATGGTGACAGTGCTGAGTCTATTGTGACAGTGCTGAGTCTATGACAGTGCTGAGTCTATGACAGTGCTGAGTCTATGGTGACAGTGCTGAGTCTATGGTGACAGTGCTGAGTCTATGGCAGTGCTGAGTCTATGACAGTGCTGAGTCTATGACAGTGCTGAGTCTATGGTGACAGTGCTGAGTCTATGACAGTGCTGAGTCTATGACAGTGCTGAGTCTATGGTGACAGTGCTGAGTCTATGACAGTGCTGAGTCTATGACAGTGCTGAGTCTATGGTGACAGTGCTGAGTCTATGACAGTGCTGAGTCTATGACAGTGCTGAGTCTATGGGCAGTGCTGAGTCTATGGTGACAGTGCTGAGTCTATGACAGTGCTGAGTCTATGACAGTGCTGAGTCTATGGTGACAGTGCTGAGTCTATGACAGTGCTGAGTCTATGACAGTGCTGAGTCTATGGTGACAGTGCTGAGTCTATGACAGTGCTGAGTCTATGACAGTGCTGAGTCTATGGTGACAGTGCTGAGTCTATGACAGTGCTGAGTCTATGACAGTGCTGAGTCTATGGTGACAGTGCTGAGTCTATGGGCAGTGCTGAGTCTATGACAGTGCTGAGTCTATGACAGTGCTGAGTCTATGGTGACAGTGCTGAGTCTATGACAGTGCTGAGTCTATGACAGTGCTGAGTCTATGGTGACAGTGCTGAGTCTATGACAGTGCTGAGTCTATGACAGTGCTGAGTCTATGGTGACAGTGCTGAGTCTATGACAGTGCTGAGTCTATGACAGTGCTGAGTCTATGACAGTGCTGAGTCTATGGTGACAGTGCTGAGTCTATGGGCAGTGCTGAGTCTATGACAGTGCTGAGTCTATGACAGTGCTGAGTCTATGGTGACAGTGCTGAGTCTATGGCAGTGCTGAGTCTATGACAGTGCTGAGTCTATGGCAGTGCTGAGTCTATGACAGTGCTGAGTCTATGACAGTGTTGAGTCTATGACAGTGCTGAGTCTATGACAGTGCTGAGTCTATGGCAGTGCTGAGTCTATGACAGTGCTGAGTCTATGACAGTGCTGAGTCTATGGCAGTGCTGAGTCTATGGGTGGCAGTGCTGAGTCTATGGTGACAGTGCTGAGTCTATGACAGTGCTGAGTTTATGACCGTGCTGAGTCTATGACAGTGCTGAGTCTATGGTGACAGTGCTGAGTCTATGACAGTGCTGAGTTTATGACAGTGCTGAGTCTATGACAGTGCTGAGTCTATGGTGACAGTGCTGAGTCTATGACAGTGCTGAGTCTATGAAGTCCTCACCCCTAGTTGTGTCTCTGTCTCCACTCCGAGCGTCCCCTCTGTGAGACATCTCACGACTCCAGCGGTCTCCTGCAGATCCTCACGGGACGATGGACGGTGA
>NW_022638946.1:155000-165000 GCF_010993605.1 Petromyzon marinus | reverse complement strand
TAGTGTAGTGTATAGTGTAGTGTATAGTAGTGTAGTGTATAGTGTAGTGTATAGTAGTGTATAGTGTAGTGTATTGTGTAGTGTACAGTAGTGTAGTGTATAGTGTAGTGTATAGTAGTGTATTGTATAGTAGTGTAGTAGTGTATAGTGTAGTTTATAGTAGTGTAGTGTATAGTAGTGTAGTGTATAGTGTAGTGTATTGTGTAGTGTATAGTAGTGAAGTGTATAGTGTAGTGTATAGTAGTGTATAGTGTAGTGTATAGTGTAGTGTATAGTGTAGTGTATAGTAGTGTAGTGTATAGTGTAGTGTATAGTGTAGTGTATAGTAGTGTAGTGTATAGTGTAGTGTATAGTGTAGTGTATAGTAGTGTAGTGTATAGTGTAGTGTATAGTAGTGAAGTGTATAGTGTAGTGTATAGTGTAGTGTATAGTAGTGTATAGTGTAGTGTGTAGTGGTGTATAGTGTAGTGTATAGTGTAGTGTGTAGTAGTGTATAGTAGTGTAGTGTATAGTGTAGTGTAGTGTGTAGTGTATAGTGTAGTGTATAGTAGTGTAGTGTATAGTGTAGTGTATAGTAGTGTATAGTGTAGTGTATAGTGTAGTGTGTAGTGTAGTGTATAGTGTAGTGTATAGTGTAGTGTATAGTAGTGTAGTGTATAGTGTAGTGTATAGTGTAGTGTATAGTAGTGTAATGTATAGTAGTGTATAGTGTAGTGTATAGTGTAGCGTTTATTGTAGTGTATAGTAGTGTAGTGTATAGTGTAGTGTATAGTAGTGTAGTGTATAGTGTATAGTAATGTAGTGTATAGTAGTGTAGTGTATAGTAGTGTAGTGTATAGTAGTGTAGTGTATAGTAGTGTAGTGTATAGTATAGTGTATAGTGTAGTGTATAGTGTAGTGTATAGTAGTGTAGTGTATAGTGTAGTGTGTAGTAGTGTATAGTGTAGTGTATAGTAGTGTAGTGTATAGTGTAGTGTATTGTGTAGTGTATAGTGTAGAGTGTATTGTATAGTGTAGTGTATAGTGTAGTGTAGTAGTGTATAGAGTAGTGTATAATGTAGTGTATAGTGTAGTGTATAGTAGTGTAGTGTATAGTGTAGTGTATAGTAGTGTAGTGTATAGTAGTGTAGTGTATAGTAGTGTAGTGTATATTAGTGTAGTGTATAGTAGTGTATTGTAGTGTATAGTGTAGTGTATAGTAGTGTAGTGTATAGTGTAGTGTATAGTAGTGTAGTGTACAGTGTAGTGTATAGTGTAGTGTACAGTGTAGTGTATAGTAGTGTAGTGTATAGTAGTGTATAGTGTAGTGTCTAGTGTAGTATATAGTGTAGTGTATAGTGTAGTGTGTAGTGTAGTGTATAGTAGTGTAGTGTATAGTGTAGTGTATAGTGTAGTGTACAGTGTAGTGTATAGTAGTGTATAGTCTAGTGTATAGTGTAGTATATAGTGTAGTGTATAGTAGTGTATAGTGTAGTGTATAGTGTAGTGTATAGTGTAGTGTATAGTAGTGTAGTGTATAGTGTAGTGTATAGTAGTGTAGTGTATAGTGTAGTGTATTGTGGAGTGTACAGTAGTGTAGTGTATAGTGTAGTGTATAGTAGTGTAGTGTATAGTAATGTAGTATACAGTAGTGTAGTGTATAGTGTAGTGTATAGTAGTGTATTGTATAGTAGTGTAGTAGTGTATAGTGTAGTTTATAGTAGTGTATAGTAGTGTAGTGTATAGTGTAGTGTATTGTGTAGTGTATAGTAGTGAAGTGTATAGTGTAGTGTATAGTGTAGTGTATAGTAGTGTATAGTGTAGTGTATAGTAGTGTAGTGTATAGTGTAGTGTATAGTGTAGTGTGTAGTAGTGTATAGTAGTGTAGTGTATAGTGTAGTGTAGTGTGTAGTGTATAGTAGTGTAGTGTATAGTGTAGTGTATAGTGTAGTGTATAGTGTAGTGTATAGTGTAGTGTATAGTGTAGTGTGTAGTAGTGTATAGTAGTGTAGTGTAGTGTATAGTGTAGTGTATAGTGTAGTGTATAGTGTAGTGTATAGTGTAGTGTAGTAGTGTATAGAGTAGTGTGTAGTGTAGTGTAGTGTTTAGTAGTGTAGTGTATAGTGTAGTGTATAGTATTGTAGTATATAGTGTAGTGTATAGTGTAGTGTGTAGTGTATAGTGTAGTGTATAGTAGTGTATAGTGTAGTGTAGTGTATAGTGTAGTGTATAGTGTAGTGTATAGTAGTGTAGTGTACAGTGTAGTGTATAGTGTAGTGTATAGTGTAGTGTATAGTAGGGTAGTGTATAGTAGTGTAGTGTATAGTGTAGTGTATAGTAGTGTAGTGTATAGTAGTGTATTGTATAGCAGTGTATAGTGTAGTGTATAGTAGTGTATAGTAGTGTATAGTAGTGTAGTGTATAGTGTAGTGTATAATGTAGTGTATAGTAGTGTAGTGTATAGTAGTGTAGTGTACAGTAGTGTAGTATATAGTGTAGTGTATAGTAGTGTATTGTATAGTAGTGTAGTAGTGTATAGTGTAGTTTATAGTAGTGTAGTGTTTAGTAGTGTAGTGTATAGTGTAGTGTATTGTGTAGTGTATAGTAGTGAAGTGTATAGTGTAGTGTATTGTGTAGTGTATAGTAGTGAAGTGTATAGTGTAGTGTATAGTGTAGTGTATAGTAGTGTATAGTGTAGTGTATAGTGTCGTGTATAGTGTAGTGTATAGTAGTGTAGTGTATAGTGTAGTGTAGTGTGTAGTGTATAGTGTAGTGTATAGTAGTGTAGTGTATAGTAGTGTAGTGTATAGTGTAGTGTATAGTGTAGTGTAGTGTGTAGTAGTGTATAGTAGTGTAGTGTATAGTGTAGTATAGTGTGTAGTGTATAGTGTAGTGTATAGTAGTGTAGTGTATAGTGTAGTGTATAGTAGTGTAGTGTATAGTGTAGTGTATAGTGTAGTGTATAGTGTAGTGTATAGTGTAGTGTATAGTGTAGTTTATAGTGTAGTGTATAGTAGTGTAGTGTATAGTGTAGTGTACAGTAGTGTAGTGTATAGTGTAGTGTATAGTGTAGTGTATAGTAGTGTAGTGTATAGTAGTGTATAGTGTAGTGTATAGTGTAGCGTTTATTGTAGTGTATAGTAGTGTAGTGTATAGTAGTGTAGTGTATAGTGTAGTGTATAGTAATGTAGTGTATAGTAGTGTAGTGTATAGTAGTGTAGTGTATAGTAGTGTAGTGTATAGTATAGTGTATATTGTAGTTTATAGTGTAGTGCATAGTGTAGTGTATAGTGTATAGTAGTGTAGTGTATAGTGTAGTGTGTAGTAGTGTATAGTGTAGTGTATAGTAGTGTAGTGTATAGTGTAGTGTATTGTGTAGTGTATAGTGTAGAGTGTATTGTATAGTGTAGTGTATAGTGTAGTGTAGTAGTGTATAGAGTAATGTATAGTATAGTGTAGTGTATAGTAGTGTAGTGTATAGTAGTGTAGTGTATAGTAGTGTAGTGTATAGTAGTGTAGTGTATATTAGTGTAGTGTATAGTAGTGTATTGTAGTGTATAGTGTAGTGTATAGTGGTGTAGTGTATAGTGTAGTGTATAGTAGTGTAGTGTACAGTGTAGTGTATAGTGTAGTGTACAGTGTAGTGTATAGTAGTGTAGTGTATAGTAGTGTATAGTGTAGTGTCTAGTGTAGTATATAGTGTAGTGTATAGTGTAGTGTGTAGTGTAGTGTATAGTAGTGTAGTGTATAGTGTAGTGTACAGTGTAGTGTATAGTAGTGTATAGTGTAGTGTATAGTGTAGTATATAGTGTAGTGTATAGTAGTGTAGTGTATAGTGTAGTGTATAGTGTAGTGTATAGTAGTGTAGTGTATAGTGTAGTGTATAGTAGTGTAGTGTATAGTGTAGTGTATTGTGTAGTGTACAGTAGTGTAGTGTATAGTGTAGTGTATAGTAATGTAGTGTATAGTAGTGTAGTAGTGTATAGTGTAGTGTATAGTAGTGTAGTGTATATTGTAGTGTATAGTGTAGTATAGTGTATAGTAGTGTAGTGTATAGTAGTGTGGTGTATAGTGTAGTGCATAGTGTAGTGTGTAGTGTATAGTGTAGTGTATAGTGTAGTAGTGTATAATGTAGTGTATAGTAGTGTAGTGTATAGTGTAGTGTATAGTGCAGTAGTGTATAGTGTAGTGTATAGTGTAGTGTATATTATTGTAGTGTATAGTGTAGTGTATAGTAGTGCAATGTATAGTGTAGTGTATTGTGTAGTGTATAGTGTAGAGTGTAGTGTATAGTGTAGTGTGGTAGTGTATAGAGTAGTGTATCGTGTAGTGTATAGTGTAGTGTAGTAGTGTATAGTGTAGTGTATAGTAGTGTAGTCTATAGTGTAGTGTATAGTAGTGTATAGTAGTGTATAATAGTGTAGTGTATAGTAGTGTAGTGTATAGTGTATAGTAGTGTAGTGTATAGTGTATAGTAGTGTAGTGTATAGTAGTGTAGAGTAGTGTAGTGTATAGGGTAGTGTATACTGTGCTGTATGGTCTAATGTATAGTGGTGTAGTGTATAGTGTAGTGTATAGTAGTGTAGTGTATAGTGGTGTAGTGTATAGTAGTGTAGTGTATAGTGTAGTGTATAGTAGTGTAGTGTATAGCGGTGTAGTGTATAGTCGTGTAGTGTATAGTGTAGTGTATATTAGTGTAGTGTATAGTAGTGTATAGTAGTGTAGTGTATAGTAGTGTAGTGTATAGAGACTCCTATAGACTCATAGAGACTCCTATAGACCCACAGAGACTCCTATAGACCCGTAGAGACTCCTATAGACCCGTAGAGACTCCTATAGACCCACAGAGACTCCTATAGACCCATAGAGACCCATGAAGGCCCACACTATAACGAAACTACGTTTAATGTTACCATCTGCCAGCTGTAAGGCCCCAACTGAGCAACCCCTCCCCCCCGAACCTAAGGTCGCGAAGCCGACGCCATCGTCAAAGAAGAGTTCCCGCCCGGCGAGATATCGAGCGTCTTCCCTTCCCCGCTCCCCCCGGCGGCGGCCGCCGATCGCCGCCCCTTCAAGCACGAGTTCCCGCCCGGCGAGCCATCGAGCGTCTTCCCTTCCCCGCTCCCCCCGGCGGCGGCCGAGGTCGAGGTGGTCCTGGAGGAGGCCGACCGCGGCGGAGGCCGGCAGGCGGCCGGGGGCGGCCGCCGGAAGGCCCCGAGGGCCAAGGGCTACCCCTGCCCCGAGTGCGTCGGCGCCTTCACGTGCCCCTCGGCGCTGAGGACCCACGCCCTCACCCACACGGGCGAGAGGCCGCACGCCTGCGGCGCGTGCGGCGCCGGATTCGCCCGCCCCTCGGCCCTCAAGAGGCACATGATGTCGAGGCACGGCACGGCCCCGGCCAGGCCTCCGAGGCCTCGCCCGGGGGCCCTCGAGAGCGGCCGCTTGCCGGCGGCGGCGGCGGAGCGCGGCGAGGACGACGAGGAGGACGATGGGGACGAGGAGGACGAGGAGGAGGACGAGGAGGACGAGGAGGATGAGGAGGAGGAGGAGCGTCCGTCCGTGGAGTGCCCTGCCTGCGGCAAGGCCTTCCGCCAGCCGTCGGCGCTGAGCGTCCACCTCAGGACGCACTCGGGCGAGGAGGGCCGGGCCCACCGCTGCGTGGCGTGCAGCCGGGACTTTGTGAGCGTGTCGGCGTTCAAGGACCACGCCCTGACCCACGGCGGCCGCCGGCTGCACCGGTGCCCGCTGTGCTCCAAGAACTTTGCCAGGCCGTCGGCGTGCGCCCGCCACCTGGCCACGCACGACGCCGGGAGGCCGCACAAGTGCTTCGTGTGCGGCGGGAATTTCGCCGACCCGTCGAACCTCGACCTGCACGTGAGGTGCCTCCGGCACTACAGGTCCTAGGCCTGGATGTTGAGGCGCCTGAGGCACTACAAGTCCTAGGCCTGGACATTGAGGCGCCTGAGGCACTACAGGTCGTAGGCCTGGACATTGAGGTGCCTGAGGCACTACAGGTCGTAGGCCTGGACATTGAGGCGCCTGAGGCACTACAAGTCCTAGGCCTGGACATTGAGGTGCCTGAGACACTACAATTCACACAACCTCACACACACACACAACAACAACAACCGCCATTCGCCACTAAGCGGCGGTGATGTCACCACGACGCTTGTGCCAGGCCATCTGCACATTGAGGCTACCACGTGAAGTGTCGAACGCCCGCTGGCAGGAGGTCACGGGGCAGACCCAGCAGGTGCCACGGGTCGACTGACTGAGATGACTGGCTGATGCACCACCTGTGCCTCCTACTGTGCCAACCTGCTGTGCTTTAGCCACCCGGCGCTCCGCTCGTTGTTGTGAGCGTCGCTCCTCCGCCCTCCGTTGTTGTTGGAGGGCGACTACCTCCAACTGCCCAGTAGCGTCCTTCACGAGCCTCCTCCACAGAGGCCGATCTTGACACCGCTGGTACCGGTCATCGGCAAGTCTGCTCAGCTCTACGTCCTCCTGTACCACATCACTCCATCTCTACTCTAGCCCGTGCCGCGCCCGTTTAGCCCCCTCGATCCAGCTGAACAACAGCTATAAGAATAGGTTTTACCCTTTCTGGAAATTTAAACAGTTGTGTTAAGATGTTAAAACACCGAACTGAAACTTTTTGCAAGGAATCTTGCCTGCATCAACCACATATTTGTGGTGAACATACGAACAAAGCAACACGCTCTGGTAGTACATGATGATGATGATGATGATGCATCGTCTTCGAAACTGATTGGTCCACACCAGAGACGGCTTTCTTTAGAGCCTCGTCTCACTAACGGCGCTAGACCAGAGGACGCCAAAAGGCGAGCAGCACAAAGACGAAGCTTTCGTGACTGCAGGGATTCATGAGGCTATCCACACAAACAAACACAGAGACAATTTCAACCGAGAAGATGGATTCTGGCTTAGCAATCATTGGAAGGATTTGATAAACTAATTTCGGGTCTCGATTTAAAGCTTTCGTGACTGCAAGTATTCATCTTCTTTGGTTCTTTTGGTAAAGTCACGTAGAATGAGAATAAAATAATAAATTGATAGAATAAAATAACACAATAATATTCTCACGACATTTCGGCCACAACACAAGCGGCCTTCATCAGGTGAAGGGACGAGACTATCTGGTAGGACAGCGCTGGAGTGAAAAAGCCACGCTCAGATCACGACCTTTAAGCTGTGTGAGAAGAAACAAAGTGCATTGACAAAGCAATTAGCATAGAATTTAGCATTGAAATGGCTGAGTGATTAGCTTGTGACTGGTCACGGAAATGGCTATGTTAAAGTTAAAGCATACACATCCGCAGAGGCACCCCTTGACAAAGGAATTAGCATAGAATTTAGCATTGAAATAGCTAAGTTAAAGCATACACATCCGCAGAGGCACCCCTTGACAAAGGAATTAGCATAGAATTTAGCATTGAAATAACTGAGTGATTAGCTTGTAACTGGTCACAGAAATAGCTATGTTAAAGTCAGAGCATACATATTCACCGAGGCACCTAGTACAAATCAAACAGGAGAATTTAGCATTGAAATAACTAGGCGAATTTAGCATTGAAATAACTGAGTGATTAGCTAGTGACTGGTCACAGAAATGGCTATGTTGAAGTCAAGGCCTACACATCTGAGCTATTCACAGTAACTGGGTATACAATACAATGTATAATGAATACTATATAGTGAACCAATAAAAAACTAAAATATAAATTACCTTAATGTTATCAATAAACTCTATATTCTCCAATCAGCTAAGCTACCAAAAATAAGTCGTTATATATCACAATGCTATATGGCGAAAAAATGGGTGGATTCTTACCCTCAACTTTAGCAACATGGATAGCTACGGGCCCCTTTCAGACGGACGAGTTCATCCATGGTCGGAAGGGAGACGTGACTTTACCGAAAGAACCAAAGAAGATAATTTCGGGTCTTAATTGATTGTTCATGCTTACGGTGGCTTTCAGACCGCATCCATTATTTTCGTCTCCCCCCTCCTCTTTTCCGAACATAGATGGACTCGTCCATCTGAATAAAACTGTCAAATCGCTCTCCGTGGTGCTAACGTAAAAAAACGCCACTTTTTTCAAATTTTCTTGCTGTGGTTTTCACCACCTGATGATGATTGCTTGTGTTGCAGTCGAAACGTCGTGATAATTTTGTTTTATATTTTTATTATTTTATTGTTTCCCTTGTACGTGGTGGTGACTTTACCGGAAGAACCAAGAATAATAATTGTATTGTTTTACAAAATTTTTATTGTTTTATATTTTTATTATTTTATTGTTTCCCTTCTACGTGGTGGTGACTTTACCGAAAGAACCAAGAATATAGCACAAAGACAACGCCGCTATCAGCACATTGAGAGCTCGGGGTGATTGGCAGGCCCAGGCCCATGCCCTCCAATCACTCCAGACCAGGTGCCAGCATCATGACCAACTCGGGCATTGAAGTCACCCAACAAGATGACTCTATCCCGAGGGGCCATTTTTAGCCAGCACCTGTAACAGGAGGTCATAGAAGGCATTTGACTCAATGGCCATGCCTGCATCCCTCCACGGATGTTCGTCTTCAGTGGGGGCATAAGTAACCACGACCACCACTCCTCGCCTCTGGTTGATGGGCAGGCGAGCCCAAAGTAGCCTGGGGCTTACAGCTTCCCACACCTCACCGCCACGCTCCCACGCCTCTTTCATTCTTTTGTTCAGAAGAAGAGCCACACCCTGTTGTTTGGCAGTCTCCTGCCCCGAGTAGAGGACTGTCCACCCCTCACGGGGGCAGGAGCCAGAACCGGTCCACCAGACCTCCTTCATGCCGCAGAGATCCAGGCGGTACCGGTCCAGCTCCCGACAGGAGTGGCAGCCTCTCCTCTGCAGTGAGCGTTCGAACATTCCACGTGGCCACCCGTAGTGGCTTTTCGTTGTTTCTGGAGTAGCCCCGAGGGTAGGTATTCAATCTCCTGGCTCCACCAATTGGGGTTTGGCCAGGAGACGTCATAGACGCCTGGCCCCCCGGGGCCTCCGGCACAAGCTTATTTGTTACATATTTCAGTTTAACTCGTGGTTTCGTGGTAATTAATTGAAGGTGGAGGGGTTACCAGCCCCTCGCACCCGTCCAGAGCCCCCGTTTAGCCCATGTGGTAGACACATATGCCATGAGGGGAGGAGCCAATCAAAATTGGATCTCCCCCCACAGCACTGTCCACGACAGAGTTGCCCGTCCGGCACCGCGAGGAGGTAGGGGGTTGTTTTGCCACACATACACGCACACCCATACAAAGATAAAGATCCCCCGTATAGCCTTAACAGACTGTAGGGGCAAGTGCTGTTAGCGAGCAGCACCTATGAAGGCCGGAACGGTACACGAGGGGGTGGGTGGCCAGCACCACGCCCGACCGCCTTTGTCTCCCCATTGGCGATGTTTACACACCGCACCAACTACTCATTTGAGGCTGAGTCGACCTAGGTGAGGCCCAGGACCGGTTCAGATAATCGTCACTGGTGGTGCTGGCCGTGAGCGGGAATCGAACCCGGGTCGCCAGGTTCATAGCGCAGCGTAGCGCTAACCGCTACATACACACACTCACACACTCACACACACTCACACACACTTACACTCACACACACACACTCACACACACTCACACACTCTCACACTCATTCACACACTAACACACTCACACACACACACTCACTCACACACACTCACACACACTGACACACACACACACACACTCTCACACACACTCACACACACACTCACACACACTCACACACTCACACACACTCACACACACTTACACTCATTCACACACTCACACACTCACACTCACACACACACACTCACTCACACACACTCACACACACTGACACACACACTCTCACACACACTCACACACTCACACACACACTCTCACACACACTCACACACACACTCACTCACACACACTCACTCACACACACTCACACACACACTCACACACACTCAC
>NW_022638946.1:57500-152500 GCF_010993605.1 Petromyzon marinus | reverse complement strand
GATTTAAAGCTTTCGTGACTGCAGGGATTCATATTCTTGATTCTTACGGTAAAGTCACCACCACGTCGAAGGGAAACAATAAAATAAAAAATAAAGAAAATATAAAACAATAACATTATTGTAAAACAATAAAATTATTATTCTTGGTTCTTCCGGTAAAGTCACCACGTAGATAGGGAAACAATAAAATAATAAAAATATAAAACAATACAATTATTGTAAAACAATAAAATTATTATTCTTGGTTCTTCCGGTAAAGTCACCACGTAGATAGGGAAACAATAAAATAATAAAAATATAAAACATTATTGTAAAACAATAAAATTATTATTCTTGGTTCTTCCGGTAAAGTCACCACGTAGAATGAAAACAATAAAATAATACAAATATAAAACAATAAAATTCTCACGACGTTTCGACTGCAACACAAGAAGCAACCATCATCAGGTGTGAAAACCACGGCAAGAAAATGCATTATTTAAATTGTTTCCCTTCTACGTGACTTCACCGAAAGAACCAAGAATATGTACATATACCTCTTCAAGATGTGTCTCTGAGAACTCCGTTAATGTCGTGGCAACCCACCCACATCACACGGTCCCCCCATTCACGCAGTCAGAATGAATTACAACGCATAGCGGTGGCGGAATGACGAGTGGAGTTTGGGAGCAGAATCTGCCTCTCAATCGACCAGTCACCCCGTGACATTTTTGCTGGGGGCTCGTCCGGGATTTGTTCAACGTTGGACGGGGTGGGAATTAACCGAGGTTTCAAGTACACACGGTTTATTATTTGTGTATACCAATTTACCATCGACTCTCCCACACACTCACTCACCCACTCATGCATCCACTCACCCACACACTCACCAAAACAATCACTTACCCACTCATCCACCCACTCACCCAAACACTCACCAACTCAGCCACACACTCACTCGCCCACTCACCCACACTCACCCACGCATCCATCCACTCACCCACTCACTCACCAACACAATCACTTACCCACTCATCCACCCACTCACTCACTCAGCCACACACTCACTCACTCACTCACCCACCCACTCATCCATCCACTCACCCATTCACTCACTGACCAATTCACCCATTCACTCACTGACCAACTCAACCATCCACTCACC
The DNA here is from genome assembly GCF_010993605.1 of Petromyzon marinus. NCBI lineage: Eukaryota > Metazoa > Chordata > Hyperoartia > Petromyzontiformes > Petromyzontidae > Petromyzon > Petromyzon marinus. The sequence goes on along the minus strand of NW_022638946.1, from coordinate 151,356 downwards.
CACTCATCCATCCACTCACCCACACACTCATTCACCCACTCATCCATCCACCCACCCACACACTCACCCACTCATCCATCCACTCACCCAATCAACAACCGCCATTCGCCACTAAGTGGCAGTGGTATCACCACGACGCTTGTGCCAGGCTATGTGCACCTTGAGGCCACATGAAGAGTCGAATGCCCGCTGGCAGGTCACGGGGCAGACCCAGGTGCCACGGGTCGACTGAGATGATCGAGATGACTGGCTGATGCACAACCTGTGCCCCCTACTGTGCCAACCTGCTGTGCTTTAGCCACCCGGCGCTCCGCTCGTTGTTGTGAGCGTCGCTCCTCCGCCCTCCATTGTTGTTGGAGGGCGACTACCTCCAACTGCTCAGTAGCGTCCTTCACGAGCCACCTCCACAGAGGCCGATCTTGACACCGCTGGTACCAGTCATCGGTAAGTCCACTCAGCTCCACGTCCTCCTGTACCACATCACTCCATCTCTTCTCTAGTCCGTGCCGCGCCCGTTTAGCCCTGTCGATCCGGCCGAACAAAAGCTGTTTGGGCATGCGGTGGCTGGGCATGCGGGCTACATGACCCAGCCAACGCAGCCTTGCCTGCCGGAGCTCACCGATGGGACTTTGCCCTGATTTTTCAAGGATTTGTGAGCTCCTCACACAATCCAGCCTGGTTAAACCCAGGATGGATCGTAAGCAGGACAGCCTAAATGTTTCCAATCGGCGAAGATTTTCCATTAAGGGGGTCCATGTTTCGCAAGCGTAGAGGGAATGACTGTGGCCGAGAAGACTTGTGCGGAGCGACAGACCAGGTAGCTTCCACACAGCATTACGCAACCGATGAAAAGATATTGCCGCTCGACTGATTCGGAGTGAGACCTCTGCTGTCAAACCGGAGCCGGTCATGAGCACATTCCCCAGGTATGGGAAACTCTCCACTCTCTCCACAACTGCCCCATCACCAATTGGGGGTTGTGGGGGTGGAGTGCCCGATAGTACAAAATACCCAGGCATGTGCTTCGTTTTGGTGGGGCTGATGGTAAGGCCCCACCTCTTAGTGGCAAGAGGGAGCCATGCCTTGACTGCACCCGGGCATCGATCAGCCTCCCATTGTATCTGTACCAGATGGAAATTCTTCTGGTACAGCCATCTAAGGCTTCACAAACGACGTGGTCGAAAAAGATGTTAAATAATGTTGGAGCCAGAGGACATCCCTGTCGCACCCCTAGGTGAACAGGGAATAGCTCCGACTCCCGGCCACGTAGTTTTACCTAGGCCCGCTCACCATCATGAAGGTCCTTAATGATCGTGAGCAGAGGGCTGGGACTCCGAAAACACGAAGAACAACCCAGAGCCCAGGCCTACTGATGGTATCAGGTCAAAAAAGCAGTGGTGTAGTTCTTGCTGGAATTCCCTACACCTCTGCTGTAGCAGACAGACAGAAACCATGGCATCTGTGCAGGACCGCCCTTTCCTGAAACCGCATTGGGGCTCCGCAAGCCTCTCCTCAGCGTGCCTGGCAATGCGATGTTGAATAATCCTTGCCAGGACCTTTCCCCCGGCACACTGAGGAGTGAGATGCCCCTGTAGTTGTTACAGTCTGTGCGGTCCCCCTTCTTAAAGAGGGGGACCACCAGGGCATCCTTCCAATCCTGCGGAACCCGTCCAGTGGTCCAGACTCTTGTTATGATGTCACGTGGGGCAGTCTGTGCACAAACGCCGCCCTCCCTCGGCATTTCGCTTGGGAGATCATCTCTGCCCGCTGCCTTTCCTGGTCTCAGATTCTGCATCGCCTTCAGTACTTCCTCAATAGATGGCACCTCAGCCAGCCACTCACAGGGGGCGACTTCCTCCTCCAATATTTGAGGCACCGCACACAGACACACACACACTCACACACACACTCTCACACACACTCACTCACACACACTCACACACACTCACACACACACTCACTGACACACTCACTCACACACACACTCACACACACTCACACACTCTCACACACACACTCACACACTCACACACACTCACACACACACTCACTCACACACACACTCACTCACACACACTCACACACACTCACACACACTCACACTCACTCTCACTCACACACACTCACACACACTCACACACACTCACACACACACACAGAACGGACTACCCACCGCAACATTCCCGTCGATTTTTGACAACATTCACTGTCATTGAGATGACCGGCGCGGTTTATTATTTTTGCAGACCAATTTACCATCAGCTGGACTCACGTGTACACGGTTTATTATTTGTGACTATCAATTTACCATCAGCTGGACTCACGTGGACACGGTTTATTATTTGTGACTATCAATTTACCATCAGCTGGACTCACGTGGACACGGTTTATTATATGTGACTATCAATTTACCATCAGCTGGACTCACGTGGACACGGTTTATTATTTGTGACTATCAATTTACCATCAGCTGGACTCACGTGGACACGGTTTATTATTTGTGATTATCAATTTACCATCAGCTGGACTCACGTACACGCGGTTTATTATTTGTGTTTACCAATTTACCATCCGTGGCAGGTTTAATGACACATTTATGTTTGCGTGATCTAACGCAAAATGCCTATATCATGGATGATGTTGGTCGTGATAGCTTACGTGTTATTGTGTGCTGGGTTTGTGCTCGCCATAAGGTGTGTGTTTTTCACGGTGCGCGAATGTCCTGTAAATCGTAAGGAGAAATCCTACACACAGACCCGTGTTCATTTCAAAGCCTCGATGCGTCCGGATGTTTATTAATACACGTATTTATATATATATACCTTTTGATTTAAAGCTTTCGTGACTGCAGGGATTCATATTCTTGGTTCTTACGGTAAAGTCACCACCACGTAGAAGGGAAACAATAAAATAAAAAATAATAAAAATATAAAACAATAAAATTGTAAAACAATAAAATTATTATTCTTGGTTCTTCCGGTAAAGTCACCACCACGTAGAAAGGAAACAATAAAATAATAAAAATATAAAACAATAAAATTGTAAAACAATAAAATTATTATTCTTGGTTCTTCCGGTAAAGTCACCACGTAGAAGGGAAATAATAAAAATATAAAACAATAAAATTGTAAAACAATAAAATTATTATTCTTGGTTCTTCCGGTAAAGTCACCACCACGTAGAAAGGAAACAATAAAATAATAAAAAAAAAATAATAAAAATATAAAACAATAAAATTGTAAAACAATAAAATTATTATTCTGGGTTCTTCCGGTAAAGTCACCACGTAGAAGGGAAACAATAAAATAATAAAAATATAAAACAATAAAATTCTCACGACGTTTCGACTGCAACACAAGAAGCAACCATCATCAAATGTGAAAGCCACGGCAAGAAAATGCATTATTTAAATTGTTTCCCTTCTACGTGACTTTACCGAAAGAACCAAGAATATGTATATATACCTCTTCAAGATGTGTCTCTGAGAACTCCGCTAATGTCGTGGCAACCCACCCACATCACACGGTCCCCCCATTCACGCAGTACGAATGAATTACAACGCATAGCGGTGGCGGAATGACGAGTGGAGTTTGGGAGCAGAATCTGCCTCTCAATCGGCCAGTCGCCCCATGACATTTTTGCTGGGGGCTCGTCCGGGATTTGTTCAATGTTGGAGGGGGTGGGAATTAACCGTGGTTTCAAGTAGACACGGTTTATTATTTGTGTATACCAATTTACCATCCACTCTCCCACACACTCACTCACCCACTCACCCACACACTCACTTACCCACTCATCCACCAACTCACCCAAACACTCACCAACTCAGCCACACACTCACTCACCCACTCATGCATCCACTCACCCACACACCCACCAACACAATCACTTACCCACTCACTCGCCCACTCACCCACACTCACCCACGCATCCCATCCACTCACCCACTCACTCACCAACACAATCACTTACCCAATCATCCACCCACTCACTCACTCAGCCACACACTCACTCACCCACTCACCCATACACTCACCCACTCACCCACCCACTCATCCATCCACTCACCCATTCACTCACTGACCAATTCATCCATTCACTCACTGACCAACTCAACCATCCACTCACCCACACACTCATTCACCCACTCATCCATCCACCCACACACTCACTCACCCACTCATCCATCCACTCACCCAATCAACAACCGCCATTCGCCACTAAGTGGCAGTGACATCACCACGACGCTTGTGCCAGGCTATGTGCACCTTGAGGCCACATGAAGTGTCGAATGCCCGCTGGCAGGTCACGGGGCAGACCCAGGTGCCATGGGTCGACTGAGATGATCGAGATGACTGGCTGATGCACCACCTGTGCCCCCTACTGTGCCAAGCTGCTGTGCTTTAGCCATCCGGCGCTCCGCACGTTGTTGTGAGCGTCGCTCCTCCGCCCTTCATTGTTGTTGGAGGGCGACGACCTCCAACTGCCCAGTAGCGTCCTTCACGAGCCGCCTCCACAGAGGTCGATCTTGACACCGCTGGTACCAGTCATCGGCAAGTCCACTCAGCTCCACGTCCTCCTGTACCACATCACTTCATCTCTTCTCTAGTCCGTGCCGTGCCCGTTTAGCCCTGTCGATCCGGCCGAACAAAAGCTGTTTGGGCATGCGGTGGCTGGGCATGCGGGCTACATGACCCAGCCAATACAGCCTTGCCTGCCGGAGCTCACCGATGGGACTTTGCCCTGATTTTTCAAGGATTTGTGAGCTCACACAATCCAGCCTGGTTAAACCCAGGATGGATCGTAAGCAGGACAGCCGAAATGTTTCCAATCGGCAAAGATTTTCCATTAAAGGGGTCCATGTTTCGCAGGCGTAGAGGGAATGATTGTGGCCGAGAAGACTTGAAGCTTCGTGCGGAGCGACAGACCAGGTAGCTTCCACACAGCGTTACGCAACCGATGAAAAGATATTGCCGCTCGACTGATTCGGAGTGAGACCTCTGCTGTCAAACCGGAGCCGGTCATGAGCACATTCCCCAGGTATGGGAAACTCTCCACTCTGTCCACAACTGCCCCATCACCGATTAGGAGTTGTGGGGGTGGAATGCCCGATGGTACAAAATACCCAGGCAGGTGCTTAGTTTTGGTGGGGCTGATGGTAAGGCCCCACCTCTTAATGGCACGCTCCAGTTTCAGCAGCAGCGCCTCCAACTCATCCTCTAAGTGAGCCGCAATTACCAGGTCATCAGTGTACATAACGTGGTTAAGCAAGAGGGAGCCATCCCTTGACCGCACCCGGGCATCGATCAGCCTCCTATTGTATCTATACCAGATGGAAATTCCTCTGGTACAGCCATCAAAGGCTTCACAAACGACGTGGTCGAAAAAGATGTTAAATAATGTTGGAGCCAGAGGACATCCCTGTCGCACCCCTAGGTGAACAGGGAATGGCTCTGACTCCCGGCCACGTAGTTTTACCCGGGCCCGCTCACCATCATGAAGGTCCTTAATGATCACGAGCAGAGGGTCAGGGACTCCGAAAACACAAAGAACAACCCAGAGCCCAGGCCTACTGATGGTATCATACGCCTTGACCAGGTCAATAAAGCAGTGGTGTAGTTCTTGCTGGAATTCCTTACACCTCTGCTGTAGCAGACGGACAGAAACTATGGCATCTGTGCAGGACCGCCCTTTCCTGAAACCGCATTGGGGCTCCGCAAGCCTCTCCTCAGCGTGCCTGGCAAGGCGATGTTGAATAATCCTTGCCAGGACCTTTCCCCCGGCACACTGAGGAGTGAGATGCCCCTGTAGTCGTTACAGTCTGTGCGGTCCCCCTTCTTAAAGAGGGGGACCACCAGGGCATCCTTCCAATCCTGCGGAACCCGTCCAGTGGTCCAGACTCTTGTTATGATGTCATGTAGGACAGACTGCGCAGAAACGCCACCCTCCCTCAGCATTTCGCTTGGGAGATCATCTCTACCCGGTGCCTTTCCTGGTCTCAGATTCTGCATCGCCTTCAGTACTTCCTCAATAGATGGCACCTCAGCCAGCCACTCACAGAGGGCGACTTCCTCCTCCAATATTTGAGGCACCGCAGCCTCAGCAAGGTCATCCCCATTTGTTTTCCAGGCCGAGGGATTCCCCCTCCCCCAGGACCTCGCAGGAAACGCTCAGCAAATTTACAAATCTGTTCCTGGGGGTCGTAGATTGGATCACCGTTTTTTTCCCCCTAATGACGGTGACGGGTGTGGCGCTGCGGGTTACTTTTTTTTTACGGGAGTTAAACAGGGATTTGTGATCGAGGGCCACTGAGGCAGACTCCCATCTCCTCGGCAACCCTCGACCACCACCCATCTGCTGCTGGCCTGTTAAACAAGGCCAAGGGCTTACACCGATTTTAACATTTTATCTACATAATGACACCTTGCCGATATTAACTATGTTAACCTATTTGTATTTTTTAAATTATATCTTAAAGCTATTTTATATTCGAAATTTATTCAATTGTATATACTTCAGCCCCTTGGTGTTAGTTAGACTTTTAACCCTTATTATTATAGTAAGACTTGTTTAAAACTTATTTAAGATTTTAGATTCCTATATGTTGAACGTATGCACCATCCTGCCAAAGTAAATTCCGTGTCGGTGTGAACTTTCATGGCGAATAAAACCCTTTCTGATTCTGATTCTGCAGCGCCTCGCCCACACACACGCGCACACACACACACGCGCTCAGGCACGGAGAGACAACACAGCCACGCCTCGGAGGTTCAAGATATATTGCCGTCGTCATCGTCGTCACGGAGCAGACACAAAAAGAAGTTGGAAAAAAAAAAATTTGGACGAATGACGGAAAACCTGCCGACGACGCCGGAACCGCCGCCGCCGCCGCTGCTGGCCCCTGGACTCGTCCGCCGGTGACGCCGTCGCCGCCACCATCGTCACCACCGCCATCGTCGCCATCGTCGCCGTCGCCATCGTCGCCATCGTCGCCACCGCCATCGTCGCCACCGCCATCGTATCCATCATCGTCACCACCGCCATCGTCGCCACTATCATCGTCGCCATCGTCGCTACCGCCACCGCCATCGTCGCCACCGCCATCGTCATCGTCATCATCGTCTTCGCCATCGTCGCCACCGCCGTCCCGCCCGTCACAAATGCGCGATTTGCGATCGTCGATCATCGGGGGAATTGAGGGGGCGATGACGTCACTCCGCTGTGGGCATTATTCCCCTCCCCCCCCCCCCCACTGGTAACATGGCCGCCGTGACGCCCCTCCCCCCCCAACCAACATGGCCGCCGTGACCGCCGCCCTCCCCCCCCCTGGTAACATGGCCGCCGTGACGTCCCCCCCCCCCCCCCCCGCCAACAAGCAACATGGCCGCCGTGACCGCCGCCCCCCTCGCCCCGCCCACCGAACATGGCCGCCGTGACTGCTGCCTGCCCCACCCAACATGGCCACCGTGACTGGTGGCTCCCCCACCACCACCACCCAGGCAACATGGCCGAAGCGACAGCAACCGCTAGGTTCCGAGTCGGCTCGTCTTGCGGTCGCCTTTGCCAAGATGGCGACGATGATGACGATGATGACGATGACGACGACGATGACGACGATGATCGTTGAATCGCAAATCCCGTCGTCGAAACACGTAGGCGGTCAAATGTGCCCACGCGCATTGTGCATGTTGTGTGTGCGTGTGCTAAACTTCTTTAGCATCGCCGGACATAGCTGGCCATAGTTGGTCGGAGCCGCAGGGGGGAGGACAAACTACGGGTCTCTGTGTGAGTAGTCTATGGGTCTCTATGTGAGTCTACGGGTCTCTGTGTGAGTAGTCTATGGGTCTCTGTGTGAGTAGTCTACGGGTCTCTGTGTGAGTAGTCTATGGGTCTCTGTGTGAGTAGTCTATGGGCCTCTGTGTGAGTAGTCTACGGGTCTCTGTGTGAGTAGTCTATGGGTCTCTGTGAGAGTCGTCTATGGGTCTCTGTGTGAGTAGTCTACGGGTCTCTGTGTGAGTAGTCTATGGGCCTCTGTGTGAGTAGTCTATGGGTCTCTGTGTGAGTAGTCTACGGGTCTCTGTGTGAGTAGTCTACGGGTCTCTGTGTGAGTAGTCTACGGGTCTCTGTGTGAGTAGTCTACGGGTCTCTGTGTGAGTAGTCTACGGGTCTCTGTGTGAGTAGTCTACGGGTCTCTGTTTAACGAGTCTACGGGTCTCTATGTGAGTCTACGGGTCTCTGTGTGAGTAGTCTATGGGTCTCTGTGTGAGTAGTCTACGGGTCTCTGTGTGAGTAGTCTACGGGTCTCTGTTTAACGAGTCTACGGGTCTCTGTGTGAGTAGTCTACGGGTCTCTGTGTGAGTAGTCTATGGGTTTCTGTGTGAGTAGTCTACGGGTCTCTGTGTGAGTAGTCTACGGGTCTCTGTGTGAGTAGTCTACGGGTCTCTGTGTGAGTAGTCTACGGGTCTCTGTGTGAGTAGTCTACGGGTCTCTGTGTGAGTAGTCTACGGGTCTCTGTGTGAGTAGTCTACGGGTCTCTGTGTGAGTAGTCTATGGGTCTCTGTGTGAGTAGTCTACGGGTCTCTGTGTGAGTAGTCTACGGGTCTCTGTGTGAGTAGTCTACGGGTCTCTGTGTGAGTAGTCTACGGGTCTCTGTGTGAGTAGTCTACGGGTCTCTGTGTGAGTAGTCTGTGGGTCTCTGTGTGAGTGTCTGTGTGAGTCTACGGGTCTCTGTGTGAGTAGTCTACGGGTCTCTGTGTGAGGCTACAAGTCTCTGTACGCGATTCTGTGCGTCTCTGGACGTGAAACTTCACTCGCACCGCCGTACGTAGCCGACCGTGAGCGCTAATCGGCGGCGGCGGCGGCGCCGGGTTTGACAAGACGCCGGGAAAGAGCGCCAAGCGGGGAAAAAAAAAAAACAAATTTAAAAAAATCCCTCGGCGCTTTTCCCAAACCTCGGAAGTTTTTCCCCGCCGGACGAATCTCGCCGGTGGGGGTGGGGGGGGAGGACGGAGGCACCGGGCCCCTCCCGCAAACCCCCCCCCCCCCCCCCGAGACTCCTTCATCAACCCCCACGACGACACGAAATCGTTAATCCACATTCCTCCCTCCCTCATGGCCCCTCCAGCACCCCCACAAAGACGCACCGCCGCACTGCACCGCCACACCTCCGGATGTCCCCGGCACCGCCTGCCGCCCGCAGTTTTCTTCATTTCGCAAAGAAGGAGCCAGACCCCACAGGCCCCCCCCAAGACCGCTCCCGGGTTGCCCCGATAGCCCCCTAGTCAACGCTCCCCCCCCCCTATACAATTACCCCCTCCCCCCCCCCTCCTCCTCCCCCCTCCCCCTCCCCCCTCCCACCTCCTCCTCCTCTCCTCCTCCTCCCCCCTCCTCCTCCTCCTCCCTCTCCTCCCCCTCTCCTCCCCCTCTCTTCCTCCCCCCTCCTCCTCCTCCCCCCTCCTCCTCCTCCCCTCCTCCTCCTCCCCCTCTCCTCCTCCCGTGCTACCTCCCACATCAACCCCGCTACTCCCCCTCTCCTCCCCCCCCTAACCCCCCCCCCACCCCCCACCCCCCCTACCCCCCACCCCCCCCTAACCCCTACCCCCCACCGCTACTCCCACCACTGAACCCACGGCCGCCGCCACGCACGCTCAGTAATGCGGAGGCCCCATGAAGGGCCTCTTGTGAGGGGGGCCGCCGCCCATCATCATCATCATCGCCACCCCCCTGCCAGGCCCAAACCCGCCCTGCCGCGGCGGCTGCTGTGGGTGGGGCGGCCGCCGGGCCCAAGGCCCCGCGGCCCAGGGAGGGGCCAGGTGGGGCGGCGGCGGCGGCGGCGGGGGAGGAGGAAGCGGCGGCGGCGGGCGCCCGCGGGGGCCGAAGTGGTGAGGGTGGTGGTGAGGGTGGTGAGGGTGGTGAGGGTGGTGAGGAGGAGGGGGGTGGTGGTGAGGGTGGTGGTGGTGGTGGGGCGGGAGGAGGGGCCCCAGGGCCGGCGGTGGGCACGGCGGGGGCGGCACCCCGCCGGCACCTCGCTCGCCGCCCACCGCCCCCGCCGCCACGGGCGGGGACGGGGGCGGCGGCCCGCCGTGCGGGGGCGGGAACGGGAGGTGGAGGTGGTGGTGATGGTGGTGGTGGTGGAGGAGGTGGCCGCCGTCGCCGTCGCCGCCGCCGCCGCCGTCCATCGCCGACATCGTCAGCTGCTGCTGCTGCTGATGATGCTGATGATGCTGCTGGTGGTGGTGCTGGAAGTAGCCGTCGCTCTCCTGCTGATGCTGCTGCTGATGCTGAACGCCGGGCCAAGTCGCTCCCTGGCCCAGCGGCAACAGCGGCGGCCCCGCCGGGGCCGGCGCCGGCGGGGCCGCCGGCTCCTCGCCCTTGGCGGGCCCCGGATCCTCGGCCTTCCCCCCGTCGTCGCCACTGGGCCAGGCGGCGTCGCGGTGCCTGGCCGTGGCGACGAGCGGCCTGACCCTCGCCTCCTGCCGGGGGGGTCCCCCGGGGGGCCTGGCGCCGCCGTCCACGGGGGGAGGGGGGAGAAGGAGAATCGGCGGCGCCAGGGGCGCCGGCGCGCGGCCCCGGCGGAGGACGAAGGGCTCCGCCGGGCCCCCGGGGGGCCTCCCCCGGGCGTCCGCGGTCACGACCGTCGGTGGCACGCTGGCCAGCAGCGGCTGCGGCGCCTGGGGCCGCACGCTGGCCAGCAGCAGCTGCGGGCGGCCCCCCGCGGGCGGAGGGCACGGCGGCTGTGGCTGCGGCTGCGGCTGCGGCGGCCCCCCACTGGTCACCGGCGAGCCCTCCGATGACGGAAACGTCGCCATGGGAGGGACGTTCATCTGCGGCGGCGGCGGCGGAGCGGCCGAGCCAAAACGTCCGGCGGCCGGGGCCGTCGCCTCCTCCTCCTCCTCCTCCTCCTCCTCTTCGTCGTCCCCGAGAAGGCCCGGCGGCGGCCTGGCCAAGGCCTCCTGGAGTCCAAGGGGGCGCACGACGCCCTCCTGGGGACCCGGCGGCCTGCTGGGGAAGGCCCCGGGCGAGGCGCCCGGCGGGAGGGCCGCGGGCTCGGGGAGGCCCCCGCCGCCCCCGCCGCCGCCGCCGGCCGCCGCCTTGGAGAAGGCCCCGACGAGGGGGGCTCGGGGAGGCCCCACGGGGGCACCCGGGAACGCCTCGGCACGGCCCTGGGTCACGGCGGGCCTGAAGAGCCGAGCCGCACCGCCGCCCACCACCAGGGACATGACCCCGGCCGCCGTGGACCCATGGGGCAGGGAGGGAGCGGGGGCCTGGGGGAGGAGGGAGACCTCCATGCCGACCTCCTCCTCCTCATCCTCATCCTCATCCACCACCTCCCTCCTCCTCCTCCTGATCCTCTCCTCTTCCTCTTCCTCCTCTTCCTCCTCCTCCTCCTCCCTCCTCCTCTTCATCATCCTCTCCTCCTCAGCCGCAGCCGCCTCCTCCTCCTCCTCCTCGTCGTCGTCGTCGTCGCTGTTGTAAAGGTCGCTCAGGACGAGGAGGTTCCTGGAGATCATCCGCAGGCCCTCGTCCTGCGAGCCGCCCGGCGGGTTGGCTCGGGTCACGGACGACGAGACGGCGGGGGTCACGGCGGAGGTCGCGGGAGAGGTCAGAAGTTTCTGGTTCAGCACCGAGCTCAGGGTGGAGTAGGATGGATACGCCGACGCCGACGACGCCGACAAGGCGGTGGCGGTGGCGGCGGCGGTGGCGGCGGTGACGGTGGCCTGTCCCGGCCAAGTCCGGCTCAAGCTGCTCCCCCCGGCCACCGCCGCCGCCGCCGCCGGGCCCGCAGCCGGCTCGGGGCCCGGCCGGGCCTGGCTGAGGATGCGGCTGAGGGCCTGCACCGTCTCGCTGGACATCCCGGCGAGCGACGGGAGCAGCGAGGGGATCGGCGAGGGGATCGCCGCCGCCGCCGGGGCCGGGGCCGCCACCGCCGGGGCCGCCGCCGCCGCCGGGGCCGGCTGGAACCCACGATTAGCCGGGCCGGCGCCAGACGCCGGCGCGGCCGGGGACCCGGCGGGGGCGTGGGTCGCGGCACGGCCGGGCACCCCGTCGCCGCCGTCGCCGCCGCCGCCGCCGTCGTCGGTCGCGGCGGCCACGGTGGCGGCCACGGTGGCGGCCACGGCCGCGGCGGCGGCGGCCGCCGGCTTGCCGAACAGGAGGCCCTGGCGCTCCGGCCCCATCCTCTGCTTCCACTCGGCCAGCTTGAGCCTCCGCTGGGGCTGCTTCTGCTCCAGGGGAACCGGGGAGGCGGCGGAGGCGGCGGAGGCGGCGGAGGCGGCGTTGGGCTCCCTCTCGTCCTGGGTCGGGGTGGCTCCACCAACGCCCCCTCCTCCTCCTCCCCCTCCTCCTGCCCCCACGCCCACCTCGTCGCGGACTGGCGTGGACCCGCCGCCTGCCGGCAGGGCCCCCGCCCCCGTGCCCGCGGCGAAGTCCGGGAGGCCTCCGGTGGCGGCCAGGCCGGGGAATCCCCCACCCTGCAGGAAGTCCTGAATGCGGCTCTCCAGGCTGCCGAGGGCGGCGGCTGCTGCTGCTGCCGCCGCCGCCGCCCCGGGCTGATGGTGGTGGTGGTGGTGGTGAGGAGAATGTCCAGGGGCCCCGTCGACTCTCACGCCCCCCCGCCTGCCCCCCGCCGGTCTGTCTCCAGGTCTGTCTCCAGGTCTGTCCCCAGGTCTGTCCCCTGATCTGTCTCCAGGTCTGTCTCCAGGTCTGTCCCCTGATCTGTCTCCAGGTCTGTCCCCAGGTCGGTCCCCTGATCTGTCTCCCGGTCTGTCTCCCGATCGATCCCCTGATCTGTCTCCCGGTCTATCCCCTGGTCTGTCTCCCGGTCTGTCCCCTAGTCTAACCCCTGATCTATCCCCAGGTCTGTCTCCCGGTCTGTCCCCTAGTCTAACCCCTGATCTATCCCCAGGTCTGTCTCCAGGTCTGTCCCCTAGTCTAACCCCTGATCTATCCCCAGGTCTGTCTCCAGGTCTGTCCCCTAGTCTAACCCCTGATCTATCCCCAGGTCTGTCTCCCGGTCTGTCCGCCACCGCCTGCCGCGCCCTGCCGTGGACTCCGTCGGCTGGCGGCGGCGGCTCGTCGGCCCGCGGGCGCTGCGACCGGGGGTCGGCGTTGGCCCGCTGGGCCGGGGCTGCGGACAATGGTGCGGGGGCCTGAGGGAGGGCGGTCGCAGCGGGAGCAGCTTGGTGGTGGTGGTGTTGTTGGTGTTGGTGTTGTTGTTGGTGGTGGTGTTGTTGTTGGTGGTGTTGGTGTTGTTGTTGGTGGTGGTTGGCGGTCGCCTGGGCAACGGCGGTTTGGAGCAGACTGGTCAACCCTGGGAGGAGACACGCGGAGACATTGAGACACTGAGACACGCGGAGACACTGAGACACACAGAGACACTGAGACACGCGGAGACACGCGGAGACACGCAGAGACACTGAGACACGCGGAGACACTGAGACACACAGAGACACGGAGACACTGAGACACTGAGACACACAGAGACACTGAGACACACAGAGACACTGAGACACGCGGAGACACGCGGAGACACACAGAGACACTGAGACACGCGGAGACACTGAGACACACAGAGACACTGAGATACACAGAGACGTTGAGAGGGTGAGTGAGTGGTGAGTGGGTGGGTGGGTAGGTGGTGAGTGAGTGGCTGAGTGAGTGGATGAGTCAGTGGGTGAGTGGGTGAGTGAGTGGGTGAGTGAGTGGGTGAGTGAGTGAGTGGGTGGGTGAGTGAGTGAGTGAGTGGGTGAGTGCGTGGGTGAGTGAGTGGGTGAGTGAGTGGGTGAGTGGGTGAGTGGTGAGTGAGTGGGTGAGTGAGTGGGTGAGTGAGTGGGTGAGTGAGTGAGTGGGTGAGTGAGTGGGTGAGTGAGTGAGTGAGTGGGTGAGTGAGTGAGTGAGTGGGTGAGTGGGTGAGTGGGTGAGTGAGTGAGTGAGTGAGCGGGTGAGTGAGTGGGTGAGTGAGTGAGTGGGTGAGTGGGTGAGTGAGTGGGTGAGTGAGCGAGTGGGTGAGTGGTGAGCGAGTGGTGAGCGTCACCTTGCAAGGTGGGTGAGTTTGTCCCCGTAGCCGTGAGTGCGCTCAGCAGCAGCGCCGGGGAGACAGCGGCCAGCGACACGGAGACAGGCGGAGGGACAACTGCAGAGACACGGAGACAACACACAGAGACACGCACAGAGACACATACAGAGACACAGACACACACAGAGACACACACAGAGACACACACAGTGAGTGGGTGAGTGAGTGAGTTGGTGAGTGGGCGAGTTAGTGAGTGGGTGTGTGAGTGGGTGAGTGGGCGGGTGAGTGGGTGGGTGAGTGAGTGAGCGTGTGAGTGGGTGAGTGAATGGGTGAGTGGGTGGGATAATGGGTGGTTGGGTGGGTGAGTGGGTGGGTGAGTTGGTGGGTGAGTGAGTGGGTGGGTGAGTGGGTGGGTGAGAGGGTGGGTGGGTGAGTGGGTGGGTGAGTATGTGAGTGAGTGGGTGAGTGAGTGAGTGGGTGAGTGAGTCTTCGTACGGATGTTTGTGTCTGGATTCTGTTCCTCCTCTCCATCTGACAGCTCCATGTCCTGAATCTCTGTGTTGTCCTGAGACACAGATTCAGAGAGACACAGAGAGACACACAGAGACACACAGATTCAGAGAGACACACAGAGACACACACGGAGACTCGCAGAGAGAGACACACAGAGGCACAGAGAGACACGCAGATTCAGAGAGACACACAGAGGCACACAGAGACACACAGAGACACACACGGAGACTCGCAGAGAGAGACACACAGAGACACAGAGACACACAGATTCGGAGAGACGCAGAGAGACACAGAGAGAGACAAAGACACAGAGAGACACACAGAGAGACACACAGAGAGACACCCACACAGAAACACTCACACAGAGACACACAGAGACAGATAGAGACACACAAAGACAGAGACACAAATAGACACACAGAGACAGACACAGAGACACACACGCAGAGACACGCAGAAACACACAGAGACACACACAGAGAGACACACAAAGACACACGTGGAGACACACAGAGACACACACAGACACACAGAAAGACAGAGAGCGACACACAGAGAGACACGTGGACACACACAGAGACACACAGAGAGACACACAGAGACACGCAGAGACACGCAGAAACACACACAGAGAGACACGTGGAGACACACAGAGACACACAGAGAGACACACAGAGACACACAGAGACACGCAGAACACACACAGAGAGACACGTGGAGACACAGAGACACGCAGAGAGACACACACAGACAGACACACAAAGACACACGTGGAGACACACAGAGATACACACAGAGACACACACAGAGAGACACACAGAGACACACAGAGACACACAGTGACACACACAGTGACACACACAGACACACACAGAGACACACAGTGACACACGTGGAGACACACACAGAGACACACACAGAGAGACACGTGGAGACACAGAGACACGCAGAGAGACACACACACAGAGACACGTGGAGACACACACAGAGAGACACACAAAGACACACACAGAGACACACACAGAGAGACACACGTGGAGACACGTGGAGACACACACAGAGAGACACACAAAGACACACACAGAGACACACACAGAGACACACAGAGAGACACGCAGAGAGAGACACGCAGAGAGAGACACACAGTGAGCCACACACAGAGACACACACAGAGACACACACGTGGAGACACACGTGGAGACACACACACAGACACACACAGAGAGACACACAGAGACACACACAGAAACACACAGAGACACACACAGAGACACACACAGAGACACACACACAGAGACACACAGAGACACACACACAGACACACACACAGAGACACAGACACACACACAGAGACACACACAGAGAGACACACAGAGACACACACAGAGACACACAGAGACAACAACAACAACCGCCTTTCGCCACTAAGTGGCGGTGACGTCACCACGACGCTTGTGCCAGGCTATGTGCACCCTGAGGCCACGTGAAGTGTCGAACGCCCGCTGGCAGGAGGTCACGGGGCAGACCCAGGTGCCACGGGTCGACTGACTGAGATGACTGGCTGATGCACCACCTGTGCCCCCTACTGTGCCAACCTGCTGTGCTTTAGCCACCCGGCGCTCCACTCGCTGTTGTGAGCGTCGCTCCTCCGCCCTCCGTTGTTGTTGGAGGGCGACTGCCTCCAACTGCCCAGTACCATCCTTCACGAGCCTCCTCCACAGAGGCCGATCTTGACACCGCTGGTACCAGTCATCGGCAAGTCCACTCAGCTCCACGTCCTCCTGTACCACATCACTCCATCTCTTCTCTAGCCCGTGCCGCGCCCGCTTAGCCCCCTCAATCCGGCCAAACAAAAGCTGTTTCGGCATGCGGTGGCTGGGCATGCGGGCTACATGACCCAGCCATCGCAGCCTTGCCTGCCGGAGGAGCTCACCGATGGGACCCTGCCCAGATCTTTCAAGGATTTGTGAGCTCCTCACACAATCCAGTCTGGTTAAACCCAGGATGGATCGTAGGCAGGCCAGCCTAAATGTTTCTAACCGGCGAAGATGTTCCATTAGGGGGGTCCACGTTTCGCAAGCGTAGAGAAGGGAGGGAATGACCGTGGCCGAGAAGACCTGACGCTCGACTGATTCGGAGTGAGACCTCTGCTGTTAAACTGGAGCCAGTCATAAGCACACTGCCCAGGTATGGGAAACTCTCCACTCTCTCCACAACTGCCCCATCACCGATTGGGAGTTGTGGGGGTGGAGTGTCCGATGGTACAAAATACCCAGGCAGGTGCTTAGTTTTGGTGGGGCTGATGGTAAGGCCCCACCTCTTAGTGGCACGCTCCAGTCTCAGCAGCAGCGTCTCCAACTCCTCCTCTGACTGAGCAGCTATTACCAAATCATCAGCATACATAACGTGGTTGAGCAATAGGGAGCCATCCCTTGACCGCACCCGGGCATCGATTAGCCTCCCATTATATCTGTACCATATGGAGATTCCCCCGGTACAGCTATTGAAGGCTTCACGAACTACGTGGTCAAAATAGATGTTAAATAATGTGGGAGCCAGAGGACATCCCTGTCGCACCCCAAGGTGTACAGGGAATGGCTCTGACTCCCGGCCACGTAGTTTTACCCGGGCCCGCTCACCATCATGAAGGTCCTTAATGATCGTGAGCAGAGGGTCAGGTACTCCAAAAGCACGAAGAACGGCCCAAAGCCCAGGCCTACTGATGGTATCATAGGCCTTGACCAGGTCAATAAAGCAGAGATGTAGGTCTTGTTGGAATTCCCTACACCTCTGCTGTAGCAGACGGACAGAAAATATGGCATCTGTGCAGGACCGCCCTTTCCTGAAACCGCATTGGGGCTCCGCAAGCCTCTCCTCAGCGTGCCTGGCAAGTCGATGCTGAATAATCCTTGCCAGGACCTTTCCCGGCACACTGAGGAGTGAGATGCCCCTGTAGTTGTTACAGTCTGTGCGGTCCCCCTTCTTAAAAAGGGGGACCACCAGGGCATCCTTCCAATCCTGCGGAACCCGTCCAGTGGTCCAGACTGTTGTTATGATGTCATATAGGGCAGTCTGTGCACAAACGCCACCCTCCCTCAGTATTTCGCTTGGGAGATCATCTCTGCCCGCTGCCTTTCCTGGTCTCAGACTCCGGATCGCCTTCAATACTTCCTCAGCAGATGGCACCTCAGCCAGCCACTCACAGGGGGTGACTTCATCCAATATTTGAGGCACCGCAGCCTCAGCAGGGTCATCCTCACTTTGTGCCACGATGTTTTCCTGGCTGAGGGATTTTCCCTCCCCAGGACCTCACAGAAATGCTCAGCAAATCTGCGAACCTGTTCCTGGGGGTCGGAAATTGGATCACCGTTTTTTCCCCTAATGATGGTAATAGGTGTGGCGCTGCAGGTTACTTTTTTGATGGAGTTAAATAGAGATTTGTGATCACGGGCCACTGAGGCAGACTCCATCTCCTCAGCAACCCGCGACCACCACCCATCCTTGCAGCGCCTCATGGCTCTCCGAACCTCCGAGCGAAGGCTGCGGTAAGCCTCCTCATTCTCTGACGTGGGATTCTGTAGCCGATGACAGTGGGCCTGTCGCTTTTTCTCAACCATCCTGAACACCTCCTCTGTCAGCCAGGGTGTCTGGGGAGGTCTGGACCGCGTACCCAAAGCAGCCATTGCAGCTGCATGAGTCACAGTCCTAAACCTCGCCCATTTACCCTCGACATCAGGAGGAGTCGGGGACGATGCCAATCCCAGCCGTAAGCGATGATGAAATTCTCGCTTGCAACTTTCATCAGATAACTGAGACCAGGCCACTTTAGGTTGGAATGGGGTCCTGGGTGTACACCCACCACCGGAGTGGAAGAATGGCAGGCGCATCTTACAGATGACTAGTCGATGGTCAGAGGGCAGATCAGCTCCACGGTAGGTCCTGGTGTCAAGGACATGGGCTCGCATCCGCTGGTCCGTCACTATGTAGTCCAGCAGATGTTCTTGCTTGGACCCGGCATGCATCCATGATGTTGTGTGGATGCGCCGATGCCGGAACAGCGTGTTGGTAATTACAAGCCCATGGGCTGCACAAAAATCTAGCAGCCTCCTACCGTTGTTATTGAGCTGATCTGGCCCATGCCCTCCAATCACTCCAGACCAGGTGCCAGTATCATGACCAACTCGGGCATTGAAGTCACCCAACATGATGACTCTATCCCGAGGGGCCAGTTTAGCCAGCACCTGTGACAGGAGGTCATAGAAGTCATCTGACTCATCGGCTTTGCCTGCATCCCTCCACGGATGTTCATCTTCGGTGGGGGCATAAGTAACCACGACCACCATTCCTCGCCTCCGGTTGATGGGAAGGCGAGCCCAAAGTAGCCTGGGGCTTACAGCTTCCCACACCTCACCGCCACGCTCCCACGCCCCCTTCATTCTTTTGTTCAAAAGAAGACCCACACCCTGTTGTTTGGCAGTCTGCTGCCCCGAGTAGAGGACTGTCCACACAGAGACACACACAGAGACACACATAGAGAGATGACTGATTGCCACGTTAGATAAATTTTGCCCAATTCGTGTCTAAGCCACGCCCCCCTCCCACCCCACCCATCTCCACCCCACCCCCCCTCCTCTCACCCCCCCTCCCTACCCCCCCCTCCCACCACCTTCTCACGCCCCACCCCCTGCCCCACACCCCCACCCGGCCCCACCCCCCCCACCCGGCCCCACCCCCCCCACCCGGCCCCACCCACCCACCCGGCCCCACCCCCCCCACCCGGCCCCACCCACCCACCCGGCCCCACCCCCCACCTGCGTGGGCTCCTGCGAGGGGCTGTAGACGGCAGCGGTCGCCACGGCAACGGCGGCGGCTGCGGCGGCGGGGGGAGGGGCCGCCGCGGGGGACCGGGGTCGCCGCGGCGACCCCTCAAGGGGCGGGCCGGAGGTTGGCCCCGCCCCCTCCCCCCCCTCCCCCCCCTCCGAGGGGGAGGAGGGGGGGGAGGGGGCGTCCTCGGCGGGGGAGGGGGGGGGCGAGGGGGGGGGCGAGGGGGGGGGCGAGGGTGGGGGCGAGAGGCCGGCGCTGAGCTGCTCCAGACGCCGCTTGAGACCCGTCACTCGTGACCCAAAGTTCTTGTAGGCCTGGGGGGGAGGGGCGAGGGGGGTGGGGGGTGGGGGAGGGGGGGAGGGGGGGGAGACGTTCACCACCTCGCCTGGTGCGCGTGAGGTTCGTGGGTTCGATCACGTGCGTGTGTGTGTCTGTGTCACTGTGTGTGACTGTGTGTGTGTGTAGTGTGTGTGTCTATGTCTGTCTGGGTGTGTGTATTTGTGTGTGTGTGTGTGTGTCTGTGTGTATGTGTGTCTGTGTGTATGTGTGTCTGTGTGTATGTGTGTGTGTCTGTGTCTGTGTGTATGTGTGACTGTGTGTGTGTGTGTGACTGTGTGTGTGTCTGTGTGTGTGTGTGTCTGTGTGTGTGTCTGTGTCTATGTGTGTGTGTGTGTGTGTCTGTGTGTGACTGTGTGTGTGTCTGTGTGTGTGTGTGTGTCTGTGTCTGTGTGTGTGACTGTGTGACTGTGTGTGTCTGTGTGTATGTGTGTCTGTGTCCGGCAAAACAACCCCCTACCAACTCGCGGTGCCGGACGGGCAACTCTGTCGTGGACAGTGCTGTGGGGGGAGATCCAATTTTGATTGGCTCCTCCCCTCATGGCAAATGTGTCCACCACAGGGGCTAAACGGGGGCTCTGGACGGGTGCGAGGGGCTGGTAACCCCTCCACCTTCAATTAATTACCACGAAACCACGAATTAAACTGAAATATGTAACTAATAAGCTTGTGCCGGAGGCCCCGGGGGGCCAGGCGTCTATGACGTCTCTTGGCCAAACCCCAATTGGCGGAGCCAGGAGATTGAATCTCTACCCTCGGGGCTACTCCAGAAACAACGAAAAGCCACTACGGGTGGCCACGTGGAATATTCGAACGCTCACTGCGGAGGAGAGGCTGCCACTCCTCTGTCGGAAGCTGGACCGGTACCGCCTGGATCTATGCGGCATTCAGGAGGTCCGGTGGAACGGCTCTGGCTCCTGCCACCATGAGGGGTGGACAGTCCTCTACTCGGGGCAGCAGACTGCCAAACAACAGGGTGTGGCTCTTCTTTTGAACAAAAGAATGAAGGGGGCGTGGGAGCATGGCGGTGAGGTGTGGGAAGCTGTAAGCCCCAGGCTACTTTGGGCTCGCCTTCCCATCAACCGGAGGCGAGGAATGGTGGTCGTGGTTACTTATGCCCCCACCGAAGATGAACATCCGTGGAGGGATGCAGGCAAAGCCGATGAGTCAGATGCCTTCTATGACCTCCTGTCACAGGTGCTGGCTAAAGTGGCCCCTCGGGATAGAGTCATCATGTTGGGTGACGTCAATGCCCGAGTTGGTCATGATACTGGCACCTGGTCTGGAGTGATTGGAGGGCATGGGCCAGATCAGCTCAATAACAACGGTAGGAGGCTGCTAGATTTTTGTGCAGCCCATGGGCTTGTAATTAAAAACACGCTGTTCCGGCATCGGCGCATCCACACAACATCATGGATGCATGCCGGGTCCAAGCAAGAACATCTGCTGGACTACATAGTGACGGACCAGCGGATGCGAGCCCATGTCCTTGACACCAGGACCTACCGTGGAGCTGATCTGCCCTCTGACCATCGACTAGTCATCTGTAAGATGCGCCTGCCATTCTTCCACTCCGGTGGTGGGTGTACACCCAGGACCCCATTCCGACCTAAAGTGGCCTGGTCTCAGTTATCTGATGAAAGTTGCAAGCGAGAATTTCATCATCGTTTGCGGCTGGGATTGGCATCGTCCCCGACTCCTCCTGATGTCGAGGGTAAATGGGCGAGGTTTAGGACTGTGACTCATGCAGCTGCAATGGCTGCTTTGGGTACGCGGTCCAGACCTCCCCAGAGACCCTGGCTGACAGAGGAGGTGTTCAGGATGGTTGAGAAAAAGCCACAGGCCCACTGCCATCGGCTACAGAATCCCACGTCAGAGAATGAGGAGGCTTACCGCAGCCTTCGCTCGGAGGTTCGGAGAGCCGTGAGGCGCTGCAAGGATGGGTGGTGGTCGCGGGTTGCTGAGGAGATGGAGTCTGCCTCAGTGGCCCGTGATCACAAATCTCTATTTAACTCCATCAAAAAAGTAACCTGCAGCGCCACACCTATTACCATCATTAGGGGAAAAAACGGTGATCCAATTTCCGACCCCCAGGAACAGGTTCGCAGATTTGCTGAGCATTTCTGTGAGGTCCTGGGGGAGGGAAAATCCCTCAGCCAGGAAAACATCGTGGCACAAAGTGAGGATGACCCTGCTGAGGCTGCGGTGCCTCAAATATTGGATGAAGTCACCCCCTGTGAGTGGCTGGCTGAGGTGCCATCTGTTGAGGAAGTATTGAAGGCGATCCGGAGTCTGAGACCAGGAAAGGCAGCGGGCAGAGATGATCTCCCAAGCGAAATGCTGAGGGAGGGTGGCGTTTGTGCACAGACTGCCCTATATGACATCATAAGAGTCTGGACCACTGGACGGGTTCCGCAGGATTGGAAGGATGCCCTGGTGGTCCCCCTTTTTAAGAAGGGGGACCGCACAGACTGTAACAACTACAGGGGCATCTCACTCCTCAGTTTGCCGGGAAAGGTCCTGGCAAGGATTATTCAGCATCGCCTTGCCAGGCACGCTGAGGAGAGGCTTGCGGAGCCCCAATGCGGTTTCAGGATGGGGCGGTCCTGCACAGATGCCATATTTTCTGTCCGTCTGCTACAGCAGAGGTGTAGGGAATTCTAACAAGACCTACATCTCTTCTTTATTGACCTGGTCAAGGCCTATGATACCATCAGTAGGCCTGGGCTCTGGGTCGTTCTTTGTGCTTTTGGAGTACCTGACCCTCTGCTCACGATCATTAAGGACGTTCATGATGGTGAGCAGGCCCGGGTAAAACTACGTGGCCGGGAGTCAGAGCCATTCCCTGTACACCTTGGGGTGCGACAGGGATGTCCTCTGGCTCCCACATTATTTAACATCTATTTTGACCACGTAGTTCATGAAGCCTTCAATAGCTGTACCGGGGGAATCTCCATATGGTACAGATATAATGGGAGGCTGATCGATGCCCGGGTGCGGTCAAGGGATGGCTCCCTATTGCTCAACCACGTTATGTATGCTGATGATTTGGTAATAGCTGCTCAGTCAGAGGAGGAGTTGGAGACGCTGCTGCTGAGACTGGAGCGTGCCACTAAGAGGTGGGGCCTTACCATCAGCCCCACCAAAACGAAGCACCTGCCTGGGTATTTTGTACCATCGGACACTCCACTCCCACAACTCCCGATCGGTGATGGGGCAGTTGTAGAGAGAGTGGAGAGTTTCCCATACCTGGGCAGTGTGCTTATGACTGGCTCCAGTTTAACAGCAGAGGTCTCACTCCGAATCAGTCGAGCGGCAATATCTTTTCATCGGTTGCGTAACGCTGTGTGGAAGCTACCTGGTCTGTCGCTCCGCACTAAGCTTCAGGTCTTCTCGGCCACGGTCATTCCCTCCCTTCTCTACGCTTGCGAAACGTGGACCCCCCTAATGGAACATCTTCGCCGGTTAGAAACATTTAGGCTGGCCTGCCTACGATCCATCCTGGGTTTAACCAGACTGGATTGTGTGAGGAGCTCACAAATCCTTGAAAGATCTCGGCAAGGTCCCATCGGTGAGCTCCTCCGGCGGGCAAGGCTGCGATGGCTGGGTGATGTAGCCCGCATGCCCAGCCACCGCATGCCGAAACAGCTTTTGTTCGGCCGGATTGAGGGGGCAAAGCGGGCGCGGCACGGGCTAGTGAAGAGATGGAGTGATGTGGTACAGGAGGACGTGGAGCTGAGTGGGCTTGCCGATGACTGGTACCAGCGGTGTCAAGATCGGCCTCTGTGGAGGAGGCTCGTGAAGGATGCTACTGGGCAGTTGGATGCAGTCGCCCTCCAACAACAACGGAGGGCAGAGAAGCGACGCTCACAACAACGAGCGGAGCGCCGGGTGGCTAAAGCACAGCAGTTGGCACAGTAGGGGGCACAGGTGGTGCATCAGCCAGTCATCTCAGTCAGTCGACCCGTGGCACCTTGGTCTGCCCCGTGACCTCCTGCCAGCGGGCGTTCGACACTTCACGTGGCCTCAGGGTGCACATGGCCTGGCACAAGTGTCGTGGTGACGTCACCGCCACTTAGTGGCGAATGGCGGTTGTTGTTGTTGTTGTCACTGTGTGTGTCACTGTGTGTGTGTGTCTGTGTGTGTGTGTGTGTGTCTGTGTGTGTCTGTGTGTGTGTATGTGTGTGTGTCTGTGTGTCACTGTGTCTGTATGTGTGTGTCTGTGTGTGTGTCTGTGTGTGTGTGTCTGTGTGTGTGTCTGTGTGTGTGTGTCTGTGTGTCTGTGTATCTGTGTGTGTGTGTCTGTGTGTGTCTGTGTGTGTGTCTGTGTGTGTCTGTGTCTGTGTGTGTCTGTGTGTGTGTATGTCTCTGTGTGTCTGTGTGGGTGTGTCTGTGTGTGTGTGACTGTGTATGTCTCTGTGTCTATGTGTGTGTGTGTGTCTGTGTATGTGTGTATGTGTGTCTGTGTGTGTGTGTCTGTGTGTGTCTGTCTGTGTGTGTGTGTGTCTGTGTGTGTGACTGTGTCTGTGTGTGTGTGTCTGTGTGTGTGTGTGTCTGTGTGTGTGTGTCTATGTGTGCATGTGTGTGTCTGTGTGTGTGACTGTGTGTGTCTGTGTGTCACTGTGTGTCTCTGTGTCTGTGTGCGTACTCACGCTGACCACGACCTGCACGTCGTGGTACTGAGCGTGGTAGAAGAGGCAGGCGGCCTCCAGCAGCTGGGCCAGGGCGGGCGACGAGGCCCTCACGTCAGACTCCAGAGCAGAGCAGAAGGCGGAGAGCTGCGAGCCGGCCTCCTCCAGGGAGCGCGACAGGCGGGCACCCCCACCTCGCTCTGGGGGGGGGGGTGAGTGAGTGGGTGAGTGGGTGAGTGAGTGAGTGGGTGAAAGGGAGGGGAGTGAGTGGGTGAGTGAGTGGGTGAGAGAATGAGTGGGTGAGTGAGTGGGTGAGTGAGTGGGTGAGTGAGTGGGTGAGTGAGTGGGTGAGTGAGTGAGTGAAAGGGAGGGGAGTGAGTGGGTGAGTGAGTGGGTGAGAGAATGAGTGGGTGAGTGAGTGGGTGAGTGAGTGAGTGAGAGAGTGGGTGGGTGAGTGAGTGAGTGAGTGGGTGAGTGAGTGGGTGGGTGAGTGAGTGGGTGGGTGGGTGAGTGGGTGGGTGGGTGAGTGAGTGGGTGAGTGAGTGGGTGAGTGAGTGGGTGAGTGAGTGGGTGAGCGAGTGAGTGAGTGGGTGAGTGAGTGGGTGAGTGGGTGAGTGAGTGTGTGGGTGAGTGGGTGAGTGAGTGGGTGAGTGGGTGAGAGAATGAGTGAGTGGGTGAGTGAGTGAGTGAAAGGGAGGGGAGTGAGTGGGTGAGTGAGTGGGTGAGAGAATGAGTGGGTGAGTGAGTGGGTGAGTGAGTGAGTGAGAGAGTGGGTGGGTGAGTGAGTGAGTGAGTGGGTGAGTGAGTGGGTGGGTGGGTGAGTGAGTGGGTGAGTGAGTGGGTGAGTGAGTGGGTGAGTGAGTGGGTGAGCGAGTGAGTGAGTGGGTGAGTGAGTGAGTGAGTGGGTGAGTGGGTGAGTGAGTGAGTGTGTGGGTGAGTGGGTGAGTGAGTGGGTGAGTGGGTGAGAGAATGAGTGAGTGGGTGAGTGAGTGAGTGAGTGGGTGAGTGAGTGAGTGAGTGGGTGAGTGGGTGAGAGAGTGAGTGCGTGGGTGATTGAGTGAGTGAGTGGGTGAGTGAGTGAGAGAGTGGGCGAGTGAAAGTGTGAGTGAGTGGGTGAGTGAGCGAGTGAGTGGGTGAGAGGGAGGAGAGTGAGTGGGTGAGTGGGTGAGTGAGTGAGAGAGTGAGTGAGCGAGTGAGTGAGCGAGTGAGCGTGTGAGTGAGTGAGTGGGTGAGTGAGTGAGTGAGCGAGTGAGTGAGCGTGTGAGTGAGTGAGTGAGAGAGTGAGTGGGTGTGTGGGTGAGTGAGTGAGTGAGTGAATGAGCGAGCGTGTGAGTGAGTGAGCGAGCGAGTGAGTGTGCGTGTGAGTGAGTGAGTGAGTGGGTGAGTGAGTGGGTGAGTGGGTGAGTGAGTGGGTGAGTGGGTGAGTGAGTGGGTGACTGAGTGGGTGACTGAGTGGGTGAGTGAGTGGGTGAGTGAATGAGCGAGCGTGTGAGTGGGTGAGCGTGTGAGCGAGCGAGCCACCTTTGAGCTTGTGGAGTGAGTGACGAGTCCACTGGTCGATGTTCAGAGACCCCAGCTGCTTCTCCTGTATCAGGAGATCTGCCTGCGTGCGGGCGTGGGCTGACAGAGACTCGATCACCGCACGCGGCTGCACGCACACACAAAGACAAAGATCCCCCGTGTAGCCTTAACAGACTGCAGGGGCAAGTGCTGTTAGCGAGCAGCACCTATGAAGGCCGGAACGGCACACGAGGGGGTGGGTGGCCAGCACCACTCCCGGCCGCTTTTGTCTCCCCAGTGGCGATGTTTACTACACACCGCACCAGGTGACTCATTTGAGGCTGAGTCGACCTAGGGGAGGCCCAGGACCGGTTCATAAAATCGTCACCGGTGGTGTTGGCCGTGAGCGGGAGTGGAACCCGGGTCGCCGGGTTCGTAGCTAAGCGTAGCGCTAACCGCTACTACCCCTACCGCCTACCCCACTGAAACAACAACCACCATTCGCTACTGTGGTGGTGACATCACCACGACGCTTGTGCCAGGCTATGTGCACCTTGAGGCCACGCACCCACCCACTCAACCAGCCACCCACTCAACCACCCACCCACACACACAACCACCCACCCACCCAACCACCCAACCACCCACCCGACCACGCACCCACTCAACCACCAACCCACTCAACCACTCAACCACCCACCCACTCACTCACCCGCTCACTCACCCGCTCACTCACCCACTCACTCACCCACTCACCCACTCACTCACCCACCCACTCACTCACTCACCCACTCACTCACCCACCCACCCACCCACTTACCCTAAACTCCGTTAGAATCTTTGTGTTGACAACTTCCTTCTGCGGAGCTCCCACTGCACACAGAGACAGACACACACACAGACACACACACACAGACACACACACAGACAGAAAGACAGACACACAGACACACACAGACACACACACAGACACACACAGACACACACACAGACACACACACACACAAAAACACACAGAAACACACACAGAGACACACACACAGACACACACACACACATAAACACAGAGACACACACAGACACACACACACATAAATACAGAGACACACACACACATAAACACAGAGACACACACAGACACACACGCACAGAAACACACACAGAGACACACAAAGAAAAAGACAAAAGCCAGCCATAAGCACACTACCCAGGTATGGGAAACTCTCCACTCTCTCCACAACTGCCCCATCACCGATTGGGAGTTTTGGGGGTGGAGTGTCCGATGGTACAAAATACCTAGGCAGGTGCTTAGTTTTGGTGGGGCTGATGGTAAGGCCCCACCTCTTAGTGGCACGCTCCAGTCTCAGCAGCAGCGCCTCCAACTCCTCCTCTGAGTGAGCGGCAATTACCAGATCACCGGCATACATAACGTGGTTGAGCAATAGGGAGCCATCCCTTCACCGTACCCCGGGCATCGATCAACCTCCCATTATATCTGTACCATATGGAGATTCCCCCGGTACAGCTACTGAAGGCTTCACGAACTACGCGGTCAAAATAGATGTTAAATAATGTGGCCGTCTAAGGACAGTGCCATCTACATCTGCAGAACGTGAAGAACCAGCGGCATCTACATCTGCGTCAAGAACCAGTAGCATCTACATCTGTAGAACGTGAAGAATCAGTGGCATCTACATCTGCAGAACGTGAACAACCAGTGGCATCTACATTTCCAGAACGTGAAGAACCAGTGGCATCTACAGCACGTGAAGAACCAGTGGCATCTACATCTGCAGAACGTGAAGAACCAGTGGTATCTACATCCGCAGAACGTGAAGAACCAGTGGCATCTACTTCTGCAGAACGTGAAGAACCAGTGGCATCTACATCTGCACAACGTGAAGAACCAGTGACATCTACATCTGTAGAACGTGAAGAACCAGTGACATCTACATCTACAGAACATGAAGAACCAGTGCCATCTACATCTGAAAAACGTGAAGAACCAGTGGCATCTACATCTGCAGAACGTGAAGAACCAGTGGCATCTACATCTGTAGAACGTGAAGAACCAGCGGCATCTACATCTGTAGAACGTGAAGAACCAGTGGCATCTACATCTGCAGAACGTGAAGAACCAGTGGCATCTACATCTGCAGAACGTGAAGAACCAGTGGCATCTACATCTGCAGAACGTGAAGAACCAGTGGCATCTACATCTGCGGAAAGTGAAGAACCAGTGGCATCTACATCCGCAGAACGTGAAGAACCAGTGGCATCTACATCTGCACAACGTGAAGAACCAGTGGCATCTACATCTGCAGAACGTGAAGAACCAGTGGCATCTACATCTGTAGAACGTGAAGAACCAGCGGCATCTACATCTGTAGAACGTGAAGAACCAGTGGCATCTACATCTGCAGAACGTGAAGAGCCAGTGGCATCTACATCTGCAGAACGTGAAGAACCAGTGGCATCTACATCTGCAGAACGTGAAGAACCAGTGGCATCTACATCTGCGGAAAGTGAAGAACCAGTGGCATCTACATCCGCAGAACGTGAAGAACCAGTGGCATCTACATCTGCAGAACGTGAAGAACCAGTGGCATCTACATCTACAGAACGTGAAGAACCAGTGGCATCTACATCCGCAGAACGTGAAGAACCAGTGGCATCTACATCTACAGAACGTGAAGAACCAGTGGCATCTACTTCTGCAGAACGTGAAGAACCAGTGACATCTACATCTACAGAACATGAAGAACCAGTGGCATCTACTTCTGCAGAACGTGAAGAACCAGTGGCATCTACATCTGCAGAAGGTGAAGAACCAGTGACATCTACATCTACAGAACGTGATAAATCAGTGGCATCTACATCTGCAGAACGTGAAGAACCAGTGGCGTCTACATCTGTAGAACGTGAAGAACCAGTGACATCTACATCTGCAGAACGTGAAGAACGAGTGGCATCTACATCCGCAGAACGTGAAGAACCAGTGGCATCTACATCTGCAGAACCTGAAGAACCAGTGGCATCTACATCCGTAGAACGTGAAGAACCAGTGACATCTACATCTGCGGAAAGTGAAGAACCAGTGGCATCTACATCTACAGAACGTGAAGAACCAGTGGCATCTACATCTACAGAACGTGAAGAACCAGTGGCATCTACATCTACGGAACGTGAAGAACCAGTGGCATCTACATCTGCAGAACGTGAAGAACCAGTGGCATCTACATCTCCAGAACGTGAAGAACCAGTGACATCTACATCTGCAGAACGTGAAGAACCAGTGGCATCTACATCTGTAGAACGTGAAGAACCAGTGGCATCTACATCTACAGAACGTGAAGAACCAGTGGCATCTACATCTCCAGAACGTGAAGAACCAGTGGCATCTACATCTGCAGAACGTGAAGAACCAGTGACATCTACATCTGTAGAACATGAAGAACCAGTGGCATCTACATCTACAGAACATGAAGAACCAGTGGCATCTACATCCACAGAACGTGAAGAACCAGTGGCATCTACATCTGCAGAACATGAAGAACCAGTGACATCTACATCTGCAGAACGTGAAGAACCAGTGGCATCTACATCTGCAGAACGTGAAGAACCAGTGGCATCTACATCCGCAGAACGTGAAGAACCAGTGGCATCTACATCTGCAGAACCTGAAGAACCAGTGGCATCTACATCCGTAGAACGTGAAGAACCAGTGACATCTACATCTGCGGAAAGTGAAGAACCAGTGGCATCTACATCTACAGAACGTGAAGAACCAGTGGCATCTACATCTACGGAACGTGAAGAACCAGTGGCATCTACATCTGCAGAACGTGAAGAACCAGTGGCATCTACATCTCCAGAACGTGAAGAACCAGTGACATCTACATCTGCAGACCGTGAAGAACCAGTGGCATCTACATCTGTAGAACGTGAAGAACCAGTGGCATCTACATCTACAGAACGTGAAGAACCAGTGGCATCTACATCTCCAGAACGTGAAGAACCAGTGGCATCTACATCTGCAGAACGTGAAGAACCAGTGACATCTACATCTGTAGAACATGAAGAACCAGTGGCATCTACATCTACAGAACATGAAGAACCAGTGGCATCTACATCCACAGAACGTGAAGAACCAGTGGCATCTACATCTGCAGAACATGAAGAACCAGTGACATCTACATCTGCAGAACGTGAAGAACCAGTGGCATCTACATCTGCAGAACGTGAAGAACCAGTGGCATCTACATCCGTAGAACGTGAAGAACCAGTGGCATCTACATCCGTAGAACGTGAAGAATCAGTGGCATCTACATCTGCAGAACGTGAAGAACCAGTGGCATCCACGTCTACCTGGAGAAGCTTTGTCCCTGTGAACATCATAGGCGGTGCTGCTACTCGCTATGAACAGCACTTGCCCCTGCAGGCCTGCTGGAGGCTACCTGGGGGACATTTGTGCGTGTGTGGAGGCTATCTGGGGGATCTTTGTCTGTCTGTGTGTGTGTGCCCTACCCAGGGCGGCTCTCAGCTGGCTGATGATCTCTTTGGGATAAGTTCTCCGCTGTTCCCAGATGGTGACAATCCGCTCCACGGCTTTCCTAAGCCCGGCATCTCCTCTGCATCCAGCAGCAACAACAAACATCATCACAATCAGCACCACAGTCATCACTACCATCATCACCACCATCATCATCACAGCAACCACCACAACCACCACAAACGCAACCACGGGGAGAGCCTCGATAAGGCTCGGGGAGACACGGGGGAGAGACACGGGGAGACACGGGGAGAGACACGGGGAGAGACACGAGGAGAGACACGGGGAGAGACACGGGGAGAGACACAGGGAGACTCGGGGAGACATGGGGGAGACACGGGGGAGACACGGGGAGACACGGGGGAGACTCGGTGAGACACAGGGGGAGACACGGGGGAGACACGGGGAGACACAGAGGGGAGACATGGGGAGACACGGGGAGAGACACAGGGAGACACGGGGGAGACACGGGGAGAGACACAGGGGAGACACGGGGAGACACGGGGAGACTCGATAAGGCTCGGGGAGACACGGGGCAGACTCGGGGAGACACGGGGGAGACACAAGGGAGACACAGGGGAGACTCGGGGAGACACAGGGGAGACACGGGGAGGCACGGTGAGACTCGGTGAGACACAGGGGGAGACACGGTGAGACTCGTGGAGAGACATGGGGAGAATCGGGGAGACACGGGGGAGACACGGGGAGACACGGGGGAGACACGGGGAGACATGGGGGAGACACGGAGAGACTTGAGGGAAACACGGGGAGAGACACGGGGAGACACCGGCGAGACACGGGGAGACACGGGGGAGACACGGTGAGACACGGTGAGACTTGGGTGAGACTCACGGTGAGACACACGGTGAGACACAGGGTGAGACACAGGGTGAGACACAGGGTGAGACACAGGGTGAGACACGGTGAGACACGGTGAGACACAGGGTGAGACACACGGTGAGTCACAGGGTGAGACACACGGTGAGACACACGGTGAAACACAGGGTGAGACACACAGTGAGACACACAGTGAGACACACAGTGAGACACACAGTGAGACACACGGTGAGACACACGGTGAGACACACAGTGAGACACACAGTGAGACACACAGTGAGACACACAGTGAGACACACAGTGAGACACACGGTGAGACACACGGTGAGACACACGGTGAGACACACGGTGAGACACACAGTGAGACACACAGTGAGACACACAGTGAGACACACGGTGAGACACACGGTGAGACACACAGTGAGACACACGGTGAGACACAGGGCGAGACACACGGTGAGACACAGGGTGAGACACAGGGTGAGACACAGGGTGAGACACAGGGTGAGACACGGTGAGACACGGTGAGACACACGGTGAGACACGCAGAGACACAGTGAGACACGGTGAGACTCGGTGAGACTCGGTGAGACTTGAGGGAGACACGGTGAGACACAGATGCACGGTGAGACACGGTGAGACACGGTGAGACACGGGGGAGACACGGTGAGTCACGGTGAGACACGGTGAGACACAGGGTGAGACACACGGTGAGACACACGGTGAGACACCACACGGTGAGACACACGGTGAGTCACACGGTGAGACACCACACGGTGAGACACACGGTGAGACACACGGTGAGACACACGGTGAGACACCACACAGTGAGACTCACACGGGTGAGACACACGGTGAGACACACGGTGAGACACCACAGGGTGAGACACACGGTGAGACACGGTGAGACACACAGTGAGACACACAGTGAGACACACGGTGAGACCCACGGTGAGACACACGGTGAGACACACGGTGAGACACACACGGGTGAGACACAGGGTGAGACACAGGGTGAGACACGGGGTGAGACACGGGGTGAGACACCACAGGGTGAAACACACGGTGAGACACAGGGTGAGACACACGGTGAGACACAGGGTGAGACACACGGTGAGACACAAGGTGAGACACACGGTGAGACACAGGGTGAGACACAGGGTGAGACACAGGGTGAGACACAGGGTGAGACTCACGGTGAGACACACGGTGAGAAACACGGTGAGACACCACAGGGTGAGACACACGGTGAGACACAGGGTGAGACACAGGGTGAGACACACGGTGAGACACAGGGTGAGACACAGGGTGAGACTCACGGTGAGACACACGGTGAGAAACACGGTGAGACACCACAGGGTGAGACACACGGTGAGACACACGGTGAGACACAGGGTGAGACACAGGGTGAGACACAGGGTGAGACACCACAGGGTGAGACACACGGTGAGACACAGGGTGAGACACACAGTGAGACACACGGTGAGACACACGGTGAGACACAGGGTGAGATACACGGTGAGACACAGGGTGAGACACAGGGTGAGACACACGGTGAGACACACGGTGAGACACAGGGTGAGACACAGGGTGAGACTCACGGTGAGACACACGGTGAGAAACACGGTGAGACACCACAGGGTGAGACACACGGTGAGACACACGGTGAGACACAGGGTGAGACACAGGGTGAGACACAGGGTGAGACACCACAGGGTGAGACACACGGTGAGACACAGGGTGAGACACACAGTGAGACACACGGTGAGACACACGGTGAGACACAGGGTGAGATACACGGTGAGACACAGGGTGAGACACAGGGTGAGACACACGGTGAGACACACGGTGAGACACACGGTGAGACACAGGGTGAGACACAGGGTGAGACACACGGTGAGACACAGGGTGAGACACAGGGTGAGACACAGGGTGAGACACAGGGTGAGACACACGGTGAGACACACGGTGAGCCTCACGGTGAGACACAGGGTGAGACACACGGTGAGACACCACACGGTGAGACACACGGTGAGACACACGGTGAGACACACTGTGAGACACACGGTGAGACACACGGTGAGACACAGGGTGAGACACACGGTGAGACACACGGTGAGACACACGGTGAGACACACGGTGAGACACACGGTGAGACACACGGTGAGACACAGGGTGAGACACACAGTGAGACACACGGTGAGACACCACACGGTGAGACACACAGTGAGACACACGGTGAGACACAGAGTGAGACACGGGGTGAGACACGGTGAGACACCACACGGTGAGACACACAGTGAGACACAGGGTGAGACACACGGTGATACACTACACGGTGAGACACACGGTGAGACACAGGGTGAGACACACGGTGAGACACTACACGGTGAGACACACGGTGAGACACACGGTGAGACACACGGTGAGACACAGGGTGAGACACACGGTGAGACACACAGTGAGACACAGGGTGAGACACAC
Source organism: Petromyzon marinus (assembly GCF_010993605.1). NCBI lineage: Eukaryota > Metazoa > Chordata > Hyperoartia > Petromyzontiformes > Petromyzontidae > Petromyzon > Petromyzon marinus. The sequence continues at coordinate 117,665 of NW_022638946.1, read as the reverse complement.
GGTGAGACACACGGTGAGACACAGGGTGAGACACACAGTGAGACACACGGTGAGACACACGGTGAGACACACGGTGAGACACACGGTGAGACACACGGTGAGACACCACACGGTGAGACACAGGGTGAGACACACGGTGAGACACAGGGTGAGACACACGGTGAGACACACGGTGAGACACCACACGGTGAGACACCACAGGGTGAGACACACAGTGAGACACACACGGTGAGACACAGGGTGAGACACCACACGGTGAGACACACGGTGAGACACACGGTGAGACACACGGTGAGACACACGGTGAGACACAGGGTGAGACACACGGTGAGACACACGGTGAGACACACACGGTGAGACACAGGGTGAGACACCACATGGTGAGACACACGGTGAGACACAGGGTGAGACACCACACGGTGAGACACCACACGGTGAGACACAGGGTGAGACACACACGGTGAGACACCACACGGTGAGACGCACGGTGAGACACGGGGGAGGCACGGGGTGAGACACACGGTGAGACACACGGTGAGACACAGGGTGAGACACCACACGGTGAGACACCACACGGTGAGACACGGGGGAGGCACGGGGTGAGACACACGGTGAGACACAGAGACACACAGTGAGACACCACAGGGTGAGACACACGGTGAGACACACGGTGAGACACACGGTGAGAGACACGGTGAGACACCACATGGTGAGACACACGGTGAGACACACGGTGAGACACACGGTGAGACACCACACGGTGAGACACCACACGGTGAGACACACGGTGAGACACAACACGGTGAGACACGGGGGAGGCTGTAGGTTCACCGCGCAAGTGCCATGGCCTCCGGCAGGACGCCGGCGAAGGCGTCCCGGTATGCGAGGGCATCGCGACGCTTGCATGTCTGGACCACGTCGTTAGCCACGTAGAGCAGAGTCAGGCGGTGAGAGACACTCGCTGTGGTGGGAGAGACACGGGGGGGGGAGACACCACGTCGTTAGCCATGTAGAGCAGAGTGAGGCGGTGAGAGACACTCGCTGTGGTGGGAGAGACACGGGGAGAGAGACACGGGGGGGGAGACATCACGTCGTTAGCCATGGGGAGAGAGACAGAGAGACAGAGAGAGAGACACGGGGGGGGAGACACGGGGGAGAGAGAGAGACACGGGGGGAGAGACATCACGTCGTTAGCCATGGAGAGAGAGACAGAGAGAGACAGAGAGACAGAGACACGGGGAGAGAGACACCACGTCGTTAGCCACGGAGAGCAGAGTCAGGCGGTGAGAGACACTCGCTGTGGTGGGAGAGACACGGGGGGGGGAGAGAGACACGGGGGGGAGACATCACGTCGTTAGCCATGGGGAGAGAGACAGAGAGACAGAGAGAGAGACACGGGGGGGGAGACACGAGGGAGAGAGAGAGACACGGGGGAGAGAGAGAGACACGGGGGGAGAGACACGGGGGAGAGAGAGAGACACGAGGGAGAGAGAGAGACACGGGGGGAGAGACACCACGTCGTTAGCCACGTAGAGCAGAGTCAGGCGGTGAGAGACACTCGCTGTGGTGGGAGAGACACGGGGGGGGAGAGAGACACGGGGGGGGAGACATGGGGGTGGAGAGACACGGGGGGGAGAGAGACACGGGGGTGGAGACACGGGGGGAGAGACACGGGGGGAGAGACACGGGGAGAGAGACACGGGGGGAGAGACACGGGGGGGAGAGACACGGGGAGAGAGACACGGGGGGAGAGACACGGGAGGAGAGACACGGGGAGAGAGACGTCACGTCGTTAGCCATGGGGAGAGAGACAGAGAGACAGAGAGAGAGACACGGGGGGGGAGACATCACGTCGTTAGCCATGGAGAGAGAGACAGAGAGAGACAGAGAGACAGAGACACGGGGAGAGAGACACGGGGGGAGAGACACGGGGGGAGAGACACGGGGGGAGAGACACGGGAGGAGAGACACGGGGGGGGAGACATCACGTCGTTAGCCATGGAGAGAGAGACAGAGAGAGACAGAGAGACAGAGACACGGGGAGAGAGACATCACGTCGTTAGCCATGGGGAGAGAGACAGAGAGACAGAGAGACACAGGGGGGGAGAGAGACACGGGGGAGAGAGACACCACGTCGTTAGCCACGTAGAGCAGAGTGAGGCGGTGAGAGACACTCGCTGTGGTGGGAGAGACACGGGGGGGGAGAGAGACACGGGGCGAGGAGACATCACGTCGTTAGCCATGGGGAGAGAGACAGAGAGACAGAGAGACACAGGGGGGGAGAGAGACACGGGGGTGGAGACACGGGGGTAGAGACACGGGGGGGAGAGAGACACGGGGGTGGAGACACGGGGGGAGAGACACGGGGGGAGAGACACGGGGGGAGAAACACGGGGAGAGAAACGGGGAGAGAGACATCACGTCGTTAGCCATGGGGAGAGAGACAGAGAGAGAGACACGGGGGGGGGAGACACGGGGGGGAGAGAGACACGGGGGTAGAGACATGGGGGGAGAGACACGGGAGGAGAGACACGGGGAGAGAGACATCACGTCGTTAGCCATGGGGAGAGAGACAGAGAGACAGAGAGAGACACGGGGGGGGGGGGACACGGGGGGGAGAGAGACACGGGGAGAGAGACAGAGAGACAGAGAGACAGAGAGAGACACGGGGAGAGAGACATCACGTCGTTAGCCATGGGGAGAGAGACAGAGAGAGACACAGGGGGGGAGAGAGACACCACGTCGTTAGCCATGGGGAGAGAGACAGACAGAGAGAGACACAGGGGGGGAGAGAGACACCACGTCGTTAGCCACGTAGAGCAGAGTCAGGCAGTGAGAGACACTCGCTGTGGTGGGAGAGACACGGGGGGGGGGGGAGAGAGACACGGGGCGGGGAGACATCACGTCATTAGCCATGGGGAGAGAGACAGACAGAGAGAGACAGTGGGAGAGACAGAGACATGGGGAGAGATACAGACAGAGAGAGACAGACAGAGACACGGGGTGGAGAGAGACACCACGTCATTAGCCATGGGGAGAGAGACAGAGAGACAGAGAGAGAGAGACAGAGAGACAGAGAGAGACACGGGGGGAGAGACATCACATCGTTAGCCACGTAGAGCAGAGTGAGGCGGTGAGAGACACTCGCTGTGGTGGGAGAGACACGGGGGGGGAGACACGGGGGGGGGGGGAGACATCACGTCGTTAGCCATGGAGAGAGAGACAGACAGAGAGACAGACAGAGAGAGACAGTGGGAGAGACAAAGACATGGGGAGAGAGACAGACAGAGAGAGACAGAGAGAGACAGAGAGAGACAGAGACAGAGAGAGACACGGGGTGGGGAGAGACACGGGGGGGGGGAGACACGGGGGGGGGGAGACACAGGGGGGAGAGACACGGGGGTGGAGAGACACGGGGGGGAGAGACACGGGGGGAGAGACACAGGTAGAGAGACACGGGGAGAGAGACACGGGGGGGAGAGACACGGGGGGAGAGACACGGGGGGGAGAGACACGGGGGGAGAGACACGGGGGAGAGAGACACGGGGGGGAGAGAGACACGGGGGGGGGGGAGAGACACGGGGGGGGGGAGAGACACGGGGGGAGAGACACGGGGGGAGAGACACGGGGGGAGAGACACGGGGGGAGAGACCCGGGGGGAGAGACACGGGGGGAGAGACACGGGGGGAGAGACACGGGGGGAGAGAGACACGGGGGGGGGGGGGGAGAGAGACACGGGGAGGGAGAGACACGGGGGGAGAGAGACACGGGGGGGAGAGACACGGGGGGAGAGAGACACGGGAGGGGGGTGGGAAGACACGGGGGGAGAGAGACACGGGGGGGAGAGACACGGGGGGAGAGACACGGGGGGGGGGGAGAGACACGGGGGGGAGAGACACGGGGGGAGAGAGACACGGGGGGGGGGAGAGACACGGGGGGAGAGACACGGGGGGAGAGACACAGGGGGAGAGACACGGGGGGAGAGACACGGGGGGGGGAGAGACACGGGGGGAGAGACACGGGGGGAGAGACACGGGGGGGAGAGACACGGGGGGAGAGACACGGGGGGAGAGACACGGGGGGAGAGACACGGGGGGAGAGACACGGGGGGAGAGACACGGGGGGAGAGACACGGGGGGAGAGAGACACGGGGGGGGGGGGAGAGAGACACGGGGAGGGAGAGACACGGGGGGAGAGAGACACGGGGGGAGAGAGACACGGGAGGGAGAGACACGGGGGGAGAGAGACACGGGGGGAGAGAGACACGGGGGGAGAGAGACACGGGGGGAGAGAGACACGGGGGGGGGAGAGACACGGGGGGGGGGGAGAGACACGGGGGGAGAGACACGGGGGGCGAGAGACACGGGGGGGGGAGAGACACGGGGGGAGAGACACGGGGGGGGGGGAGAGACAACGGGGGGAGAGACACAGGGGGAGAGACACGGGGGGGGGGAGACCCGGGGGGGAGAGACACGGGGAGAGAGACAGAGAGAGAGAGAGACAAGAGAGAGAGACATGGGGAGAGAGACATGGGGAGAGAGACAGAGAGAAAAAGAGAGAGACATGGGAAGAGAGACATGGGGAGAGAGACATGGGGAGAGAGACATGGGGAGAGAGACAGAGAGAGAGACAGAGAGAGAGAGACATGGGGAGAGAGACAGAGAGAGACAGAGAGAGACAGAGAGAGAGACATGGGGAGAGAGACAGAGAAAGAGAGAGACAGAGAAATAGACATGGGGAGAGAGACAGTGGGAGAGAGACAGAGACAAAAAGAGAGACATTGGGAGAGAGACATGGGGAGAGACAGAGAGAGACAGAGAGACATGGGGAGAGAGAGACATGGGGAGAGAGACAGAGAGAGAGGGACATAGAGAGACAGAGAGAGACATGGGGAGAGAGACAGAGAGAGAGACATAGGGAGAGAGACAGAGACAGACATGGGGAGACAGACAGAGAGAGACATGGGGAGAGACATGGGGAGAGAGACAGAGACATGGGGAGAAAGACATGGGGAGAGAGACATAGAAAAAAAGAGAGAGACATGGGGAGAGAGACAGAGACAGAGAGAGAAACAGAGAGACAAAGATAGAGACATGAGGAGAGAGACAGAGACAAAGAGAAAGACATGGGGAGAGACATGGGGAGAGAGACAGAGAGAGACATGGGGAGAGAGACAGAGATAGACATGGGGAGACAGACAGAGAGAGACATGGGGAGAGCCATGTGGAGAGAGACATGGGGAGAGAGACAGAGAGAGACATGGGGAGAGACATGGGGAGAGACATGGGGAGAGAGACATGGGGAGAGAGACAGAGAGAGAGACAGGGGGAGAGAGACAGAGAGACATGGGGAGAGAGAGAGACACACAGAGAGAGACAGAGAGAGACATGGGGAGAGAGAGGGAGACACGGGAAGACAGTGGGAGAGAGAGATGTGGAGAGAGACAGAGAGAGACATGGGGAGAGAGACAGAGAGAAAGACATGGAGAGAGAGAGACATGGGGAGAGAGACATGGGGAGAGAGACAGAGAGACACATGGGGAGAGAGACAGAGAGAGACGGGGAGAGAGACAGAGAGAGACATTGGGAGAGAGACATTGGGAGAGAGACATGGGGAGAGAGACAGAGAGAGAGACAGAGAGAGGGGGAGAGAGACAGAGAGACAATGGGAGAGAGACAGAGAGAGACATGGGGAGAGAGACAGAGAGAGAGACACCGTCACCATCACCAGCATCACCACCAGCATCACCACCATCACCACCACCATCACCACCACCATCACCACCACCATCACCACCACCATCACCACCACCACCACCATCACCACCACCATCACCACCACCACCATCACCACCACCACCATCACCACCATCACCACCACCATCACCACCACCACCATCACCATCACCACCACCATCACCACCACCATCACCACCACCATCACCACCACCATCACCACCACCATCATCACCACCATCACCACCATCACCACCACCACCATCACCCCTACCATCACTGCCTTAACAGACTGTTGGGGCAAGTGCTGTTAGCGAGCACCTATGAAGGCCGGAACGGCACACGAGGGGGTGGGTGGCCAGCACCACGCCCGGCCGCCTTTGTCTCCCCAGTGGCAATGTTCACTACACACCGCACTAGGTAATTAGTTTGAGGCCGAGTCGACCTAGGGGAGGCCCAGGACCGGTTCAGGATAATAGTCACCGGTGCACCACCTGTGCCCCCTACTGTGCCAACCTGCTGTGCTTTAGCCGCCCGGCGCTCCGCTCATTGTTGTGAGCGTCGCTCCTCCGCCCTCCGCTGTTGTTGCTGAGGCGACTGCCTCCAGCTGCCCAGTAGCCTCGCGGTGCACCTAGCCTGGCACTGCCCTGCAGCAGCGTTCATCACGAGCCTCCTCCTCCACAGAGGCCGATCTTGACACCGCTGGTACCGGTCATCGGCAAGTCCACTCAGCTCCACGTCCTCCTGTACCACATCACTCCATCTCTTCTCTAGCCCGTGCCACTCTCTCACTCACCCACCCACTCACCCACCCACCCAATCACTCACCCACTCACTCACTCACCCACCCATCCACCCATCCACTCACCCACCCATACAATCACTCACCCACTCACTCACTCACCCACCCGCCCACCCACCTGCCCACCCACCCACTCACCCACCCGCCCACCCACCCGCTTACCCACCCGCCCACCCACCCGCTCACCCACCCGCCCACCCACCCGCTCACCCACTACTGTTACCACTACAACTACCACCACCACCACTACCACCACAACTACCACCACCACTACCACCACAACTACCACCACCACTATCACCACCACAACTACTACTATCACTACCACCACCACAACTACTACTATCACCACCACCACTACTACCACCACCACTACAACCACAAACACCACCACTATCACTACTGTTCCCACTACAACTACCACCACAACTACCACCACCACCACTATCACCACTATCACTACTGTTACCACTACAACTACCACCACAACTACCACCACCACTATCACCACTATCACTACTGTTACCACTACAACTACCACCACCACTACCACCACTATCACTACTATCACTACTGTTACCACTACAACTACCACCACCACCACTACAACCACAACTACCACCACCACTATCACTACTGTTACCACTACAACTACCACCACTACCACCACAACAACCACCACCACTATCACTACTATCACTACTGTTACCACTACAACTACCACCACCACTAGCACTATTATCACTACTGTTACCACTACAACTACCACCACAACTAGCACTACTATCACTACGGTTACCAACACCACCACTACTACCACAACTACTACTATCACAACCACCACTACCACCACAACTACCACCACCGCTATCACTACTATCACTACTGTTACCACTACCACCACAACTACCACCACCACTATCACTACTATCACTATTGTTACCACCACCACCACTACTACCACCACTACCACCGCTACCACCACCACTATCACCACCACTATCACTACTATCACTACTGTTACCACTACAACTACCACCACAACTACCACCACCACTAGCACTACTATCACTACGGTTACCACCACCACCACTACCACCACCACTACTATCACTACTGTTACCACAACTACCCACGCCACTACCACCACAACTACCACCACTACCACAACTACTACTATCACAACTACCACCACCACTACCACCACAACTACCACCACCACTATCACTACAATCACTACTGTTACCACTACAAATACCACCACAACTACCACCACCACTACCACCACCACCACCACTACAACCACAACTACCACCACTAGCACTACTATCACTACTGTTACCACTACAACTACCACCACAACCACCACCACCACTAGCACTACTATCACTACGGTTACCACCACCACCACTACTACCACCACCACTACTATCACTACTGTTACCACAACTAACCACGCCACTACCACCACAACTACCACCACAACTACTACTATCACAACTACCACCACCACTACCACCACAACTACCACCACCACTATCACCACCACAACTACTACTATCACTACCACTACCACCACCACAACTACTATCACTACCACCACTACTATCACCACTACTATCACCACTACTATAACTACTATCACTACGGTTACCACCACCACCACTACTACCACCACTACTATCACTACTGTTACCACAACTACCCACGCCACTACCACCACAACTACCACCACCACTACCACAACTACTACTATCACAACTACCACCACCACTACCACCACAACTACCACCACCACTATCACTACTATCACTACTGTTACCACTACAAATACCACCACAACTACCACCACCACTACCACCACCACCACCACTACAACCACAACTACCACCACTAGCACTACTATCACTACTGTTACCACTACAACTACCACCACAACCACCACCACCACTAGCACTACTATCACTACGGTTACCACCACCACCACTACTACCACCACCACTACTATCACTACTGTTACCACAACTAACCACGCCACTACCACCACAACTACCACCACAACTACTACTATCACAACTACCACCACCACTACCACCACAACTACCACCACCACTATCACCACCACAACTACTACTATCACTACCACTACCACCACCACAACTACTATCACTACCACCACTACTATCACCACTACTATCACCACTACTATAACTACTATCACTACGGTTACCACCACCACCACTACTACCACCACTACTATCACTACTGTTACCACAACTACCCACGCCACTACCACCACAACTACCACCACTACCACAACTACTACTATCACAACTACCACCACCACTACCACCACAACTACCACCACCACTATCACTACTATCACTACTGTTACCACTACAAATACCACCACAACTACCACCACCACTACCACCACCACCACCACTACAACCACAACTACCACCACTAGCACTACTATCACTACTGTTACCACTACAACTACCACCACAACCACCACCACCACTAGCACTACTATCACTACGGTTACCACCACCACCACTACTACCACCACCACTACTATCACTACTGTTACCACAACTAACCACGCCACTACCACCACAACTACCACCACAACTACTACTATCACAACTACCACCACCACTACCACCACAACTACCACCACCACTATCACCACCACAACTACTACTATCACTACCACTACCACCACCACAACTACTATCACTACCACCACTACTATCACCACTACTATCACCACTACTATAACTACTATCACTACGGTTACCACCACCACCACTACTACCACCACTACTATCACTACTGTTACCACAACTACCCACGCCACTACCACCACAACTACCACCACCACTACCACAACTACTACTATCACAACTACCACCACCACTACCACCACAACTACCACCACCACTATCAATACTATCACTACTGTTACCACTACAAATACCACCACAACTACCACCACCACTACCACCACCACCACCACTACAACCACAACTACCACCACTAGCACTACTATCACTACTGTTACCACCACAACTACCACCACAACCACCACCACCACTAGCACTACTATCACTACGGTTACCACCACCACCACTACTACCACCACCACTACTATCACTACTGTTACCACAACTAACCACGCCACTACCACCACAACTACCACCACAACTACTACTATCACAACTACCACCACAACTACCACCACCACTATCACCACCACAACTACTACTATCACTACCACTACCACCACCACAACTACTATCACTACCACCACTACTATCACCACTACTATCACCACTACTATAACTACTATCACTACGGTTACCACCACCACCACTACTACCACCACTACTATCACTACTGTTACCACAACTACCCACGCCACTACCACCACAACTACCACCACCACTACCACAACTACTACTATCACAACTACCACCACCACTACCACCACAACTACCACCACCACTATCACTACTATCACTACTGTTACCACTACAAATACCACCACAACTACCACCACCACTACCACCACCACCACCACTACAACCACAACTACCACCACTAGCACTACTATCACTACTGTTACCACTACAACTACCACCACAACCACCACCACCACTAGCACTACTATCACTACGGTTACCACCACCACCACTACTACCACCACCACTACTATCACTACTGTTACCACAACTAACCACGCCACTACCACCACAACTACCACCACAACTACTACTATCACAACTACCACCACCACTACCACCACAACTACCACCACCACTATCACCACCACAACTACTACTATCACTACCACTACCACCACCACAACTACTATCACTACCACCACTACTATCACCACTACTATCACCACTACTATAACTACTATCACTACGGTTACCACCACCACCACTACTACCACCACTACTATCACTACTGTTACCACAACAACCCACGCCACTACCAACACAACTACCACCACCACCACTGCCACCACAACTACTATCACAACTACCACCACTACTACCACCACAACTACTACCACCACCACTATCACTACTATCACTACTGTTACCACCACCACTAGCACCACAACTACCACCACCACTATCACTACTATCACCACCACCACTACTATCACCACTGTTATCACCACCACTGCTATCACCACTACCACTCTCACCACCACTACCACCACCACTACCACCACCACTATCACTACTATCACTACTGTTACCACCACCATCACCACCACTACCACCGCCACCACCACTACTATCACCACTACTATCACCACAACCACCACCACTACTACTATCACCACTACCACCACCCTCACCACTCACCACCACCCTCACCACTCACCACCACCCTCACCACTCACCACCACCCTCACACTCACCACCACCCTCACACTCACCACCACCCTCACACTCACCACCACCCTCACACTCACCACCACCCTCACCACTCACCACCACCCTCACCACTCACCACCACCCTCACCACTCACCACCACCCTCACCACTCACCACCACCCTCACACTCACCACCACCCTCACCACTCACCACCACCCTCACACTCACCACCACCCTCACCACTCACCACCACCCTCACCACTCACCACCACCCTCACCACTCACCACCACCCTCACCACTCACCACCACCCTCACCACTCACCACCACCCTCACACTCACCACCACCCTCACCACTCACCACCACCCTCACCACTCACCACCCACCCTCACCACTCACCACCACCCTCACCACTCACCACCACCCTCACCACTCACCACCACCCTCACCACTCACCACCACCCTCACCACTCACCACCACCCTCACCACTCACCACCACCCTCACCACTCACCACCACCCTCACACTCACCACCACCACCCTCACCACCGTCACACTCACCTCACACTCACCACCACCCTCACACTCACCACCACTCGCCACCACCACCCTCACACTCACCTCACACTCACCACCACTCACCACCACCACCCCCCTCACTCCCACCCCACCTCACCACACTCACCACCACCCCTCACCACCCCCCTCACCACCCCTCACCCCCCCCCCCTCACCACCCCCCCCACCCCCCTCACCCCCTCACCACCACCACCACCCCCCCCCCACCCCCCTCACCCCCTCACCACCACCCCCCCCCACCCCCCTCACCCCCTCACCACCCCCCTCACCCCCCCACCACCCTCACCACCCCCTCACCACCCTCACCACCCCTCACCACCACCCTCACCCCCCTCACCACCCCTCACCACCTTGCCGCAGGCTCCTCAGCCAGGTGCTGGCGGCGTTCCGCGCGGCGACTTCGCAGCGCGGCTCCCGCTGGGCCACGATCCAGGCGGACGCGGCCTGGACCGACTCGGCGCTCGCGCTCAGCGACTCGAGGCGGCGCGACAGCGACTCGGAGGCCACGGAGAGAGACGACGAAGACGAAGACGACGACGAGGTGGTGGTGGTGGACAACGAGGTGGTGGTGGACAACAAGGTGGTGGAGGCGTTGGCGGCTGCGGTGGAGGTCTCGCGTCGAGACGAGCGCGGCGGAGAGGGTGAGCTGGAGGAGGTGGAGGAGGTGGGCGAGGCGGCGGGGTGAGGAGGTGGAGGCGAAGAGGTGGACGACGACGAGGTGGTGTTGGTGGTGATGGAGGTGGTCTGAGACGCCATCGCGGTTGAGCGCTTGGGTTGAGCTGGAACGCGGTGACGTCGCCACGTGAGGCGGAACGCGGTGACGTCACCACGTGAAGCGGTGACGTCACTACGTTAAGTGCGCGCGGAGAGAGACGTCCACTCCGTTGAGGCGGAACGCGGTGACGTCGTCACGTGAGGTAGAACGCGGTGACGTCGCCACGTAAGGTGGAACGCGGTGACGTCGCCACGTAAGGTGGAACGCGGTGACGTCACTACGTTAAGTTCGCGCGGAGAGACGTCACTCCGTTGAGGCGGAACGCGGTGACGTCGCCACGTGAGGTAGAACGCGGTGACGTCGCCACGTGAGGCGGAACGCGGTGACGTCACCACGTGAGGAACGCGGTGACGTCACTACGTTAAGTGCGCGCGGAGAGACGTCGTCACGTGAGGTGGAACGCGGTGACGTCACTACGTTAAGTGCTCGCGGAGAGACGTCGCCACGTGAGGCGGAACGCGGTGACGTCACTACGTGAGGCGGAACGCGGTGACGTCACTACGTTAAGTTCGCGCGGAGGACGTCACTCCGTTGAGGAGGAACGCGGTGACGTCGCCACGTGAGGTGGAACGCGGTGACGTCACTACGTTAAGTGCGCGCGGAGAGACGTCACTCCGTTAAGTTGGAACGCGGTGACGTCACTCCGTTGAGGCGGGACGCGGTGACGTCACTCACTACGTGAGGTGGAACGCGGTGACGTCGCCACGTGAGGCGGAACGCGGTGACGTCACTACGTTAAGTGCGCGCGGAGAGACGTCACTCTGTTGAGGCGGAACGCGGTGACGTCGCCACGTGGGGTGGAACGCGGTGACGTCACTACGTTGAGGCTGAACGCGGTGACGTCGCCACGTGAGGTGTAACGCGGTGACGTCACTACGTTAAGTGCGCGCGGAGAGACGTCACTCCGTTGAGGCGGAACGCGGTGACGTCGCCACGTGAGGTGGAACGCGGTGACGTCACTACGTTAAGTGCGCGCGGAGAGAGACGTCCACTCCGTTGAGGCGGAACGCGGTGACGTCGCCACGTGAGGTAGAACGCGGTGACGTCGCCACGTAAGGTGGAACGCGGTGACGTCACTACGTTAAGTTCGCGCGGAGAGACGTCACTCCGTTGAGGCGGAACGCGGTGACGTCGCCACGTGGGGTGGAACGCGGTGACGTCACTACGTTGAGGCTGAACGCGGTGACGTCGCCACGTGAGGTGTAACGCGGTGACGTCACTACGTTAAGTGCGCGCGGAGAGACGTCACTCCGTTGAGGCGGAACGCGGTGACGTCGCCACGTGAGGTGGAACGCGGTGACGTCACTACGTTAAGTGCGCGCGGAGAGACGTCACTCCGTTGAGGCGCAACGCGGTGACGTCGCCACGTGAGGTGGAACGCGGTGACGTCACTACGTTAAGTGCGCGGGGAGAGAGACGTCCACTCCGTTGAGGCGGAACGCGGTGACGTCGCCACGTGAGGTAGAACGCGGTGACGTCGCCACGTAAGGTGGAACGCGGTGACGTCACTACGTTAAGTTCGCGCGGAGAGACGTCACTCCGTTGAGGCGGAACGCGGTGACGTCGCCACGTGAGGTAGAACGCGGTGACGTTACCACGTGAGGCGGAACGCGGTGACGTCACCACGTGAGGAACGCGGTGACGTCACTACGTTAAGTGCGCGCGGAGAGACGTCGTCACGTGAGGTAGAACGCGGTGACGTCGCCACGTTAAGTTCGCGCGGAGAGACGTCGCCACGTGAGGTGGAACGAGGTGACGTCACCACGTGAGGTGGAACGCGGTGACGTCGCCACGTGAGGTAGAACGCGGTGACGTCGCCACGTTAAGTTCGCGCGGAGAGACGTCACTCCGTTGAGGCGGAACGCGGTGACGTCGCCACGTGAGGTGGAACGCGGTGACGTCACTACGTTAAGTGCGCGCGGAGAGACGTCACTCCGTTGAGGCGGAACGCGGTGACGTCGCCACGTGAGGTAGAACGCGGTGACGTCGCCACGTGAGGTGTAACGCGGTGACGTCACTACGTTAAGTGCGCGCGGAGAGACGTCACTCCGTTAAGTTGGAACGCGGTGACGTCACTCCGTTGAGGCGGAACGCGGTGACGTCACTACGTTAAGTGCGCGCGGAGAGACGTCACTCCGTTAAGTTGGAACGCGGTGGCGTCACTCCGTTGAGGCGGAACGCAGTGACGTCACTACGTTAAGTGTACGCGGAGAGACGTCACTCCGTTGAGGCGGAACGCGGTGACGTCGCCACGTGGGGTGGAACGCGGTGACGTCACTACGTTGAGGCGGAACGCGGTGACGTCGCCACGTGAGGTGTAACGCGGTGACGTCACTACGTTAAGTGCGCGCGGAGAGACGTCACTCCGTTAAGTTGGAACGCGGTGACGTCCCTCCGTTGAGGCGGGACGCAGTGACGTCACTCACTACGTGGGGTGGAACGCGGTGACGTCGCCACGTGAGCGGAACGCGGTGACGTCACTACGTTAAGTGCGCGCGGAGAGACGTCACTCCGTTAAGTTGGAACGCGGTGACGTCACTCCGTTGAGGCGGAACGCGGTGACGTCACTACGTTAAGTGCGCGCGGAGAGACGTCACTCCGTTAAGTTGGAACGCGGTGGCGTCACTCCGTTGAGGCGGAACGCAGTGACGTCACTACGTTAAGTGTACGCGGAGAGACGTCACTCCGTTGAGGCGGAACGCGGTGACGTCGCCACGTGGGGTGGAACGCGGTGACGTCACTACGTTGAGGCGGAACGCGGTGACGTCGCCACGTGAGGTGTAACGCTGTGACGTCACTACGTTAAGTGCGCGCGAGAGGACGTCACTCCGTTAAGTTGGAACGCGGTGACGTCCCTCCGTTGAGGCGGGACGCGGTGACGTCACTCTCTACGTGGGGTGGAACGCGGTGACGTCGCCACGTGAGCGGAACGCGGTGACGTCACTACGTTAAGTGCGCGCGGAGAGACGTCACTCCGTTGAGGCGGAACGCGGTGACGTCGCCACGTGGGGTGGAACGCGGTGACGTCACTACGTTAAGTGCGCGCAGAGAGACGTCACTCCGTTGAGGCGGAACGCGGTGACGTCACTACGTTAAGTGCGCGCGGAGAGACGTCACTCCGTTGAGGGCGGAACGCGGTGACGTCGCCACGTGAGGTGGAACGCGGTGACGTCACTACGTTAAGTGCGCGCGGAGAGACGTCACTCCGTTGAGGCGGAACGCGGTGACGTCACCACGTGAGGTGGAACGCGGTGACGTCACTACGTTAAGTGCGCGCGGAGAGACGTCACTCCGTTGAGGCGGAACGCGGTGACGTCGCCACGTGGGGTGGAACGCGGTGACGTCACTACGTTAAGTGCGCGCGGATAGACGTCACTCCGTTAATTTGGAACGCGGTGACGTCACTCCGTTGAGGCGGGACGCGGTGACGTCACTCACTACGTGAGGTGGAACGCGGTGACGTCGCCACGTGAGGCGGAACGCGGTGACGTCACTACGTTGAGGCGGAACGCGGTGACGTCGCCACGTGAGGTGTAACGCGGTGACGTCACTACGTTAAGTGCGCGCGGAGAGACGTCACTCCGTTAAGTTGGAACGCGGTGACGTCACTCCGTTGAGGCGGAACGCGGTGACGTCACTACGTTAAGTGCGCGCGGAGAGACGTCACTCCGTTAAGTTGGAACGCGGTGACGTCCACTCCGTTGAGGCGGAACGCGGTGACGTCACTCACTACGTGAGGTGGAACGCGGTGACGTCCCCACGTGAGGCGGAACGCGGTGACGTCACTACGTTAAGTGCGCGCGGAGAGACGTCACTCCGTTAAGTTGGAACGCGGTGGCGTCACTCCGTTGAGGCGGAACGCAGTGACGTCACTACGTTAAGTGTACGCGGAGAGACGTCACTCCGTTGAGGCGGAACGCGGTGACGTCGCCACGTGAGGTGGAACGCGGTGACGTCACTACGTTGAGGCGGAACGCGGTGACGTCACTCACTACGTGAGGTGGAACGCAGTGACGTCACTACGTGAGGCAGAACGCGGTGACGTCCCTACGTTAAGTGCGCGAGGAGAGACGTCACTCCGTTAAGTTGGAACGCGGTGACGTCACTCCGTTGAGGCGGAACGCAGTGACGTCGCCACGTGAGGTGGAACGCGGTGACGTCACTACGTTAAGTGCGCGCGGAGAGACGTCACTCCATTGAGGCGGAACGCGGTGACGTCGCCACGTGAGGTGGAACGCGGTGACGTCGCCACGCGGAGTTGAACGCGGTGACGTTCCTATGTGCGGTGGAACGCGGTGACGTCACCCTACGTTAAGTGCGCGCGATGACGTCCCCACGTGAGGTGGAACGCGGTGACGTCACACTACGTTAAGTGCGCGCGGAGAGACGTCACTACGTGAGGCGGAACGCGGTGACGTCGACACGTGAGGTTGAACGCGGTGACGTCACTACGTTAAGTGCGCGCGGAGAGACGTCACTACGTGAGGCGGAACGCGGTGACGTCGACACGTGAGGTGGGACGCGGTGACGTCACTACGTTAAGTGCGCGCGGAGAGACGTCACTACGTGAGGCGGAACGCGGTGACGTCGCCACGTGAGGTGGAACGAGGTGACGTCACCACGTGAGGTGGAACGCGGTGACGTCGCCACGTGAGGTAGAACGCGGTTGACGTCGCTACGTTAAGTTCGCGCGGAGAGACGTCACTCCGTTGAGGCGGAACGCGGTGACGTCGCCACGTGAGGTAGAACGCGGTGACGTCGCCACGTGAGGTGGAACGCGGTGACATCACTACGTTAAGTGCGCGCGGAGAGACGTCACTCCGTTAAGTTGGAACGCGGTGGCGTCACTCCGTTGAGGCGGAACGCAGTGACGTCACTACGTTAAGTGTACGCGGAGAGACGTCACACCGTTGAGGCGGAACGCGGTGACGTCGCCACGTGGGGTGGAACGCGGTGACGTCACTACGTTGAGGCGGAACGCGGTGACGTCACCACGTGAGGTGTAACGCGGTGACGTCACTACGTTAAGTGCGCGCGGAGAGACGTCACTCCGTTGAGGCTGAACGCGGTGACGTCGCCACGTGGGGTGGAACGCGGTGACGTCACTACGTTAAGTGCGCGCAGAGAGACGTCACTCCGTTGAGGCGGAACGCGGTGACGTCGCCACGTGAGGTAGAACGCGGTGACGTCACTACGTTAAGTGCGCGCGGAGAGACGTCACTACGTGAGGCGGAACGCGGTGACGTCGACACGTGAGGTGGGACGCGGTGACGTCACTACGTTAAGTGCGCACGGAGAGACGTCACTACGTGAGGCGGAACGCGGTGACGTCGCCACGTGAGGTGGAACGAGGTGACGTCACCACGTGAGGTGGAACGCGGTGACGTCGCCACGTGAGGTAGAACGCGGTGACGTCGCCACGTTAAGTTCGCGCGGAGAGACGTCACTCCGTTGAGGCGGAAGGCGGTGACGTCGCCACGTGAGGTAGAACGCGGTGACGTCGCCACGTGAGGTGGAACGCGGTGACGTCACTACGTTAAGTGCGCGCGGAGAGACGTCACTCCGTTGAGGCGGAACGCGGTGACGTCGCCACGTGAGGTAGAACGCGGTGACGTGGCCACGTGAGGTGGAACGCGGTGACGTCACTACGTTAAGTGCGCGCGGAGAGACGTCACTCCGTTAAGTTGGAACGCGGTTGGCGTCACTCCGTTGAGGCGGAACGCAGTGACGTCACTACGTTAAGTGTACGCGGAGAGACGTCACTCCGTTGAGGCGGAACGCGGTGACGTCCGCCACGTGGGGTGGAACGCGGTGACGTCACTACGTTGAGGCGGAACGCGGTGACGTCGCCACGTGAGGTGTAACGCGGTGACGTCACTACGTTAAGTGCGCGCGGAGAGACGTCACTCCGTTGAGGCGGAACGCGGGTGACGTCGCCACGTGGGGTGGAACGCGGTGACGTCACTAGGTTGAGGCGGAACGCGTTGACGTCGCCACGTGAGGTTTAACGCGGTGACGTCACTACGTTAAGTGCGCGCGGAGAGACGTCACTCCGTTAAGTTGGAACGCGGTGACGTCACTCCGTTGAGGCGGAACGCGGTGACGTCGCCACGTGGGGTGGAACGCGGTGACGTCACTACGTTAAGTGCGCGCAGAGAGACGTTACTCCGTTGAGGCGGAACGCGGTGACGTCACTACGTTAAGTGCGCGCGGAGAGACGTCACTCCGTTGAGGGCGGAACGCGGTGACGTCGCCACGTGAGGTGGAACGCGGTGACGTCACTACGTTAAGTGCGCGCGGAGAGACGTCACTACGTGAGGCGGAACGCGGTGACGTCGACACGTGAGGTGGGACGCGGGTGACGTCTCTACGTTAAGTGCGCGCGGAGAGACGTCACTCCGTTAAGTTGGAACGCGGTGACGTCACTCCGTTGAGGCGGGACGCGGTGACGTCACTCACTACGTGAGGTGGAACGCGGTGACGTCGCCACGTGAGGCGGAACGCGGTGACGTCACTACGTTGAGGCGGAACGCGGTGACGTCGCCACGTGAGGTGGAACGCGGTGACGTCACTACGTTAAGTGCGCGCGGAGAGACGTCACTCCGTTAAGTTGGAACGCGGTGACGTCACTCCGTTGAGGCGGAACGCGGTGACGTCACTACGTTGAGGCGGGACGCGGTGACGTCACTCACTACGTGAGGTGGAACGCGGTGACGTCGCCACGTGAGGCGGAACGCGGTGACGTCACTACGTTAAGTGCGCGCGGAGAGACGTCACTCCGTTAAGTTGGAACGCGGTGACGTCACTCCGTTGAGGCGGAACGCGGTGACGTCGCCACGTGAGGTGGAACGCGGTGACGTCACTACGTTGAGGCGAACGCGGTGACGTCACTCACTACGTGAGGTGGAACGCAGTGACGTCACTACGTGAGGCAGAACGCGGTGACGTCCCTAGGTTAAGTGCGCGAGGAGAGACGTCACTCCGTTAAGTTGGAACGCGGTGACGTCACTCCGTTGAGGCGGAACGCAGTGACGTCGCCACGAGAGGTGGAACGCGGTGACGTCACTACGTTAAGTGCGCGCGGAGAGACGTCACTCCGTTGAGGCGGAACGCGGTGACGTCACCACGCGAGGTGGACGTCAGGTGGGACGTGGTGACGTCGCAACGTGAGGCGGAACGCGGTGACGTCGCCACGCGGAGTTGAACGCGGTGACGTTCCTATGTGCGGTGGAACGCGGTGACGTCACCCTACGTTAAGTGCGCGCGATGACGTCGCCACGTGAGGTGGAACGCGGTGACGTCACACTACGTTAAGTGCGCGCGGAGAGACGTCACTACGTGAGGCGGAACGCGGTGACGTCGACACGTGAGGTGGAACGCGGTGACGTCACCACGTTAAGTGCGCGAGGAGAGACGTCACTCCGTTGATGCGGAACGCGGTGACGTCGCCACGTGGGGTGTAACGTGGTGATGTCACTACGTGAGGTGGAACGCGGTGACGTCACCCTACGTTAAGTGCGCGCAATGACGTCGCCACGTGAGGTGAAACGCGGTGACGTCACACTACGTTAAGTGCGCGCGGAGAGACGTCACTACGTGAGGCGGAACGCGGTGACGTCACACTACGTTAAGTGCGCGCGGAGAGACGTCACTCCGTGGAGGGGGAACGCGGTGACGTCACTCACTACGAGAGGTGGAACGCGGTAACATCACTACGTTAAGTGCGCGCGGAGAGACGTCACTCCGTTAAGGTGGAACGCGGTGACGTCGCCACGTGGGGTGGAACGCGGTGACGCCACTCCGCTGAGGTGGAACGCGGTGACGTTGCCACGTGAGGCGGAACGCGGTGACGTCGCCACGCGGAGTTGAAATGCGGTGACGTCACCCTACGTTAAGTGCGCGCGGAGAGACGTCACTACGTGAGGGTGGAACGCGGTGACGTCACACTACGTTATGTGGCGCGGAGAGACGTCACTCTGTAGAGGCGGAACGCGGGGACGTCGCCACGTGAGGTGGAACGCGGTGACGTCACTCCGTTGAGGCGGAACGCGGTGGCGTCACCACGTGAGGTGGAACGCGGTGACGTCACTACGTGAGGTGTAACGCGGTGACGTCACTACGTTAAGTGCGCGCGGAGAGACGTCACTCCGTTAAGTTGGAACGCGGTGACGTCCCTCCGTTGAGGCGGGACGCAGTGACGTCACTCACTACGTGGGGTGGAACGCGGTGACGTCGCCACGTGAGGCGGAACGCGGTGACGTCACTACGTTAAGTGCGCGCGGAGAGACGTCACTCCGTTAAGTTGGAACGCGGTGACGTCACTCCGTTGAGGCGGAACGCGGTGACGTCACTACGTTAAGTGCGCGCGGAGAGACGTCACTCCGTTAAGTTGGAACGCGGTGGCGTCACTCCGTTGAGGCGGAACGCAGTGACGTCACTACGTTAAGTGTACGCGGGAGAGACGTCACTCCGTTGAGGCGGAACGCGGTGACGTCGCCACGTGGGGTGGAACGCGGTGACGTCACTACGTTGAGGCGGAACGCGGTGACGTCGCCACGTGAGGTGTAACGCTGTGACGTCACTACGTTAAGTGCGCGCGAGAGACGTCACTCCGTTAAGTTGGAACGCGGTGACGTCCCTCCGTTGAGGCGGGACGCGGTGACGTCACTCTCTACGTGGGGTGGAACGCGGTGACGTCGCCACGTGAGCGGAACGCGGTGACGTCACTACGTTAAGTGCGCGCGGAGAGACGTCACTCCGTTGAGGCGGAACGCGGTGACGTCGCCACGTGGGGTGGAACGCGGTGACGTCACTACGTTAAGTGCGCGCAGAGAGACGTCACTCCGTTGAGGCGGAAACGCGGTGACGTCACTACGTTAAGTGCGCGCGGAGAGACGTCACTCCGTTGAGGCGGAACGCGGTGACGTCGCCACGTGAGGTGGAACGCGGTGACGTCACTACGTTAAGTGCGCGCGGAGAGACGTCACTCCGTTGAGGCGGAACGCGGTGACGTCGCCACGTGAGGTGGAACGCGGTGACGTCACTACGTTAAGTGCGCGCGGATAGACGTCACTCCGTTAATTTGGAACGCGGTGACGTCACTCCGTTGAGGCGGGACGCGGTGACGTCACTCACTACGTGAGGTGGAACGCGGTGACGTCGCCACGTGAGGCGGAACGCGGTGACGTCACTACGTTGAGGCGGAACGCGGTGACGTCGCCACGTGAGGTGTAACGCGGTGACGTCACTACGTTAAGTGCGCGCGGAGAGACGTCACTCCGTTAAGTTGGAACGCGGTGACGTCACTCCGTTGAGGCGGAAACGCGGTGACGTCACTACGTTAAGTGCGCGCGGAGAGACGTCACTCCGTTAAGTTGGAACGCGGTGACGTCACTCCGTTGAGGCGGAACGCGGTGACGTCACTCACTACGTGAGGTGGAACGCGGTGACGTCACTACGTTAAGTGCGCGCGGAGAGACGTCACTCCGTTAAGTTGGACCGCGGTGGCGTCACTCCGTTGAGGCGGAACGCAGTGACGTCACTACGTTAAGTGTACGCGGAGAGACGTCACTCCGTTGAGGCGGAACGCGGTGACGTCGCCACGTGAGGTGGAACGCGGTGACGTCACTACGTTGAGGCGGAACGCGGTGACGTCACTCACTACGTGAGGTGGAAACGCAGTGACGTCACTACGTGAGGCAGAACGCGGTGACGTCCCTACGTTAAGTGCGCGAGGAGAGACGTCACTCCGTTAAGTTGGAACGCGGTGACGTCTCTCCGTTGAGGCGGAACGTAGTGACGTCGCCACGTGAGCGGAACGCGGTGACGTCACTACGTTAAGTGCGCGCGGAGAGACGTCACTCCATTGAGGCGGAACGCGGTGACGTCGCCACGTGAGGTGGAACGCGGTGACGTCGCCACGCGGAGTTGAACGCGGTGACGTTCCTATGTGCGGTGGAACGCGGTGACGTCACCCTACGTTAAGTGCGCGCGATGACGTCCCCACGTGAGGTGGAACGCGGTGACGTCACACTACGTTAAGTGCGCGCGGAGAGACGTCACTACGTGAGGCGGAACGCGGTGACGTCGACACGTGAGGTGGAACGCGGTGACGTCACTACGTTAAGTGCGCGCGGAGAGACGTCACTACGTGAGGCGGAACGCGGTGACGTCGACACGTGAGGTGGGACGCGGTGACGTCACTACGTTAAGTGCGCGCGGAGAGACGTCACTACGTGAGGCGGAACGCGGTGACGTCGCCACGTGAGGTGGAACGAGGTGACGTCACCACGTGAGGTGGAACGCGGTGACGTCGCCACGTGAGGTAGAACGCGGTGACGTCGCTACGTTAAGTTCGCGCGGAGAGACGTCACTCCGTTGAGGCGGAACGCGGTGACGTCGCCACGTGAGGTAGAACGCGGTGACGTCGCCACGTGAGGTGGAACGCGGTGACATCACTACGTTAAGTGCGCGCGGAGAGACGTCACTCCGTTAAGTTGGAACGCGGTGGCGTCACTCCGTTGAGGCGGAACGCAGTGACGTCACTACGTTAAGTGTACGCGGAGAGACGTCACACCGTTGAGGCGGAACGCGGTGACGTCGCCACGTGGGGTGGAACGCGGTGACGTCACTACGTTGAGGCGGAACGCGGTGACGTCACCACGTGAGGTGTAACGCGGTGACGTCACTACGTTAAGTGCGCGCGGAGAGACGTCACTCCGTTGAGGCTGAACGCGGTGACGTCGCCACGTGGGGTGGAACGCGGTGACGTCACTACGTTAAGTGCGCGCAGAGAGACGTCACTCCGTTGAGGCGGAACGCGGTGACGTCGCCACGTGAGGTAGAACGCGGTGACGTCACTACGTTAAGTGCGCGCGGAGAGACGTCACTACGTGAGGCGGAACGCGGTGACGTCGACACGTGAGGTGGGACGCGGTGACGTCACTACGTTAAGTGCGCGCGGAGAGACGTCACTACGTGAGGCGGAACGCGGTGACGTCGCCACGTGAGGTGGAACGAGGTGACGTCACCACGTGAGGTGGAACGCGGTGACGTCGCCACGTGAGGTAGAACGCGGTGACGTCGCCACGTTAAGTTCGCGCGGAGAGACGTCACTCCGTTGAGGCGGAAGGCGGTGACGTCGCCACGTGAGGTAGAACGCGGTGACGTCGCCACGTGAGGTAGAACGCGGTGACGTCGCCACGTTAAGTTCGCGCGGAGAGACGTCACTCCGTTGAGGCGGAAGGCGGTGACGTCGCCCACGTGAGGTAGAACGCGGTGACGTCGCCACGTGAGGTGGGAACGCGGTGACGTCACTACGTTAAGTGCGCGCGGAGAGACGTCACTCCGTTGAGGCGGAACGCGGTGACGTCGCCACGTGAGGTAGAACGCGGTGACGTGGCCACGTGAGGTGGAACGCGGTGACGTCACTACGTTAAGTGCGCGCGGAGAGGACGTCACTCCGTTAAGTTGGAACGCGGTGGCGTCACTCCGTTGAGGCGGAACGCAGTGACGTCACTACGTTAAGTGTACGCGGAGAGACGTCACTCCGTTGAGGCGGAACGCGGGGACGTCGCCACGTGGGGTGGAACGCGGTGACGTCACTACGTTGAGGCGGAACGCGGTGACGTCGCCACGTGAGGTGTAACGCGGTGACGTCACTACGTTAAGTGCGCGCGGAGAGACGTCACTCCGTTGAGGCGGAACGCGGTGACGTCGCCACGTGGGGTGGAACGCGGTGACGTCACTAGGTTGAGGCGGAACGCGTTGACGTCGCCACGTGAGGTTTAACGCGGTGACGTCACTACGTTAAGTGCGCGCGGAGAGACGTCACTCCGTTAAGTTGGAACGCGGTGACGTCACTCCGTTGAGGCGGAACGCGGTGACGTCGCCACGTGGGGTGGAACGCGGTGACGTCACTACGTTAAGTGCGCGCAGAGAGACGTTACTCCGTTGAGGCGGAACGCGGTGACGTCACTACGTTAAGTGCGCGCGGAGAGACGTCACTCCGTTGAGGCGGAACGCGGTGACGTCGCCACGTGAGGTGGAACGCGGTGACGTCACTACGTTAAGTGCGCGCGGAGAGACGTCACTACGTGAGGCGGAAACGCGGTGACGTCGACACGTGAGGTGGGACGCGGTGACGTCTCTACGTTAAGTGCGCGCGGAGAGACGTCACTCCGTTAAGTTGGAACGCGGTGACGTCACTCCGTTGAGGCGGGACGCGGTGACGTCACTCACTACGTGAGGTGGAACGCGGTGACGTCGCCACGTGAGGCGGAACGCGGTGACGTCACTACGTTGAGGCGGAACGCGGTGACGTCGCCACGTGAGGTGGAACGCGGTGACGTCACTACGTTAAGTGCGCGCGGAGAGACGTCACTCCGTTAAGTTGGAACGCGGTGACGTCACTCCGTTGAGGCGGAACGCGGTGACGTCACTACGTTGAGGCGGGGACGCGGTGACGTCACTCACTACGTGAGGTGGAACGCGGGTGACGTCGCCACGTGAGGCGGAACGCGGTGACGTCACTACGTTAAGTGCGCGCGGAGAGACGTCACTCCGTTAAGTTGGAACGCGGTGACGTCACTCCGTTGAGGCGGAACGCGGTGACGTCGCCACGTGAGGTGGAACGCGGTGACGTCACTACGTTGAGGCGAACGCGGTGACGTCACTCACTACGTGAGGTGGAACGCAGTGACGTCACTACGTGAGGCAGAACGCGGTGACGTCCCTAGGTTAAGTGCGCGAGGAGAGGACGTCACTCCGTTAAGTTGGAACGCGGTGACGTCACTCCGTTGAGGCGGAACGCAGTGACGTCGCCACGAGAGGTGGAACGCGGTGACGTCACTACGTTAAGTGCGCGCGGAGAGACGTCACTCCGTTGAGGCGGAACGCGGTGACGTCACCACGCGAGGTGGACGTCAGGTGGGACGTGGTGACGTCGCAACGTGAGGCGGAACGCGGTGACGTCGCCACGCGGAGTTGAACGCGGTGACGTTCCTATGTGCGGTGGAACGCGGTGACGTCACCCTACGTTAAGTGCGCGCGATGACGTCGCCACGTGAGGTGGAACGCGGTGACGTCACACTACGTTAAGTGCGCGCGGAGAGACGTCACTACGTGAGGCGGAACGCGGTGACGTCGACACGTGAGGTGGAACGCGGTGACGTCACCACGTTAAGTGCGCGAGGAGAGACGTCACTCCGTTGATGCGGAACGCGGTGACGTCGCCACGTGGGGTGTAACGTGGTGATGTCACTACGTGAGGTGGAACGCGGTGACGTCACCCTACGTTAAGTGCGCGCAATGACGTCGCCACGTGAGGTGAAACGCGGTGACGTCACACTACGTTAAGTGCGCGCGGAGAGACGTCACTACGTGAGGCGGAACGCGGTGACGTCACACTACGTTAAGTGCGCGCGGAGAGACGTCACTCCGTTGAGGGGGAACGCGGTGACGTCACTCACTACGAGAGGTGGAACGCGGTAACATCACTACGTTAAGTGCGCGCGGAGAGACGTCACTCCGTTAAGGTGGAACGCGGTGACGTCGCCACGTGGGGTGGAACGCGGTGACGCCACTCCGCTGAGGTGGAACGCGGTGACGTTGCCACGTGAGGCGGAACGCGGTGACGTCGCCACGCGGAGTTGAATGCGGTGACGTCACCCTACGTTAAGTGCGCGCGGAGAGACGTCACTACGTGAGGTGGAACGCGGTGACGTCACACTACGTTATGTGGCGCGGAGAGACGTCACTCTGTAGAGGCGGAACGCGGGGACGTCGCCACGTGAGGTGGAACGCGGTGACGTCACTCCGTTGAGGCGGAACGCGGTGGCGTCACCACGTGAGGTGGAACGCGGTGACGTCACTACGTGAGGTAGAACGCGGTGACGTCACCACGTTAAGTGCGCGAGGAGAGACGTCACTCCGTTGAGGCGGAACGCGGTGACGTCACCACGTGGAGTGTAACGTGGTGATGTCACTACCTGAGGTGGAACACGGTGACGTCACCCTATGTTAAGTGCGTGCGATGACGTCGCCACGTGAGGTGGAACGCGGTGACGCCACTCCGCTGAGGTGGAACGTGGTGACGTTGCCACGTGAGGCGGAACGCGGTGACGTCGCCACGCGGAGTTGAACGCGGTGACGTCACCCTACGTTAAGTGCGCGCGGAGAGACGTCACTACGTGAGGTGGAACGCGGTGACGTCACCCTACGTTAAGTGCGCGCGGAGAGACGTCACTACGTGAGGCGGAACGCGGTGACGTCGACACGTGAGGTGGAACGCGGTGACGTCACCACGTGAGGCGGTGACGTCACTACGTTAAGTGCGCGCGTAGAGACGTCACTACGTGAGGCGGAACGCGGTGACGTCGACACGTGAGGTGGAACGCGGTGACGTCACCACGTTAAGTGCGCGAGGAGAGACGTCACTCCGTTGAAGCGGAACGCGGTGACATCGCCACGTGGGGTCAACGTGGTGATGTCACTACGTGAGGTGGAACGCGGTGACGGCACCCTACGTTAAGTGCGCGAGATGACGTCGACACGTGAGGTGGAACGCGGTGACGTCACCACGTGAGGCGGAACACGGTGACGTCACTACGTTAAGTGCGCGCGGAGAGACGTCACTACGTGAGGCGGAACGCGGTGACGTCACACTACGTTAAGTGCGCTCGGAGAGACGTCACTCTGCAGAGGCGGAACGCGGTGACGTCGCCACGTGAGGTGGAACGCGGTGACGTCACCACGTGAGGCGGTGACGTCAATACGTTAAGTGCACGCGGAGAGACGTCACTCCGTTGAGGCGGAACGCGGTGACGTCGCCACGTGAGGTGGAACGCAATGACGTCACCACGTGAGGCGGTGGACGTCACTACGTTAAGTGCGCGCGGAGAGACGTCACTCCGTTGAGGCGGAACGCGGTGACGTCGCCACGTGAGGTGTAACGCGGTGACGTCACTACGTTAAGTGCGCGGAGAGACGTCACTCTGTTGAGGCGGAACGCGGTGACGTCGCCACGTGCGGTGGAACGCGGTGACGTCACCACGTGAGGTGGACGTCAGGTGGGACGTGGTGACGTCACTACGTGAGGTGGAACGCGGTGACGTCACTACGTGAGGCAGAACGCGGTGACGTCACTACGTTAAGTGCGCGCGGAGAGACATCCACTCCGTTGAGGCGGAACGCGGTGACGTCACTATGTGAGGCGGAACGCGGTGACGTCGCCACGTGAGGTGGAAGGCGGTGACGTCTCTCCGTTGAGGCGGAACGCGGTGACGTCACTACGTTAAGTGCGCGCGGAGAGACGTCACTACGTGAGGCGGAACGCGGTGACGTCACACTACGTTAAGTGCGCTCGGAGTGACGTCACTCTGCAGAGGCGGAACGCGGTGACGTCGCCACGTGAGGTGGAACGCGGTGACGTCACCACGTGAGGCGGTGACGTCAATACGTTAAGTGCACGCGGAGAGACGTCACTCCGTTGAGGCGGAACGCGGTGACGTCGCCACGTGAGGTGGAACGCAATGACGTCACCACGTGAGGCGGTGACGTCACTACGTTAAGTGCGCGCGGAGAGACGTCACTCCGTTGAGGCGGAACGCGGTGACGTCGCCACGTGAGGTGTAACGCGGTGACGTCACTACGTTAAGTGCGCGGAGAGACGTCACTCTGTTGAGGCGGAACGCGGTGACGTCGCCACGTGCGGTGGAACGCGGTGACGTCACCACGTGAGGTGGACGTCAGGTGGGACGTGGTGACGTCACTACGTGAGGTGGAACGCGGTGACGTCACTACGTGAGGCAGAACGCGGTGACGTCACTACGTTAAGTGCGCGCGGAGAGACATCCACTCCGTTGAGGCGGAACGCGGTGACGTCACTATGTGAGGCGGAACGCGGTGACGTCGCCACGTGAGGTGGAAGGCGGTGACGTCTCTCCGTTGAGGCGGAACGCGGTGACGTCACTACGTGAGGTGGGTTAAACGCGGTGACGTCATTACGCGAGGTGACGTCAGTTGGAACGCGGTGACGTCACTACGTGAGGTGGAACGCGGCGACGTCACCACGTGAGGTGGACGTCAGGCGGAACGCGGTGACGTCGCCACCTGAGGTGGAACGCGGTGACGTCACCACGTGAGGTGGAACGCGGTGACGTCATTACGCGAGGTGGATGTCAGGCGGAACGCGGTGGCGTCGCCACCTGAGATGGAACGCGGTGACGTCACTCCGTGAGGTGGAACGCGGTGACGTCATTACGCGAGGTGGACGTCAGGCGGAACGCGGTGACGTCGCCACGTGGGGGTGGAACGCGGTGACGTCACTCCATGAGGTGGTGCGCGGAGACGTCGCCACGTGAGGTGGTCGTGGTGTCGTCACCACGGCATCGCAATCTTTCCCCACCCCACGTGAGATGTGGGGCGGGGTGTGAATGCGGTGACGTCAGCGCGTGAGACGAAGTGATGACGTCGGCGCTTGGGGACGACGCGGTGACGTTTCTACGTGGTGACTTTTCTACGTGGTGACTTTACGGAAGAACCACGCCCCCCTTCTGGAATCTACTACAGCCAGAGATGTCCACTCCCAGGGTACGCCCCCTCTTATACTGTCTCCGTGGCCAGGCTCCGCCCCCTTGCCCCCAGGCCACGCCCCCCTTCTGGAATCTACTACAGCCACAGAGGTCCACTCCCAGGGTACGCCGCCTCTTATACTGTCACCGTGGGCATGCTCCGCCCCCGTCGCCCCCAGGCCACGCCCCCCTCGCCCCCAGGAACGCCTCCCTTCTGGAATCTACCAGCCAGAGATGTCCACTTCCAGGGTACGCCCCCCTCTTATACTGTCACTGTGGCCTGGGGAGACACATGGGGACTAAGGGAGACACGGGGAGACACATGGGGACTAGAGGAGACACGGGGAGACACACGGGGACTAGAGGAGACACGGGGACTAGTCGAGACACATGGGGACTAGAGGAGACACACGGGGACTAGAGGAGACACACGGGGACTAGAGGAGACACGGGGGCTAGGGGAGACCCATGGGGACTAGAGGAGACACACGGGGACTAGAGGAGACACACGGGGACTAGAGGAGACACGGGGACTAGGGGAGACACATGGGGACTAGAGGAGACACATGGGGACTAGAGGAGACACGGGGAGACACATGGGGACTAGAGGAGACACGGGGAGACACACGGGGACTAGAGGAGACACGGGAGACACACGGGGACTAGAGACACGGGAGACACATGGGGACTAGAGGAGACACGGGGAGACACGGGGACTAGAGACACATTGGGACTAGAGGAGACACGGGGAGACACACGGGGACTAGAGACACGGGAGACACATGGGGACTAGAGGAGACACGGGGAGACACGGGGACTAGAGACACATTGGGACTAGAGGAGACACGGGGAGACACACGGGGACTAGAGACACGGGGGAGACACATGGGAACTAGGGGAGACACGGGGACTAGGGGAGACACGGAGAGACACATGGGGACTAGAGGAGACACGGGGGAGACACGGCGAGACACATGGGAACTAGGGGAGACACGGAGACTAGGGGAGACACAGAGAGACACATGGGGACTAGAGGAGACACGGGAGACACATGGGGACTAGGGGAGACACGGGGAGACACATGGGGACTAGGGGAGACACATGGGGACTAGAGGAGACACGGGGAGACACGGAGACTAGAGGAGACACCGAAGACACATGGGGACTAGGGGAGACACGGGGAGACACACGGGGACTAGAGGAGACACGGGAGAGACACACGGGGACTAGGGGAGACACATGGGGACTAGGGGAGACACAGGAGACACGGGGACTAGGGGAGACACATGTGGACTAGGGGAGTCTGAGACATGGGGGAGACACATGGGCACTAGGGGAGACACGGGGAGACACGGGGGGGGGACATTAGGACAAGGTGAGACACGGGGGGGTGGGGACACATTAGGACACGGTGAGACAACGGGAGACGTGGGGACACATTAGGACACGGTGAGACAACGGGAGACGTGGGGACACATTAGGACACGGTGAGACAACGGGAGACGTGGGGACACATTAGGACACGGTGAGACAACGGGAGACGTGGGGACACATTAGGACACGGTGAGACAACGGGAGACGTGGGGACTAGGGCAAGACAGTGAGAAACACGGACACAGCGAGCCTGTGGATTGTGGGTTTTTTTATTGAATGTCAATAATTCTACAAAACGGTTCCCACATGAACAGATAAAACACAGAGGGGGTGGGGTTGACTGCGTTACCGTTGTGTGCTGGGTTGTTAAGTTGCGTCATTGTGTCTGCCTCGTGCGTGTCTCGTGTCTCGTGCGTGTCCACGTGCGTGTCCACGTGCGTGTCCACGTGCGTCTCAGCCATCGTGTCGAGTGCACACTGCCGTCTCCAAAGTGTGAAGTGTGTGTTTGCGTCTCTGTGCGAGTGAGCGGGTGTGTCTCTCTCTCTCCATCTCCACGTGTGTGTGTCGGTGTGTCGGTGTGAGTGTCTCTGTCTCAGAGTGTGTGTCTGTCTGAGTGTGAGTGTCTCTGTCTCAGAGTGTGTGTGTCTGTCTGAGTGTGAGTGAGTGTCTCTGTCTCAGAGTGTGTGTGTCTGTCAGAGTGTGAGTGAGTGTCTGCGAGTCTGTGTCTCCGAGTGTGTGTGTCTGTCTGAGTGTGAGTGTCTCTGTCTCAGAGTGTGTGTGTGTCTGTCAGAGTGTGAGTGTCTCTGTCTCAGAGTGTGTGTGTCTGTCTGAGTGTGAGTGAGTGTCTGTGTCTCAGAGTGTGTGTCTGTCAGAGTGTGAGTGAGTGACTGTGTCTCCGAGTGTGTGTCTGTCAGAGTGTGAGTGAGTGTCTCTGTCTCAGAGTGTGTGTGTCTGTCAGAGTGTGAGTGAGTGTCTGTGTCTCAGAGTGTGAGTCTCTGTGCGAGTGAGCGGGTGTCTCTCTCTCTCTCTCTCCACGTGTGTGTGTGTCGGTGTGAGCGTGTCGGGGTGAGCGAGTGGCTGTGAGTGTCTGTGTCTCCGAATGTGTGTGTCAGAGTGTGAGCGAGTGTGAGTGTCTGTGAGTGTCTGTGTCTCCGAGTGTGTACGCGAGTGAGTGTGTGTCTGTCTGAGTGTGAGTGAGTGTCTGCGAGTGTCTGTGTCTCAGAGTGTGCACGCGAGTGTGAGTGTCCGTCTGAGTGTGATTGTCTGTGTCTCAGAGTGTGAGTCTCTGAGTGAGTGTCTCCGAGTGTGTGTGTCTCCGAGTGTGTCTGAGTGTGCGAGTGTCTCTGAGTGTGTGAGTGTGTCTCCGAGTGTGTGTGAGTGTGTCTCCGAGTGTGTGTGTGTCTCCGAGTGTGTGAGTGTGTCTCCGTGTGCGTGTGTGTGTGTCTCCGTGTGCGTGTCTCCGAGTGTGTGTGTGTCTGAGTGTGCGAGTGTCTCCGAGTGTGCGTGAGTGTGTCTCCGAGTGTGTGTGAGTGTCTCCGAGTGTGTGTGTCTCCGAGTGAGTCTCCGAGTGTGTGTCTCCGTGTGTGTGTGTGTCTCCGAGTGTGTGTGTGTGCGTGTCTCCGAGTGAGTCTCCGAGTGTGTGTGTGCGTGTCTCCGAGTGTGTGTGCGTGTCTCCGAGTGCGTCTCCGAGTGTGTGTGTCTCTGAGTGTGTCTCCGAGTGTGTGTGTGTCTCCGAGTGTGTGTGCGTGTCTCCGAGTGTGTCTCCGAGTGTGTGAGTGTGTCTCTGAGTGTGTCTCCGAGAGTGTCTCCGAGAGTGTCTCCGAGAGTGTCTCCGAGTGTGTGTGTGTGTCTCCGAGTGTGTCTCCGAGTGTGTCTCCGTGTGCGTGTGTGTGAGCTGGTTCGATGGACTCCTGTGGCATGATCTCTCTCTCTCTCTTCTCTTTTAAAAGAACTGTCCGGAGTATTGCTTCACACTGTGTGCGCACACACGCGCACACACACATACACACACACACACAAACAAACATATACACACACACACAAACACACACGCGCAGACACACACAGACAGACGTACACACGTACACAGGCAGAGGCGGATACACACACGGACACAACGCAAACACGTGCAAAGACACACAGATCGACACACACACACACACGCACACACACGCACACACACAGACAGACGGATACGCAAATGCACAAAGTGTGTACTCGCACAGTCAAACAGAGACACAGAGACACACAGAGGGTTACACTCGGACACACACACACACACAAAGAAACCCGCAGATACAAGGAAGTACTCACGCGCGCCTCACACACACACACACAGACGTACGTGCACATTCACTGACACACACACAAACAGAGACCCAGAGACATAGAGGAACCAGGGATCCACCAGATAAATCACACACACACACAGACAGACAGACACACACACACACACGGATACGCACACAGAGACACACAGAGAGAGAGAGAGACGCAGAGACACGCACAGACCGGGTGTTGGAGTGAGCGCTGGGGTGGGTGGGTGGGGGTTCATGGTGGCGGTTGTTGCTAAACACCGGGAGGGCTGTGCCACGCTCAACCCACTCGCTCACATCCCCATACGCTCACGCACGCTGCCACGCCGAGGCACAGTTACACACACGGCGCAGAGACGCGCGGAGACGGAGACGCGCAGAGGTAGCGAGACACAGACACGCGCACAGACACAGACACACAGACACGGACACGCAGATACGGACACGCACAGACACACACACACAGAGATACACACACAGAGATACACACACAGAGATACACACACAGATACACACACACACAGATACACACACAGACACACAGATACATACAGAGATACACACACACAGATACACGCAGACACACACAGAGATGCACACAGAGATACACACAGAGACACACAGATACACACACACACAAATACACACACACAGATACACACAGACACACACACAGATACACACAGACACACACACACAGAGATACACACAGAGATACACACAGAGACACACAGATACACACACACAGATACACACAGACACACACACACAGATACACACAGACACACACACACATACACACACAGAGATACACACAGAGATATACACAGATACACACACACACAGATACACACATGCGCAGGCAGAGAGCCACACCCACACAGAGACAGAGACACAGAGACAGGCAGAGACAGGCAGAGACAGGCAGAGACAGAGACATGCGTAGAGGCACAGACACACACACACAAAGATACACACACAGAGATACACACACACACAGAGATACACACACACAGAGACACAGCGACAGAGACGAGACATGCGTAGAGGCACAGACAGACACACACACACAGACACAGAGACATGGGTAGAGGCACAGACACACACACACAGAGACACACAGAGAGACATGGGTAGAGGCACAGACACACACACACAGATACACACACACAGAGACACAGAGAGACATGGGTAGAGGCACAGACACACACACACAGACACACACACAGAGACACACAGAGAGACATGGGTAGAGGCACAGACACACACACACAGATACACACACACAGAGACACAGAGAGACATGGGTAGAGGCACAGACACACAGATACACACACACACAGAGACACAGAGAGAGACATGGGTAGAGGCACAGACACACACACACAGATACACACACACAGAGACACACAGAGAGACATGGGTAGAGGCACAGACACACACACACACGGACGGACACACACACACACAACAGACGGACGGAGATACACACAGAGTCACAGACGACACAGGGGACAATCGCACACAGACACAGACACACGGAGGCAGAGACACGCACGGAGACATGCATGCAGTATCGTAGACACAGCAGACCCGCACACGGACGCGCACAGTCACGCACGCACGCAGGAAGACAAACATACACACACAGCAATGGGTTTTGAGATTAATACAGACGCACGCACTCACACACTCTCACACTCTGGGTACAAAGTGTGAGGGTGTGAAAGAGTGAGTGTGTAAGAGCGTGTGTGTGAGTGAGAGTGAGTGAGTGTTGGCGAGTGTGTGTGAGTGTCAGAACGAGCGTGGGTGCGAGTGAGCGAGTGAGAGAGTAAGTGTGAGAGAGTGTGAGTTAGTAAAAGAGTGAGAGAGAGCGTGAGTGTGTCTGTGTGTGTGAGTGTCTGTGTGAGAGTGTGTGAGTGTGAGAGTGTCTGTGTGTGTGTGTGTGAGTGAGAGTGTGTGAGTGTGTGTGAGTGTGTGTGTGAGAGTGTGTGTGTGAGAGTGTGTGAGTGTGTGTTTGTGAGAGTGTGAGAGAGTGTGAGAGTGTGTTTGTGAGAGTGTGAGTGTGTGTGTGAGAGTGAGTGTGTGTGTGTGAGTGAGAGTGGGTGTGAGAGTGTGTGAGTGAGAGTGGGTGTGAGGGGGTGTGTGAGTGTGAGAGTGTGTGTGTGTGTGTGAGAGTGAGTGTGTGAGAGTGAGTGATAGTGTGAGTGTGTGAGAGTGTATGTGTGTGAGAGTGTATGTGTGTGAGAGTGTGAGAGTGAGTGTGAGAGTGTGTGAAAGTGTGAGAGTGAGTGAGAGTGTGAGAGTGTGTGAGTGTGTCTGTGAGAGTGTGTGTGAGAGTATCTGTGAGAGTGTGTGTGAGTGTGTGAGAGTGTCTGTGAGTGTGAGTGATTGAGTGTGATAGTGTGAGTGTGAGAGTGTGTGTGAGTGTGAGAGTGTGTGAGAGGGTGAGAGTGTGTGAGAGGGTGAGAGTGAGAGTGTGTGAGAGATGGTGTGTGTGAGAGTGTGTGAGAGTGAGTGTGTGAGAGTGTGCGAGGGTGTGTGAGTGTGAGAGTGTCTGTGAGTGTGAGAGGGTGTGTGATTGAGTGTGATAGTGTGAGTGTGAGAGTGTGTGAGAGGGTGAGAGTGTGTGAGAGGGTGAGAGTGTGTGTGTGAGAGTGTGTGTGAGAGTGTGTGAGTGTCTGTGTGTGTGTGAGAGTGTGTGAGAGTGAGTGTGTGTGAGTGTGAGAGTGAGTGATAGTGAGAGTGTGTGAGAGTGTCTGTGAGAGTGTCTGTGAGAGTGTGTGAGAGTGTGTGAGTGAGAGAGTGTGTGAGAGTGTCTGTGAGAGTGTCTGTGAGAGTGTGTGAGAGTGTGTGAGTGAGAGAGTGTGTGGGATTGAGTGTGTGAGAGTGTCTGTCTGTACACCATAGGTGGTGCTGCTACTCGCTGCACTGCACTTGCCCCTACAGCCCTGCTAGAGGCTACCCGGGGGAGCTTTGTCTTTGGTTGTTGAAGGCAGAAACCCTCCCCCACTCCTCCCCCTCTACACCCCCCCCCACTCCTCTCCCACCTCCTCCCACTCCTCCTCCCCCCCACCTCCTCCTCCTCTCCCTACTCCCCCCCCCCCACCACTTCCTCCACCACCTCCTCCCCCTCCACCTCCTCTCCCATCTTCCCCTCCACCTCCTCACCCCCACCTCCCCCCCCCCCACCTCCTCCTCCCCCCCCACCTCCTCCTCCCCCCCCCCACCTCCTCCTCCCCCCCCCACTCCTCCTCTCCCTCCTCCCCCCCCCACCACCTCCTCCTCCATCTCCTCTCCCTCCACCCCCACTCCTCCACCTCCCCCTCCTCCACCTCCCCCTCCTCCACCTCCTCTCCCTACTCCTACCACCTCCTCCACCACCTCCTCCCCCACCATCTCCTCCTCCCCCTCCTCCCCCTCCACCTCCTCCCCGCCCTCCCCCCCAACCCCTACCACCTCCTCCACCATCTCCTCCCCCTCTCCACCTCCTCTCCACCTCCCCCTCCTCCACCTCCTCTCCCTCCTCCCCCACTCCTCCTCCACCTCCTCCACCTCCTCCTCCACCTCTCCCACCTCCCCCTTCTCCACCCCCTCCTCCATCTCCTCTCCCTCCACCCCCACTCCTCCTCCCCCACTCCTCCTCCACCTCCCCCCCCCCCACACCCTCACCTGTTCTGCAGCAGGTACTGAGCATTCTGGATCTGGTCCTGCGTGCCCGTGATGGTGATGATTCTCTCCTCGGAACCCTCCAACGGCTCGTCGATCTTGATGGAGGCGCCCGACTCCGCACGGATCTGCTTAATCCTCATGCCACCCTTGCCAATGATGGAGCCGGCCAGCTGCGAGGAGAGGGGGGAGAGGGAGGAGAGGGAGGGAGGAGAGGGAGGAGAGGGAGGGAGGAGAGGGAGGAGAGGGAGGAGAGGGAGGAGAGGGAGGAGAGGGAGGGAGGAGAGGGAGGAGAGGGAGGGAGGAGAGGAGAGGGAGGAGAGGGAGGGAGGAGAGGGAGGGAGGAGAGGGAGGAGAGGGAGGGAGGAGATGGAGGGAGGAGAGGGAGGGAGGAGAGGGAGGGAGGAGAGGGAGGGAGGAGAGGGAGAGAGGAGAGGGAGGAGAGGGAGGGAGGGAGGAGAGGGAGGGAGGAGAGGGAGGGAGGAGAGGGAGAGAGGAGAGGGCGGAGAGGGAGGAGAGGGAGGAGAGGGAGGAGAGGGAGGGAGGAGAGAGAGGAGAGGGAGAGAGGAGAGGGAGGAGAGGGAGAGAGGAGAGGGAGGAGAGGGAGGGAGGAGAGGGAGGGAGGAGAGGGAGGGAGGGAGGAGAGGGAGGAGAGGGAGGGAGGAGAGGGAGGGAGGAGAGGGAGGGAGGGAGGGAGGAGAGGGAGGAGAGGGAGGGAAGGGAGGGAGGAGAGGGAGGGAGGAGAGGGAGGAGAGGGAGGGAGGAGAGGGAGGAGAGGGAGGGAGGAGAGGGAGGGAGGAGAGGGAGGAGAGGGAGGGAGGAGAGGGAGGAGAGCGAGCGAGGAGAGGGAGGAGAGGGAGGGAGGAGAGGGAGGGAGTGAGTGAGCGAGCGAGAGGGAGGAGAGGGAGGGAGGAGAGGGAGGAGAGGGAGGAGAGGGAGGAGAGGGAGGAGAGGGAGGGAGGAGAGGGAGGGAGGGAGGAGAGGGAGGAGAGGGAGGGAAGGGAGGGAGGAGAGGGAGGGAGGAGAGGGAGGAGAGGGAGGGAGGAGAGGGAGGAGAGGGAGGGAGGAGAGGGAGGAGAGGGAGGGAGGAGAGGGAGGGAGGGAGGAGAGGGAGGGAGGAGAGGAGAGGGAGGAGAGGGAGGGAGGGAGGAGAGGGAGGGAGGAGAGGGAGGAGAGGCGAGCGAGCGAGAGGGAGGAGAGGGAGGGAGGAGAGGGAGGGAGGAGAGTGAGTGAGCGAGAGGGAGGAGAGGGAGGGAGGAGAGTGAGGGAGGAGAGTGAGTGAGCGAGCGAGCGAGAGCGACCAAGGGCCGAATGAGCGAGTGAGTGGCGAGCGACTCACGTCCTTGGGGATGGACACCTGTGAACTGGTCACGGGGCCGCCCATTGAGCCGTAGGATCCACCCCCTCCACCGCCCCCTCCACCGCCCCCTGCTGCACCTCGACCTGAGACACGCGGGGAGAGACAGGCGGGGAGAGACAGGCGGGGAGAGACAGGCGGGGAGAGACAGGCGGGGAGAGACAGGCGGGGAGACACGCGGGGAGAGTGAATGAGTGGGCGAGTTAATGAGTGGTTGAGTGAATGAGTGGGTGAGTGGTTGAGTGAATGAGTGGTTGAGTGAATGAGTGGATGAGTGAATGAGTGAGTGGTTGAGTAGTTGAGTGGGTGAGTGAATGAGTGTTTGAGTGAGTGGTTGAGTGAGTTGGTTGAGTGGGTGGTTGAGTGGGTGAGTGGATGAGTGAATGAGTGAGTGAATGAGTGAGTGGTTGAGTGTGGTTAAGTGGGTGGTTGAGTGAGTGGTTGAGTGAGTGGGTGGTTGAGTAGCTAAGTGGGTGAGTGGTTGAGTAAGTGGGTGGTTGAGTGAGTGGATGAGTGGTTGAGTGAGTGTTTGAGTGAGTGGATGAGTGAATGAGTGGTTGAGTGAGTGGTTGAGTGTGGTTAAGTGGGTGGTTGAGTGAGTGGGTGGTTGAGTGAGTGGATGAGTGGTTGAGTAAGTGTTTGAGTGGTTGAGTTAGTGGGTGGGTGGTTGATTGAGTGGTTGAGTGGGTGAATGAGTGGATGAGTGAATGAGTGAGTGGTTGAGTAGTTGAGTGGGTGAGTGTATGAGTGAATGAGTGTTGGCGTGAGTGGTTGAGTGGGTGAGTGGATGAGTGAATGAGTGGTTGAGTGAGTGGTTGAGTGTGGTTAAGTGGGTGGTTGAGTGAGTGGTTGAGTGAGTGGGTGGTTGAGTGGATGAGTGTTTGAGCAAGTGGTTGAGTGAGTGGGTGGTTGAGTAGGTGAGTAGCTGAGTGGGTGAGCGGGTGAGTGTGTGAGTGGTTGAGTAAGTGGGTGGTTGAGTAGGTGAGTAGCTGAGTGGGTGAGCGGGTGAGTGTGTGAGTGGTTGAGTAAGTGGGTGGTTGAGTGAGTGGATGAGTGTTTGAGTGAGTGATTAAGTGGGTGGCTGAGTGAGTGGATGAGTGTGAGTGAGTGTTTGAGTTAGTGGGTGGGTGGTTTACTGAGTGTTTGAGTGGGTGGTTGAGTAGGTGAGTGTGTGAGTGGTTGAGTGAGTGGATGAGTGTTTGAGTGAGTGTGTAAGTGGTTGAGTGAGTGGATGAGTGTTTGAGTGAGTGTTTGAGTTAGTGGGTGGGTGGTTGAGTGAGTGTTTGAGTGGGTGGTTGAGTAGGTGAGTGTGTGAGTGTTTGAGTGAGTGGATGAGTGGTTGAGTGAGTGGTTGAGTTAGTGGATGAGTGTTTGAGTGTTTGAGTTAGTGGGTGGGTGGTTTACTGAGTGTTTGAGCGAGTGTTTGGGCGGGTGGCTGAGTGTGGGTCTCACCATATCCAGACTTGAGTGGCAGATCACGGGTCGCGAGAGGTCACAGGGGTTAGGGGTCACAAGAGAACCGAGGTCACGTTAACACAGAATAAGACTCTTCAATCAGACTGCAAGAATCCGAAGAGCTAGCAAGCTCTTTTCAAAAACAGTTGTCCAGTAGCTCAGCGCACACAGACAGAGCTGCCCCAGGTAGCCTCTAAAAGGGCTGTGGGTGCCAAGTGCTGTCAGTAGCGAGTAGCAGCACCGGATATGATGTACACACAGACAAAGCTGCCCCAGGTAGCCTCTAAAAGGGCTGTGGGTGCCAAGTGCTGTCAGTAGCGAGTAGCAGCACCATCTATGATGTACACACAAAGCTCCCCCAGGTAGCCTCTAGCAGGGCTGTAGGGGCAAGTGCCGTGAGTAGCAGCACCGGATATGAAGCCCGGAACGGCACGCAAGGGGGTGGGTGGCCAGCACCACGCCCGGCCGCCTTTGTCTCCCCAGTGGCGATGTTCACTCAACACCGCTACACCAGGTGACTCATTTGAGGCCGAGTCGACCTAGGGGAGGCCCAGGACCGGTTCAGATAATCGTCACCGGCGGTGTTGGCCGTGAGCGGGGATCGAACCCGGGTCGCCGGGTTCGTAGCGCAGGGCAGCGCTACCCCGCTCCCACCCCTACCACTCCCCACAACACAGACGCACACACAGACAGACACACACTCACTCATGCGTGTGTGTGTGTGCGCATCGCACTATATATCCGTGTATTGGTGCGTCTCTCTCCGTACACCCTTCAAGATCACCCTCTCTGTAGCTGTGTCTCTCGTTCAGTGTCTCTCCGTGTGTGTGTGTGTCTCTCGTTCAGTGTCTCTCCGTGTGTGTCTCTCGTTCAGTGTCTCTCCGTGTGTGTGTGTGTCTCTCGTTCAGTGTCTCTCCGTGTGTGTCTCTCGTTCAGTGTCTCTCCGTGTGTGTCTCTCTGTAGCTGTGTCTCTCGTTCAATGTCTCTCCGTGTGCGTGTGTGTGTCTCTCGTTCATTGTCTCTCCGTGTGTCTCTCGTTCAGTGTCTCTCCGTGTGCGTGTGTCTCTCGTTCAGTGTCTCTCCGTGTGTGTGTCCGTGTGTGTGTCTCTCGTTCAGTGTCTCTCCGTGTGTGTGTGTGTCTCTCGTTCAGTGTCTCTCCGTGTGTGTGTCCGTGTGTATGTGTCTCTCGTTCAGTGTCTCTCCGTGTGTGTGTCCGTGTGTATGTGTCTCTCGTTCAGTGTCTCTCCGTGTGTGTGTCCGTGTGTATGTGTCTCTCGTTCATTGTCTCTCCGTGTGTGTGTCTCTCGTTCATTGTCTCTCAGTGTGTGCGTGTCTCTCGTTCAATGTCTCTCCGTGTGTGTGTCTCTCCGTGTGTGCGTCTCTCGTTCAGTGTCTCTCCGTGTGTCTCTCCGTGTGTGTCTCTCAGCGTGTGTCTCTCAGCGTGTCTGTCTCTGTCTCTCAGCGTGTTTCTCAGTGTCTCTCCCTGTATCTCAGCCTCTCCCTGTCTCTGTCTCTCAGTGTCTCTCAGCGTGTCTGTCTCTTCGTGTCTCACAACGTGTTTCCCTGTGTCTCCGTGTCTAACAGCGTGTCTCTCTCTCTCTCCGTGTCTCACAGCGTGTCTCCCTGTCTCCCAGCGTGTCTCTCAGCGTGTCTCTCTGTCTCTCCGTGTCTCACAGCGTGTCTCTGTCTCTCAGTCTGTCCCCAGCGTCTCTCTCTCACCATGTCTTCCTCACCGTATCCTCCTCCCCCAGTGTCTCCGTCTCTCAGCGTGTCTCCGTGTCTCTCAGCGTGTCTCTCTATCTCTCCGTGTCTCTGTCTCTCCCTGTCTCTCAACGTGTCTCTCAGCGTGTCTCTGTCTCTCCGTGTCTCTCACAGCGTGTCTCTGTCTCTCAGTGTCTGTCCCAGCGTCTGTCTCTCACAATGTCTTCCTCGATGTATCCTCCTCCCTCAGTGTCTCCCTGTTTCTCAGCGTGTCTCAGTGTCTCTCAGCGTGTCTCTCTATCTCTCCGTGTCTCTGTCTCTCCCTGTCTCTCAACGTGTCTCCCTGTCTCCCAGCGTGTCTCCGTGTCTCACAGCGTGTCTCTTGTCTCTCTCTCCGTGTCTCCGTTTCACCGTGTCTCTCACAGCATGTCTCTCCGTCTCTCCGTGTCTGCCCCAGCGTCTCTGTCTCTCACCATGTCTTCCTCACCGTATCCGCCTCCCTCAGTGTCTCTCCCAGTCTCTCAGCGTGTCTCCGTGTCTTTCAGTCTCTCAGCGTGTCTCTGTCTCTCCGTGTCTCTCAGCGTGTCTCTCTCAGCGTGTCTCCGTCCCAGCGTCTGTCTCTCACCATGTCTTCTTCCTCACCGTACCCTCCTCCGTATCCGCCTCCCTCAGTGTCTCTCCCTGTCTCTCAGCGTGTCTCCCTGTCTCTCAGCGTGTCTCCCTGTCTCTCAGCGTGTCTCTCTGTCTCTCAGCGTGTCTCTCTGTCTCTCAGCGTGTCTCTCTGTCTATCTACGTGTCTCCGTCCCAGCGTCTCTGTCTCTCACCATGTCTTCCTCGACGTACGCTCCTCCGTATCCGCCTCCCTCAGTGTTTCCCTGTCTCTCAGCGTGTCTCCCTGTCTCTCAGCGTGTCTCTCTGTCTCTCAGCGTGTCTCTGTCTCTCCGTGTCCTCTCTGTCTGCCCCAGCGTCTGGCCTCACCATGTCATGCTCACCGTATCCGCCTCCCTCCGTGTCTCTCAGCGTGTCTCTCTGTCTCTCTCCGTGTCTCTCACAGCGTGCCTCTCTCTGTCTCTCTCCGTGTCTCTCTGTGTCTCCGTCCCAGCGTCTCTGTCTCTCACCATGTCTTCCTCGACGTACGCTCCTCCGTATCCGCCTCCCTCAGTGCCTCCCTGTCTCTCAGCGTGTCTCCCTGTCTCTCAGCGTGTCTCCCTGTCTCTCAGCGTGTCTCTCTGTCTCTCTCAGCGTGTCTCTCCGTGTCTCCGTCCCAGCGTCTCTGTCTCTCACCATGTCTTCCTCGACGTACGCTCCTCCGTATCCGCCTCCCTCAGTGTCTCCCTGTCTCTCAGCGTGTCTCTGTCTCTCCGTGTCTCTCTCAGCGTGTCTCTCTGTCTCTCACAGCGTGTCTCTCTGTCTCTCACAGCGTGTCTCCGTCCCAGCGTCTCTGTCTCTCACTATGTCTTCCTCGCCGTATCCGCCTCCCTCAGTATCTCTCCCTGTCTCTCAGCGTGTCTCCCTGTCTCACAGCGTGTCTCCCTGTCTCTCCGTGTCTCTCACAGCGTGTCTCTCTGTCTCTCAGCGTGTCTCTCTGTCTCTCTCAGCGTGTCTCTCTGTCTCTCTCCGTGTCTCTCCGTGTCTCCGTCCCAGCGTCTCTGTCTCTCACCATGTCTTCCTCGACGTACGCTCCTCCGTATCCGCCTCCCTCAGTGTCTCCCTGTCTCTCAGCGTGTCTCTGTCTCTCCGTGTCCTCTCTGTCTGCCCCAGCGTCTGGCCTCAACATGTCTTCCTCGTCGTATCCGCCTCCCTCACTGTCTCTCCCTGTCTCTCAGCGTGTCTCCCTGTCTCTCAGCGTGTCTCCCTGTCTCTCAGCGTGTCTCTGTCTCTCTCAGCGTGTCTCTCTCAGCGTGTCTCTCTGTGTCTCTGTCTCTCACAGCGTGTCTCTCTGTCTCTCCGCGTCTCTCTCTGTCTCTCCGTGTCTCTCACAGCGTGTCTCTCTGTCTCTCTCAGCGTGTCTCTCTGTCTCTCTCCGTGTCTCTCACAGCGTGTCTCCGTCCCAGCGTCTCTGTCTCTCACCATGTCTTCCTCGACGTACGCTCCTCCGTATCCGCCTCCCTCAGTGTCTCCCTGTCTCTCAGCGTGTCTCTGTCTCTCCGTGTCCTCTCTGTCTGCCCCAGCGTCTGGCCTCACCATGTCATGCTCGCCGTATCCGCCTCCCTCAGTATCTCTCCCTGTCTCTCAGCGTGTCTCCCTGTCTCTCAGCGTGTCTCCCTGTCTCTCCGTGTCTCTCACAGCGTGTCTCTCTGTCTCTCAGCGTGTCTCTCTGTCTCTCAGCGTGTCTCTCTGTCTCTCTCCGTGTCTCTCCGTGTCTCCGTCCCAGCGTCTCTGTCTCTCACCATGTCTTCCTCGACGTACGCTCCTCCGTATCCGCCTCCCTCAGTGTCTTCCTGTCTCTCAGCGTGTCTCTGTCTCTCCGTGTCCTCTCTGTCTGCCCCAGCGTCTGGCCTCACCATGTCTTCCTCGTCGTATCCGCCTCCCTCACTGTCTCTCCCTGTCTCTCAGCGTGTCTCCCTGTCTCTCAGCGTGTCTCCCTGTCTCTCAGCGTGTCTCTGTCTCTCTCAGCGTGTCTCTCTCAGCGTGTCTCTCTGTGTCTCTGTCTCTCACAGCGTGTCTCTCTGTCTCTCCGCGTCTCTCTCTGTCTCTCCGTGTCTCTCACAGCGTGTCTCTCTGTCTCTCAGCGTGTCTCTCTGTCTCTCTCCGTGTCTCTCCGTGTCTCCGTCCCAGCGTCTCTGTCTCTCACCATGTCTTCCTCGACGTACGCTCCTCCGTATCCGCCTCCCTCAGTGCCTCCCTGTCTCTCAGCGTGTCTCCCTGTCTCTCAGCGTGTCTCCCTGTCTCTCAGCGTGTCTCTCTGTCTCTCTCAGCGTGTCTCTCCGTGTCTCCGTCCCAGCGTCTCTGTCTCTCACCATGTCTTCCTCGACGTACGCTCCTCCGTATCCGCCTCCCTCAGTGTCTCCCTGTCT
Source organism: Petromyzon marinus (assembly GCF_010993605.1). Taxonomy (NCBI): domain Eukaryota; kingdom Metazoa; phylum Chordata; class Hyperoartia; order Petromyzontiformes; family Petromyzontidae; genus Petromyzon; species Petromyzon marinus. The sequence goes on along the minus strand of NW_022638946.1, from coordinate 73,914 downwards.
CTCAGCGTGTCTCTGTCTCTCCGTGTCTCTCTCAGCGTGTCTCTCTGTCTCTCACAGCGTGTCTCTCTGTCTCTCACAGCGTGTCTCCGTCCCAGCGTCTCTGTCTCTCACTATGTCTTCCTCGCCGTATCCGCCTCCCTCAGTATCTCTCCCTGTCTCTCAGCGTGTCTCCCTGTCTCACAGCGTGTCTCCCTGTCTCTCCGTGTCTCTCACAGCGTGTCTCTCTGTCTCTCAGCGTGTCTCTCTGTCTCTCTCAGCGTGTCTCTCTGTCTCTCTCCGTGTCTCTCCGTGTCTCCGTCCCAGCGTCTCTGTCTCTCACCATGTCTTCCTCGACGTACGCTCCTCCGTATCCGCCTCCCTCAGTGTCTCCCTGTCTCTCAGCGTGTCTCTGTCTCTCCGTGTCCTCTCTGTCTGCCCCAGCGTCTGGCCTCAACATGTCTTCCTCGTCGTATCCGCCTCCCTCACTGTCTCTCCCTGTCTCTCAGCGTGTCTCCCTGTCTCTCAGCGTGTCTCCCTGTCTCTCAGCGTGTCTCTGTCTCTCTCAGCGTGTCTCTCTCAGCGTGTCTCTCTGTGTCTCTGTCTCTCACAGCGTGTCTCTCTGTCTCTCCGCGTCTCTCTCTGTCTCTCCGTGTCTCTCACAGCGTGTCTCTCTGTCTCTCTCAGCGTGTCTCTCTGTCTCTCTCCGTGTCTCTCACAGCGTGTCTCCGTCCCAGCGTCTCTGTCTCTCACCATGTCTTCCTCGACGTACGCTCCTCCGTATCCGCCTCCCTCAGTGTCTCCCTGTCTCTCAGCGTGTCTCTGTCTCTCCGTGTCCTCTCTGTCTGCCCCAGCGTCTGGCCTCACCATGTCATGCTCGCCGTATCCGCCTCCCTCAGTATCTCTCCCTGTCTCTCAGCGTGTCTCCCTGTCTCTCAGCGTGTCTCCCTGTCTCTCCGTGTCTCTCACAGCGTGTCTCTCTGTCTCTCAGCGTGTCTCTCTGTCTCTCAGCGTGTCTCTCTGTCTCTCTCCGTGTCTCTCCGTGTCTCCGTCCCAGCGTCTCTGTCTCTCACCATGTCTTCCTCGACGTACGCTCCTCCGTATCCGCCTCCCTCAGTGTCTTCCTGTCTCTCAGCGTGTCTCTGTCTCTCCGTGTCCTCTCTGTCTGCCCCAGCGTCTGGCCTCACCATGTCTTCCTCGTCGTATCCGCCTCCCTCACTGTCTCTCCCTGTCTCTCAGCGTGTCTCCCTGTCTCTCAGCGTGTCTCCCTGTCTCTCAGCGTGTCTCTGTCTCTCTCAGCGTGTCTCTCTCAGCGTGTCCTCTCTGTGTCTCTGTCTCTCACAGCGTGTCTCTCTGTCTCTCCGCGTCTCTCTCTGTCTCTCCGTGTCTCTCACAGCGTGTCTCTCTGTCTCTCAGCGTGTCTCTCTGTCTCTCTCCGTGTCTCTCCGTGTCTCCGTCCCAGCGTCTCTGTCTCTCACCATGTCTTCCTCGACGTACGCTCCTCCGTATCCGCCTCCCTCAGTGTCTCCCTGTCTCTCAGCGTGTCTCTGTCTCTCCGTGTCCTCTCTGTCTGCCCCAGCGTCTGGCCTCACCATGTCTTCCTCGTCGTATCCGCCTCCGTATCCGCCGCCGGACCTCATGGGGGGCCCAACACCGTAACCCCCCACTCCACCACGACCCCCACGCTCACTGAGACACACGCGCGGAGACACGCCGTGGAGGGGGGTGGGGGGCGGGGGGGGGGGAGAGACACGGGGGGGAGAGACACGGGTTCACGGTGGACGTGTGGGTGGGTGGGTGGGGTTCATGGTGGATGTGTGGGTGGGTGGGTGGGGTTCACGGTGACCGTGTGGGTGGGTGGGTGGGGTTCATGGTGGATGTGTGGGTGGGTGGGTGGGGTTCACGGTGACCGTGTGGGTGGGTGGGGTTCACGGTGGCTGTGTGGGTGGGTGGGGTTCACGGTGACCGTGTGGGTGGGTGGGGTTCACGATGGCCGTGTGGGTGGGGTTCACGATGGCCGTGTGGGTGGGGTTCACGGTGACAGTGTGGGTGGGTGGGGTTCACGGTGGCTGTGTGGGTGGGTGGGGTTCACGATGGCCGTGTAGGTGGGTGGGGTTCACGATGGCCGTGTGGGTGGGGTTCACGATGGCCGTGTGGGTGGGGTTCACGATGACCGTGTGGGTGGGTGGGGTTCACGTTGACCGTGTGGGTGGGTGGGGTTCACGGTGGACGTGTGGGTGGGTGGGTGGGGTTCACGGTGGACGTGGGTGGGTGGGGTTCACGGTGGACGTGTGGGTGGGTGGGGTTCACGATGACCGTGTGGGTGGGTGGGGTTCACGATGGCCGTGTGGGTGGGTGGAGTTCACGATGACCGTGTGGGTGGGTGGGGTTCACGATGGCCGTGTGGGTGGGTGGGGTTCACGATGACCGTGTGGGTGGGTGGGGTTCACGATGACCGTGTGGGTGGGTGGGGTTCACGGTGACCGTGTGGGTGGGTGGAGTTCACGGTGACCGTGTGGGTGGGTGGAGTTCACGATGGCCGTGTGGGTGTCACTCACCCTGGGCGACCTCCCCCTCGTCCCTCCCGGCTCCCCCTCATCCCCCCACCTCCGCCCCCCCCCTCCGCGGCGAGCGCCCCCCTCATAGCCCCCCATGTCACGGCGGCCCCCCTCATAGCCTCCCTGGCGAGACACGCGGGGGGGGGGGGGGGGGGGGAAATCCGAAGATCAACAAAGCTTTTCGTCAACGGCAGCCAACATACCGCGGCCTGCGGCAGGGTTAGGTTCGATCGGCCACAAAACACCACCACTACTACCACTACCACCACTATCACCACCACCACTATCACTATCACCACCACTACCACTATAACCACACCACCACTATCACCACCACCACCACACCAACACCACACCAACACCACCACCACACCAACACCACCACCACACCAACACCACCACCACACCAACACCACCACCACACCAACACCACCACTACCACTACCACCAGCAAACCAACACCACTACCACCACCACCACCACTATCACCACCACCACACCAACACCACTACCACTATCACCACCACCACACCAACACCACCACCATTACCACTATCACCACCACTACCACCACTATCACCACCACACCAACACCACCACTACTACCACCACCACCACTATCACCACCACCACTATCACCACCACCACTACCACCATCACTATCACCACCACACCACCACCACTACCACCACCACTACCACCACCAGCAAACCAACACCACCACTACCACCAGCAAACCACTACCACCAGCAAACCACCACCACCACACCACCACCCCTACCACCACCACCACCCCTACCACCACCCCTACCACCACCCCTACCACAACCACCACCACCACCATCACCACTATCACCACCACCACCGCACGTGCCAGGCCACACCAGGCCCCACCCCCCACCTGCATCCCCATGGGCGGCCCCGGCGGTGGCCCCTGCCGGCCTCCCCCCGGGCCCCTGTCGTAGAAGCGGCCGCCGCCGCCGCCGCCGCCGCCGCCGCCGCCGTGGTGCGGGGGGCGTGGCGGGGGGCGGCCCCATCCCGCGCCGGGCCCCGCCCCCCTCTCGTCGTAGGCCATGGTGAAGCCGCCGTAGTCGTAGGTCTCATCGTAGAAGTTGGGGTCGTAGGGCAGCGATCGCCCCTTGATCTGAGACTGGGAGGGGAGAGGGGTGGGTGGGGAGATGTTGGCTCCTTCGTCGGGTACGTGAGAGTCTCTGTGTGTGTGTGTCTGTGTGTGTGTGTGTCTGTGTGTGTCTGTGTCTGTGTGTGTGTGTGTATGTGTGTGTGTCTCTGTGTGTGTGTGTGTGTCTCTGTGTGTCTCTGTGTCTGTGTGTGTGTGTATGTGTGTATGTGTGTGTCTCTGTGTGTGTCTCTGTGTGTGTCTCTGTGTGTGTCTCTGTGTGTGTCTGTGTGTGTGTCTCTGTGTGTGTCTCTGTGTGTGTCTCTGTGTGTGTCTCTGTGTGTGTCTCTGTGTGTGTCTCTGTGTGTGTCTCTGTGTGTGTCTCTGTGTGTGTCTGTGTGTGTCTGTGTGTGTCTGTGTGTGTCTGTGTGTGTCTCTGTGTGTCTCTGTGTGTATATGTGTGTGTGTGTGTATGTCTGTGTGTGTATGTCTGTGTGTGTGTCTCTCTGTGTCTCTGTGTCTTTGTGTGAATGTGTCTCTATGTGTCTCTGTGTGTGTCTGTGTGTGTCTGTGTGTGTGTGTCTGTGTGTGTGTGTCTGTGTGTGTGTGTCTGTGTGTGTGTGTGTATGTCTGTGTGTGTATATCTGTGTGTGTCTGTGTGTCTGTGTATGTGTGTGTCTGTGTGTGTGTATGTCTGTGTGTGTCTGTGTGTGTATGTATGTCTGTGTGTGTATGTATGTCTGTGTGTGTGTATGTCTGTCTGTGTGTGTGTATGTGTGTGTATGTCTGTCTGTGTGTGTACCTCCTGCAGGTCGTAGAGGATGGACTTGAGGCACTCCACGACGCTGTCCGGCTTGCCGGAGATGAGCACCACGCGGTCCGTGGAGCGGGGGCAACACTCCTGGAACACCTTGATGCTGGTGCTGGTCCTCTGCGGTAAACAGCCACGGGGGAAGGGGTAAACAACAACAACAACAACCAACGGTCACCAGGGTCAACGGTCAACAGGTGAGCGTGGGTGGGGGAGTAGCTGAGTGGGTGGATGAACAAGTGAGTGGGTGAGTGGGTGGGTGAGTGGGTGAGTAGCTGGGTGAGTAGCTGGGTCAGTAGCTAGGTGAGTAGCTGAGTGAGTAGCTGAGTGGGTGGGTGAGTAGCTGAGTGAGTAGCTGGGTGAGTAGCTGAGTGGGTGGATGAACAAGTGAGTGGGTGAGTGGGTGGGTGAGTGGGTGAGTAGCTGGGTGAGTAGCTGGGTCAGTAGCTAGGTGAGTAGCTGAGTGAGTAGCTGAGTGGGTGGGTGAGTAGCTGGGTGAGTAGCTAAGTGAGTAGCTGGGTGAGTAGCTAGGTGAGTAGCTGAGTGAGTAGCTGGGTGAGTAGCTGGGTCAGTAGCTAAGTGAGTAGCTGGGTGAGTAGCTGAGTGAGTAGCTGAGCGAGTAGCTGGGTGAGTAGCTGAGTGAGTAGCTGGGTGAGTAGCTGAGTGAGTAGCTGGGTGAGTAGCTGAGCGAGTAGCTGGGTGAGTAGCTGAGTGAGTAGCTGGGTGAGTAGCTGGGTGAGTAGCTGGGTGAGTAGCTGAGTAGCTGAGCGAGTAGCTGGGTGAGTAGCTGAGTGAGTAGCTGAGTGAGTAGCTAAGTGAGTAGCTGGGTGAGTAGCTGAGTGAGTAGCTGAGTGAGTAGCTGAGTGAGTAGCTGGGTGAGTAGCTGGGTCAGTAGCTAAGTGAGTAGCTGGGTGAGTAGCTGAGTGAGTAGCTGAGCGAGTAGCTGGGTGAGTAGCTGAGTGAGTAGCTGGGTGAGTAGCTGAGTGAGTAGCTGGGTGAGTAGCTGAGCGAGTAGCTGGGTGAGTAGCTGAGTGAGTAGCTAAGTGAGTAGCTGGGTGAGTAGCTGAGTGAGTAGCTGAGCGAGTAGCTGGGTGAGTAGCTGGGTGAGTAGCTGGGTGAGTAGCTGGGCGAGTAGCTGAGCGAGTAGCTGGGTGAGTAACTGGGCGAGTAGCTGGGTGAGTAGCTGGGGGAGTAGCTGGATGAGTAGCTGGGTGAGTAGCTGGGTGAGTATCTGAGTGAGTAGCTGGGCGAGTAGCTGAGTAGATGGGTGAGTAGCTGAGTGAGTAGCTGGGTGAGTAGCTGGGTGAGTATCTGAGTGAGTAGCTGGGTGAGTAGCTGAGTGAGTAGCTGGGTGAGTAGCTGAGTGAGTAGCTAAGTGAGTAGCTGGGTGAGTAGCTGAGTGAGTAGCTGGGTGAGTAGCTGGGTGAGTAGCTGAGTGAGTAGCTGGGTGAGTAGCTGAGCGAGTAGCTGGGTGAGTAGCTGAGTGAGTAGCTAAGTGAGTAGCTGGGTGAGTAGCTGAGTGAGTAGCTGAGCGAGTAGCTGGGTGAGTAGCTGGGTGAGTAGCTGGGTGAGTAGCTGGGCGAGTAGCTGAGCGAGTAGCTGGGTGAGTAACTGGGCGAGTAGCTGGGTGAGTAGCTGGGGGAGTAGCTGGATGAGTAGCTGGGTGAGTAGCTGGGTGAGTATCTGAGTGAGTAGCTGGGCGAGTAGCTGAGTAGATGGGTGAGTAGCTGAGTGAGTAGCTGGGTGAGTAGCTGGGTGAGTATCTGAGTGAGTAGCTGGGTGAGTAGCTGAGTGAGTAGCTGAGTGAGTAGCTGGGTGAGTAGCTGGGTGAGTATCTGAGTGAGTAGCTGGGCAAGTAGCTGGGTTAGTAGCTGGGTGAGTAGCTGGATGAGTAGCTGGGTGAGTAGCTGGGTGAGTATCTGAGTGAGTAGCTGAGTGAGTAGCTGAGTGAGTAGCTGAGTGAGTAGCTGAGTGAGTAGCTGGGTGAGTAGCTGGGTTAGTAGCCGAGTAGCTGGGTGAGTAGCTGAGTGAGTAGCTGGGCTCATCACATCACGGAGCTCCTTGATCTTGGCCCCCTTGAGTCCGATGATGCCTCCCGCCTGGCTCTGGTGGACCAGCATCCGCGTCTCGCACTCAAAGTCCCGGTTCTTGTAGTGCTGGTACTGAAGACACGCAAAGATCCCCCACGTATTAGTTCGCACGTGTGTGCACGTGTGTGTGTGTACGTGTGTGTGTGTGTGTACGTGTGTGTGTGTGTGTACTTGTGTGTGTACGTGTGTACGTGTGTGTGTGTACGTGTGTGTGTACGTGTGTATGTGTGTGTGTACGTGTGTGGGTGTACGTGTGTGTGTGTACGTATGTGTACAAACGGTTGCGCACGTGGGTGTACGTGTGTGTACGTGTGTGGGTGTACGTGTGTGTACGTGTGTGTGCGTACATGCGTGTGTACGTGTGTGGGTGTACATGTGTGTACGTGTGTGTGTGTACGTGTGTGTGTACATGTGTGGGTGTACATGTGTGTACGTGTGTGCGTGTGTACACGCCTGTGTGTGTACGTGGGTGTACATGTATGTGTACGTGTGGGTGTACGTGTGTCTACGTGTGTACATGTGTATGTACGTGTGTGTATGCGTGTGTACGTGTGTGTGTACATGTGTATGTACGTGTGTACGTGTATGCGTGTACGTGTGTGTGTACGTGTATGTACGTGTGTGTACGTGTGTGTGTACGTGTGTGTGTACGTGTGTACGTGTGTGTACGTGTGTGTACGTGTGTGTACGTACGTGTGCATGTACATGTGTGTGTACGTGTGCGTGTACGTGTGTGTACGTGTGTGTGTGTATGTACGTGTGTACCTGTGTGTGTACGTGTGTGTGTGTACGTGTGTGTGTGTACTTGTGTGTGTACGTGTGTGTGTGTGTACGTGTGTGTGTGTGTGTACGTGTGTGTGTACGCCTGTGTGTGGACGCGCAGCGGTGTCGCGGTTAGGGGAGGCACAGACACACACACAGGCGAAGGGAGACACAGACAGACAGACAGCGACGAGAGAGAGAGAGGGACTCACCTCCTCGAGTGCGGGGATGACGTGTCCCATGACGTGTCCGATGGACTCGATGGAAGCGATGACGATGAGAATGCTGCTCGCCGAACAGCAAGCGGGCGCCGGGAGACACGGAGAGACACGGACGCAGAGAGACAGGGACGGAGAGACAGACACGGAGAGAAGGACACGGAGAGACACGGGCACAAAGACACAGAGAGACAGGAGACACGGACAGACACGGACACAGAGGGACGGAGACACGGACGGAGAGACAGACACGGAGAGACAGACACGGAGAGACACGGACACAGAGAGACACAGACACGGATAGACACAGCGCGAGAGACAGGAGACACGGAGAAACACAGACACGGAGAGACAGCGCGAGAGACAGGAGACACAGACACGGAGGCCGACGGACAGGGGACATGCACACACACGCACACACACGCACACACACACACGCACAGACACAGGCACGCACACACACACACGCACGCAGGTTAGCAAAACACGCACGCGCGCCTGCATGCCACGCAACACGGCAAGTAAAACAAACGAACAAGAGGCCACCTTTAATTTGGTTCACACCCAAGCTGGGCCACCTACTGAGCGACACTCCCGTCACCGCTCGCATCGCTTCGTAAGGCGACGTGAGCCTGATGCTGCTGCTGCGTGTTTAGAGTCTGCGTGTCTCTCTCTCATCATCATCATCATCGTCATCATCGTCGTCGTCACGGCGGCTAGGGAGATGGTGGCGGTTAGGTCATCACATAGCAAGAGTGGGTGATGGTGGTGGTGGCTGTGGTGTTGGTTGCTTGATCGTCGGGTTAAGGTGGCTCACATTAGAGAAGCCTCGGGGGCAGTGGTGTTTGGGTACTGGTGGTGGTGGTAGTTGGGTAGTAGTTGTGGTAGTAGTAGTGGTGGTGATTGGGTAGTAGTTGTGGTAGTAGTAGTGGTGATTGGGTAGTAGTTGTGGTAGTAGTAGTGGTGATTGGGTAGTAGTTGTGGTAGTAGTAGTGGTTGTGATTGGGTAGTAGTTGTGGTAGTAGTGGTGATTGGGTAGTAGTTGTGGTGGTAGTAGTTGTGGTGATTGGGTAGTAGTTGTGGTAGTAGTTGTGGTGACTGGGTAGTAGTTGTGGTAGTAGCTGTGGTGACTGGGTAGTAGTTGTGGTAGTAGTAGTTGTGGTGATTGGGTAGTAGTTGTGGTAGTAGTAGCTGTGGTGATTGGGTAGTAGTTGTGGTAGTAGTAGTTGTGGTGATTGGGTAGTAGTTGTGGTGGTAGTAGTTGTGGTGATTGGGTAGTAGTTGTGGTAGTAGTAGCTGTGGTGATTGGGTAGTAGTTGTGGTAGTAGTAGTTGTGGTGATTGGGTAGTAGTTGTGGTGGTAGTAGTTGTGGTGATTGGGTAGTAGTTGTGGTAGTAGTAGTTGTGGTAGTAGTAGTTGTGGTAGTAGTAGTTGTGGTGATTGGGTAGTAGTTGTGGTAGTAGTAGTTGTGGTGATTGGGTAGTAGTTGTGGTATTAGTAGTTGTGGTGATTGGGTAGTAGTTGTGGTAGTAGTTGTGGTGATTGGGTAGTAGTTGTGGTAGTAGTAGTTGTGGTAGTAGTTGTGGTGGTAGTAGTTGTGGTGATTGGGTAGTAGTTGTGGTAGTGGTAGTTGTGGTGATTGGGTAGTAGTTGTGGTAGTAGTAGCTGTGGTGATTGGGTAGTAGTTGTGGTAGTAGTAGTTGTGGTGACTGGGTAGTAGTTGTGGTGACTGGGTAGTAGTTGTGGTAGTAGTAGTAGTTGTGGTAGTAGTAGTTGTGGTGACTGGGTAGTAGTTGTGGTGGTAGTTGTGGTGATTGGGTAGTAGTTGTGGTGGTAGTTGTGGTGATTGGGTAGTAGTTGTGGTAGTAGTAGTTGTGGTGATTGGGTAGTAGTTGTGGTGGTAGTAGCTGTGGTGATTGGGTAGTAGTTGTGGTAGTAGTAGCTGTGGTGATTGGGTAGTAGTTGTGGTAGTAGTAGTTGTGGTAGTAGTTGTGGTAGTAGTAGTTGTGGTGATTGGGTAGTAGTTGTGGTAGTAGTAGTTGTGGTGATTGGGTAGTAGTTGTGGTAGTAGTAGTTGTGGTGACTGGGTAGTAGTTGTCGTGGTTGGGGACAGGGTTCAGATTTTCACCGCTACCTCTGTCGGCCATGGACAGGAAATCAAACCGCTTGCACCACCGCTCCCCCCACACACGGACACACACAGACAGACACACGCACACAGAGACACACACACAGAGACACACGCAGAGACACGCACACAGACATACGCACACACAGACACACGCACACAGAGACACACACAGAGACACGCACACAGAGACACGCACACAGAGACACGCACACACAGACACACGCACACACACAGATAGAGATAAAGACAGACACACACGCACACACAGACACACGCACACACACAGACACACGCAACACAAGCAACCATCATCAGGTAGAACTAAATTTGAGAGAGTAATTCCTGCAGTCACGAAAGCTTCAAATCGAGTTTCAATTTTTTTAACTTTCGGTCTGGTTCCGTTTTCCGTCCGAAACCAGAAATTTCAGTTTCGGTCGGCCCACACACGTAGCGAGACACACACACACACATGTAGCTAGACACACACACACACCCCACACACATAGCTAGACTCACACACACACCCCACACACATAGCTAGACACACACACACACCCCACACACGTAGCTAGACACACACACACACCCCCCACACACGTAGCAAGACACACACACACCCCACACACGTAGCTAGACACACACGTAGCTAGACACACCCCACACACGCAGATAGACACACACAGACAGACAGACAGGACGCGTGCAACATAACATACCGCTCGGGACCACTGCTGTCAGGAACTGTTATGGTGGCATTGTACTGTGGTTGGTCGGATAGGGCGGGGCCAGGCAGGGGCCGGGCAGGGGCCGGGCAGGGGCCGGGCAGGGCCAGGCAGGGCAGGGCCAGGCAGGGGCCGGGCAGGGCCAGGCAGGGCAGGGCCAGGCCAGGCAGGGCAGGGCCAGGCAGGGCAGGGCCCCCAATCACATCGGGCAGGGCAGGGCCGGGCAGGGCCGGGCAGGGCCGGGCAGGGCAGGGCCAGGCAGGGCCAGGCAGGGCAGGGCCGGGCAGGGCCGGGCAGGGCAGGGCCAGGCAGGGCCAGGCAGGGCCAGGCAGGGCCAGGCAGGGCCAGGCAGGGCAGGGCCCCAATCACATCGGGGCCGGGCAGGGGCCAGGCAGGGCAGTGCCGGGCAGGGCAAGGAACGGCTCCACCACCACACAACCCCCCCACACACATCCCCCGGGATTGGTGGGTGGTTGGTTGGTGGGGAGGAGGAGAGGTTGGTTGGTTTGTTGGTGGCGGTTGAAGTTTGCAGGTTCGAGTTGCCAGGCCCAGCATTGGTGGGTGGAGGTGGTGGTGGTGGTGGGGGGCCCCCGTTGTTGGTGTGGAGGCCATTGGGGGGCAGGCGGGGGTTTGGAGGCCACCACCCACACAGGCCCAGAGTGGTGGTGGTGGTGGAAAGGGGAGGGAGGGGGTGGAGAGGGGGGAGTGGTCGGTGGGTGGATTGGTGGGTGGGTTGGTGAGTGGGTGATTGGGTGGGTGGTTGAGTGGGTGGTTGAGTGGGTGGGTGAGTGGGTGGGTGGTTGAGTGGGTGGGTGGTTGAGTGGGTGGGTGGTTGAGTGGGTGGGTGGTTGAGTGGGTGGTTGAGTGAGTGAGTGGGTGGTTGAGTGGGTGGGTGAGTGGGTGGGTGGTTGAGTGGGTGGTTGAGTGAGTGAGTGGGTGGTTGAGTGGGTGGTTGAGTGGGTGGTTGAGTGGCGAGTGAGTGGGTGGTTGGGTGGGTAGGCGAGCGAGCGAGTGGGTGAGTGGGTGGGGTAGGCGAGCGAGTGGGCGGGTGGGTGGGTGAGGATTTTTTTTGTTTGCTGGGCGGGAAGGTGGGTGGGCGGGTGGGGCAGGGTGGTGGGAGATCAGAGGGAGGAGGGGGGGGGGTGAGAGAGGAGGGGAGGGAGATACACCAGAACACAAGGACACACGCACGCACACACGCACGCACACCTCTTTAGACACGCGACATCGTTTCTCCGGTAGGCCACGGGTGGCAGAACACCGCCACCACCCCCCCATCCCCCACCCCGCGCAAGGGGCCCCGGGGCGCGTGGGGAACTTTGCCGCCGGTTTATTTTGGTGGCGGTCAGACGCTGCCCACAGAGAGAGTCACGTGGGTGGGTGGGTGGCACTGTGGGGGGTGGTGGTGGTGGTGGTCGAAGGGCTGAGGGGCAAGGAGTGGCGTGGGGGGGGGCGAAGGGGCTGGGGGCTGGTGGGGAGGAGGGCGTCGAGTGTTCATACAGTGGGCGGGATTTGGTGGAGTGGGTGGGCGGGCGAGTGGGTGGATAATTAAGTGGGTGAGGAGGTGGGTGGGTGTGTGGGTGGGTGTGTGGGTGGATGGATAATTAAGTGGGTGAGGAGGTGATTGAGTGCATGGGTGAGTGGATGGGTGAGTGGGTGAATGGATAATTAAGTGGGTGAGGTGGTGAGTGGGTGTATGGGTGAGTGATTGGGGTAGGTGGGTTGAGTGGGTGGGTGAGGTGGGTGGATAATTAAGTGGGTGAGGAGGTGAGTGAGTGTATGGGTGTGTGGGTGAGTGGGTGTGTGGGTGAGTGGGTGTGTGGGTGAGTGGGTGGGTGAATGGATAATTAAGTGGGTGAGGAGGTGAGTGAGTGTATGGGTGTGTCGGTAGGGTGGGCGAGTGCATAATTGAGAGGGTGAGGGAGTGTGTGTGACTGAGTGGGTGTGTGGGTGGGTAATTGAGTGGGTGAGGAAGTGAGTGAGCATGTGGGTGAGTGATTGGGATGGGTGGGCGAGTGGATGGGTGGATAATTGAATGGGTGAGGAAGTGAGTGAGCGTGTTCGTGTGTGGGTGCGTAGGTGTGTGACTGGGTGGGTGAGTGATTGGGATGGGTGGGTGAGTGAGCGGGTGGGTGAGTGAGTGGTTAAGCGAGCGAGTGGTATAGCGAGTAGCGTAGTGACCGGGTGAGTGAGCGGTTGAGTGAGCGAGTGGTGTAGCGAGTAGCGTAGTGAGCGGGTGAGTGAGTGGTTGAGTGAGCGAGTGGTACAGCGAGTAGCGTAGTGAGCGGGTGAGTGAGTGGTTGAGCGAGTGGCATAGCGAGTAGCGTAGTGAGCGGGTGAGTGAGCGGTTGAGTGAGCGGTTGAGTGAGCGAGTGGTACAGCGAATAGCGTAGTGAGCGGGTGAGTGAGCGGTTGAGTGAGCGAGTGGTGTAGTGAGTAGCGTAGCGAGTGGTTGAGCGAGTGGTGTAGCGAGTAGCGTAGTGAGTGGTTGAGCGAGTGGTGTAGCGAGTAGCGGAGTGGTTGAGTGAGCGAGTGGCATAGCGAGTAACTTAGTGAGCGGGTGAGCGAGCGGTTGAGTGAGCGAGTGGTATAGCGAGTAGCGTAGTGAGCGAGCGAGTGGTTGAGTGAGTAGTGTAGTGAGCGGGTGAGCGAGCGAGTGGTGTAGTGAGTAGTTGAGTAACTTAGTGAGCGGTTGAGCGAGTGGTTGAGTGAGCGAGTGGTACAGCGAGTAGCGTAGCGAGCGGGTGAGCGAGTGGTTGAGTGAGCGAGTGGTACAGCGAGTAACTTAGTGAGCGGGTGAGCGAGTGGTTGAGTGAGCGAGTGGTATAGCAAGTAGCGTAGTGAGCGGGTGAGCGAGCGAGTGGTACAGCGAGTAACTCAGTGAGCGGTTGAGCGAGCGAGTGGTGTGGCGAGTAGTCTAGCGAGCGATCCGTAACGATCGCAGCAAATCGGCAAGTGCCGTCAAGGCCGTGGCTTTGCGGACATCCCAATTCCGTTTGTGGCCCAATCGGGTGGTGGTGGTGATGGTGATGGATGGGGGAGGAAATCTCACGACACAAAACGCGGCCAAGATCCTCACGCTCCTAGTGGCTGCTGTGGGATTGCCCCGTGTGGTTTTTAAACGCAGCGCGTGGCTTGGCGCGTGGCTTGGCGTGTGTGGCTTGGCGTGTGTGGCTTGGCGTGTGTGGCTTGGCGCGTGGCTTAGCGCGTGGCTTGGCGCGTGGCTTGGCGCGTGGCTTGGCGTGTGGCTTAGCGCGTGGCTTAGCGCGTGGCTTAGCGTGCGGGACTTACATCGGCTCGCAGAGCCTTGATGTGTTTCCCTCCCTTGCCGATCACGGCTCCGGCATTCTGCAGCACGCACGGTGGGTGGGGAGGGGGTGGTGGTGGTGCACGGAGGGAGTCCAATTAAATCACTGCGGTGCGCTGGACACCGCGATGGAGGGGGTAACTAAACCATTTTAAATGTTTCACGGGGTTACATTCTTCCGGTAAAGCGATGGAGACGAGAAGAAACGCAATCATAAATTAAAAAAAACAATAACATTACATTTTTTTTAAAGGCAATTCCCACTCAGTTCGAGATTGGTCCCCTACCCGCCCCTGGTCCATCATGGCCCGTGCACCTCCTACGTACATCGAGCTCACGTTTACGCAAATTGCAATTTGTCAAGAGCGTTTTGCTTCCTCCCACACAGCCTAAAGGACGCGACCTGTGGGCTTGGCTGTTTCCACTCCCAACGCTGTCCTCGCGACAGCACGGTCCCCTTCACCTGATGAAGGCCGCCTGCGTTTGTGGCCGAAACGTCGTTTTTGTTGTCGTTTCAGTTTTATTTTTACCTACGCGACTTTACCGAACAGAACCGGAGGGCAAGTTCCCGCTCAGCTTCGCGGTTCCCTTTGTCCAGACGGGACTCCTGGCCATCACAAAGCAGGTGGGGGGGCTAGGGGAGCCCCCACGACCTCCTGCGTACCGGGAGAGGTCGGTCAACATCCCACAAGCGAACGTCTCACCCTGCTCTGCATGAGGACGCGCAGCTCCACTCGGGAATCGTCGTTGTTGCGCGACCGCTTGGTCGACTGCTCCTCTCCGGAGTCCTCCGCAGGGCGCTTGCCTTCGTGCGCACGCAGAGACACGCGCACGCAGAGACACGCACACGGAGATATAGAGAGACACGCGCAGAGACACACGCACGCACACACAGAGAGACACGCACAGAGTCACACGCACGCACACACAGAGAGACACGCACAGAGACACACGCGCAGAGACACACGCACACGGAGATATAGAGACACGCGCGCAGAGACACGCACACAGAGACACGCACATGGAGATATAGAGACACACAGAGACACACACAGAGACACACACGGAGATATAGAGAGACACGTACAGAGACACGCGCAGAGACACACGCACACAAGAGACACACAGAGACACAGAGACACACACAGAGACACACACACAGAGACACGCACACAGAGATATAGAGGCACACAGAGACACGCACAGAGACACACACACACAGAGACACACACAGACACACACACACACAGAGACACACACACAGAGATATAGAGGCACACACACAGAGACACACACACAGAGATATAGAGACACGCACAGAGACACACACGCACAGAGACACGCACACAGAGATATAGAGACACGCGCAGAGAGACACACACACAGAGACACACACGGAGATACAGAGACACACACAGAGACACACATGGAGATAGAGACACACAGAGGCACACACACAGACACACACACAGAGACACACAAAGATACACAGAAACACACACGGCACTTGGCCCCGACAGTCTGCTACAGGCAACATGGGAGATCTTTGTTGGTTGTGTGTCTGTGTGTGTGTCTGTGTGTGCGTGTCTTTGTGTGCGTGTGTCTGTGTGCGTGTGTCTGTGTGCGTGTGTCTGTGTGCGTGTGTCTGTGTGCGTGTGTGTCTGTGTCTGCGTGTGCGTGTCTGCGTGTGCGCGTGTCTGTGTGTGCGCGTGTCTGTGTGTGCGTCTTTGTGTGCGTGTCTGCGTGTCTGCGCGTGTGTCTGCGTGTCTGTGTGTGCGTGTGTCTGTGTGTGCGTCTGCGTGTGTGCGTGTCTGCTTGTGTCTGTGTGCGTGTGTGTCTGCTTCTGCGTGTCTGTGTCTATACGCGCGCGTGTCTCTGTACGGGGAGCGGTAGGGTAGCGCTACAAACCCGGCGGCCCGAGTTCGATTCCCGCTCACGGCCAACACCGCCGGTGACGATTATCTGAACCGGTCCTGGGCCTCCCCTAGGTCGACTCGGCCTCAAATGAGTCACCTGGTGTAGCGGTGTGTAGTGAACATCGCTAGCACTGGGGAGACAAAGGCGGTCGGGCGTGGTGCTGGCCACCCACCCCCTCGTGTGCCGTTCCGGCCTTCATAGGTGCTGCTTGCTAACAGCACTTGCCCCTACAGTCTGTTAAGGCTACACGGGGGATCTTTGATCTTTGTGTGTGCGTGTATGTGGGTACGTGTGCGAGTCTACGTGCGTGTATGCGTGCGTGCATGTGTACGTGTGTGCATCTACGTGTGTATGTGCGTGTGTGCATGTTTGTACATGTGTGCGCGTACGTGTGTGGGTATGTGTGTATGCATAGCCTGGCACAAGCGTCGTGGTGACGTCACCGCCACTTAGCGGCGAATGGCGGTTGTTGTTGTTGTGTGTGCATCTACGTACGTGTGTGTGTGCATCTACGTACGTGTATGTGTGTGTGCGTATGTGTGTGCGCGTGCGTGCGTGTGCATCTACGTACGTGTGTGCGCATCTATGTACGTGTGTGCATCTACGTACGTGTGTGTATGTGTGTGTGCATGTGTGTGCGTATGTGTGTGCGCGTGCGTGTGTGTGCATCTACGTACGTGTGTGTGCATGTGTGTGTGCGTATGTGTGTGTGCGTATGTGTGTGCGCGTGCGTGTGTGTGCATCTACGTGCGTGTGCATCAGCGTGCGTGCGTGTATGTCTATCTTTTACCACTGTCTTCAATAT
>NW_022638946.1:22500-55000 GCF_010993605.1 Petromyzon marinus | reverse complement strand
CAGTGTTAATCACTGAGACTCCCACAGGGTTCAGTGTTAATCACTGAGACTCCCATAGGGTTCAGTGTTAATCACTGAGACCCACATAGGGTTCAGTGTTAACCACCGAGACTCCCACAGGGTTCAGTGTTAATCACTGAGACCCCGATAGGGTTCAGTGTTAATCACTGAGACCCCCATAGGGTTCAGTGTTAATCACTGAGACTCCCACAGGGTTCAGTGTTAATCACTGAGACTCCCATAGGGTTCAGTGTTAATCACTGAGACCCCGATAGGGTTCAGTGTTAATCACTGAGACTCCCATAGGGTTCAGTGTTAATCACTGAGACTCCCATAGTGGTCAGTGTTAATCACTGAGACTCCCATAGGGTTCAGTGTTAATCACTGAGACTCCCATAGGGTTCAGTGTTAATCACTGAGACCCCCATCGGGTTCAGTGTTAATCACTGCGACTCCCATAGGGTTCAGTGTTAATCACTGAGACTCCCATAGGGTTCAGTGTTAATCACTGAGACTCCCATAGGGTTCAGTGTTAATCACTGAGACTCCCACAGGGTTCAGTGTTCATCACTGAGACTCCCACAGGGTTCAGTGTTCATCACTGAGACTCCCATAGGGTTCAATGTTAATCACTGAGACTCCCACAGTGTTCAGTGTTAATCACCGAGACCTCCATAGGGTTCAGTGTTAATCACCTAGACCCCCATAGGATTCAGTGTTAATCACTGAGACTCCCATAGGGTTCAGTGTTACTCACTGAAACTCCCATAGGGTTCAGTGTTAATCACTGAGACCCCCATAGGGTTCAGTGTTAATCACCTAGACCCCCATAGGGTTCAGTGTTAATCACCGAGACTCCCATAGGATTCAGTGTTAATCGCTGAGACTCCCATAGGGTTCAGTGTTAATCACTGAGACTCCCATAGGGTTCAGTGTTAATCATTGAGACTCCCATAGGGTTCAGTGTTAATCACTGAGACTCCCATAGGGTTCGTGTTAATCACTGAGACTCCCATAGGGTTCAGTGTTAATCACCGAGACTACCATAGGGTTCAGTGTTAATCACCGAGACTCCCATAGGGTTCAGTGTTAATCACCGAGACTCCCATAGGGTTCAGTGTTAATCACTGAGACTCCCATAGGGTTCAGTGTTAATCACTGAGACTCCCATAGGGTTCAGTGTTAATCACTGAGACTCCCATAGGGTTCAGTGTTAATCATTGAGACTCCCATAGGGTTCAGTGTTAATCACTGAGACTCCCATAGGGTTCAGTGTTAATCACTGAGACCCCCATAGGGTTCAGTGTTAATCACTGAGACTCCCATAGGGTTCAGTGTTAATCACTGAGACTCCCATAGGGTTCAGTGTTAATCACTGAGACTCCCATAGGGTTCAGTGTTAATCACTGAGACCCCGATAGGGTTCAGTGTTAATCACTGAGACTCCCATAGGGTTCAGTGTTAATCACTGAGACTCCCACAGGGTTCAGTGTTCATCACTGAGACTCCCACAGGATTCAGTGTTCATCACTGAGACTCCCATAGGGTTCAATGTTAATCACTGAGACTCCCACAGTGTTCAGTGTTAATCACCGAGACCTCCATAGGGTTCAGTGTTAATCACCTAGACCCCCATAGGATTCAGTGTTAATCACTGAGACTCCCATAGGGTTCAGTGTTAATCACTGAAACTCCCATAGGGTTCAGTGTTAATCACTGAGACTTTCATAGGGTTCAATGTTAATCACTGAGACTCCCATAGGGTTCAGTGTTAATCACTGAGACTCCCATAGGTTCAGTGTTACTCACTGAGACTCCCATAGGGTTCAACGTTAATAACTGAGACTCCCATAGGGTTCAGTGCTAATCACTGACTCCCATAGGGTTCAATGTTAATCACTGAGACTCCCATAGGGTTCAATGTTAATCACTGAGACTCCCATAGGGTTCAGTGTTAATCACTGAGACTCCCATAGGGTTCAGTGTTAATCACTGAGACTCCCATAGGGCTCAGTGTTAATCACTGAGACTCTCATAGGGTTAAATGTTAATCACTGAGACTCCCATAGGGTTCAATGTTAATCACTGAGACTGCCATAGGGTTAAATGTTAATCACTGAGACTCCCATAGGGTTAAATGTTAATCACTGAGACTCCCATAGGGTTCAGTGTTAATCACTGACTCCCATAGGGTTCAGTGTTATTCACTGAGACTCCCATAGGGTTAAATGTTAATCACTGAGACTCCCATAGGGTTCAGTGTTAATCACTGAGACTCCCATAGGGTTAAATGTTCATCACAGAGACCCCCATAGGGTTCAGTGTTAATCACTGAGACTCCCATAGGGTTCAGTGTTATTCACTGAGACTCCCATACGGTGCAGTGTTAATCACTGAGACCCCCATAGGGTTCAGTGTTAATCACTGAGACCCCCATAGGGTTCAGTGTTAATCACTGAGACTCCCATAGGGTTCAGTGTTAATCACTGAGACTCCCACAGGGTTCAGTGTTCATCACTGAGACTCCCACAGGGTTCAGTGTTCATCAATGAGACTCCCATAGGGTTCAATGTTAATCACTGAGACTCCCACAGTGTTCAGTGTTAATCACCGAGACCTCCATAGGGTTCAGTGTTAATCACCTAGACCCCCATAGGATTCAGTGTTAATCACTGAGACTACCATAGGGTTCAGTGGTAATCACTGAGACTCCCATAGGGTTCAGTGTTAATCACCGAGACTCCCATAGGGTTCAGTGTTAATCACTGAGACTCCCATAGGGTTCAGTGTTAATCACTGAGACTCCCATAGGGTTCAGTGTTAATCACTGAGACTCCCATAGGGTTCAGTGTTAATCATTGAGACTCCCATAGGGTTCAGTGTTAATCACTGAGACTCCCATAGGGTTCAGTGTTAATCACTGAGACCCCCATAGGGTTCAGTGTTAATCACTGAGACTCCCATAGGGTTCAGTGTTAATCACCGAGACTCCCATAGGGTTCAGTGTTAATCACTGAGACTCCCATAGGGTTCAGTGTTAATCACTGAGACTCCCATAGGGTTCAGTGTTAATCACTGGGACTCCCATAGGGTTCAGTGTTAATCACTGAGACTCCCATAAGGTTCAGTGTTAATCACTGAGACTCCCATAGGGTTCAGTGTTAATCACTGAGACCCCCATAGGGTTCAGTGTTAATCACTGAGACTCCCATAGGGTTCAGTGTTAATCACTGAGACTCCCATAGGGTTCAGTGTTAATCACTGAGACTCCCATAGGGTTCAGTGTTAATCACTGAGACTCCCACAGGGTTCAGTGGTAATCACTGAGACTCCCATAGGGTTCAGTGTTAATCACTGAGACTCCCATAGGGTTCAATGTTAATCATTGAGACTCCCATAGGGTTCAATGTTAATCACTGAGACTCCCATAGGGTTCAGTGTTAATCACTGAGACTCCCATAGGGTTCAGTGTTAATCACTGAGACTCCCATAGGGTTCAATGTTAATCACTGAGACTCCCATAGGGTTCAATGTTAATTACTGAGACTCCCATAGGGTTCAGTGTTAATCACTGAGACTCCCATAGGGTTCAGTGTTAATCACTGAGACTCTCATAGGGTTCAATGTTAATCACTGAGACTCCCAGAGGGTTCAGTGTTCATCACTGAGACTCCCATAGGTTCAGTGTTACTCACTGAGACTCCCATAGGGTTCAACGTTAATAACTGAGACTCCCATAGGGTTCAGTGTTAATCACTGACTCCCATAGGGTTCAATGTTAATCACTGAGACTCCCATAGGGTTCAATGTTAATCACTGAGACTCCCATAGGGTTCAGTGTTAATCACTGAGACTCTCATAGGGTTCAATGTTAATCACTGAGACTCTCATAGGGTTCAATGTTAATCACTGAGACTCCCATAGGGCTCAGTGTTAATCACTGAGACTCTCATAGGGTTAAATGTTAATCACTGAGACTCCCATAGGGTTCAATGTTAATCACTGAGACTGCCATAGGGTTAAATGTTAATCACTGAGACTCCCATAGGGTTAAATGTTAATCACTGAGACTCCCATAGGGTTCAGTGTTAATCAGAGACTCCCATAGGGTTCAGTGTTAATCACTGAGACTCCCATAGGGTTAAATGTTAATCACTGAGACTCCCATAGGGTTCAGTGTTAATCACTGAGACTCCCATAGGGTTCAGTGTTAATCACTGAGACTCCCATAGGGTTAAATGTTCATCACAGAGACCCCCATAGGGTTCAGTGTTAATCACTGAGACTCCCATAGGGTTCAGTGTTATTCACTGAGACTCCCATACGGTGCAGTGTTAATCACTGAGACCCCCATAGGGTTCAGTGTTAATCACTGAGACCCCCATAGGGTTCAGTGTTAATCACTGAGACTCCCATAGGGTTCAGTGTTAATCACTGAGACTCCCATAGGGTTCAGTGACAATCACTGAGACTCCCATAGGGTTCAGTGTTAATCAGTGAGACTCCCATAGGGTTCAGTGTTAATCAGTGAGGCTCCCACAGGGTTCAGTGACAATCACTGAGACTCCCATAGGGTTAAATGTTCACAGAGACCCCCATAGGGTGCAGTGTTAATCACTGAGACTCCCATAGGGTTCAGTGTTAATCACTGAGACTCCCATAGGGTTAAATGTTAATCACAGACTCCCATAGGGTTAAATATCAATCACTGAGACTCCCAT
Organism: Petromyzon marinus; assembly: GCF_010993605.1. Lineage (NCBI taxonomy): Eukaryota > Metazoa > Chordata > Hyperoartia > Petromyzontiformes > Petromyzontidae > Petromyzon > Petromyzon marinus. The sequence continues at coordinate 50,279 of NW_022638946.1, read as the reverse complement.
AGGGTTAAATGTTAATCACTGAGACTCCCATAGGGTTCAGTGTTAATCACTGAGACTCCCATAGGGTTCAATGTTAATCACTGAGACTCCCATAGGGTTCAGTGTTAATCACTGAGACTCCCATAGGGTTAAATGTTAATTACTGAGACTCCCATAGGGTCAAATGTTAATTACTGAGACTCCCTTAGGGTTCAGTGTTAATCACTGAGACTCTCATAGGGTTAAATGTTAATCACTGAGACTCCCATAGGGTTCAGTGTTAATCACTGAGACCCCCATAGGGTTCAGTGTTAATCAGTGAGACTCCCACAGGGTTCAGTGATAATCACTGAGACTCCCATAGGGTTAAATGTTAATCACTGAGACTCCCATAGGGTTAAATGTTAATCATTGAGACTCCCATAGGGTTAAATGTTAATCACTGAGACTCCCATAGGGTTCAGTGTTAATCAGTGAGACTCCCATAGGGTTCAATGTTAATCACTGAGACTCCCATAGGGTTCAGTGTTAATCAGTGAGACTCCCATAGGGTTCAGTGTTAATCACTGAGACTCACATAGGGTTCAATGTTAATCACTGAGACTCCCATAGGGTTAAACGTTAATCACTGAGACTCTCATAGGGTTCAGTGTTAATCACTGCGACTTCCATAGGGTTCAGTGTTAATCACTGAGACCCCCATAGGGTTAAATGTTAATCACTGAGACTCCCATAGGGTTAAATGTTAATCACTGAGACTCCCATAGGGTTCAGTGTTAATCACTGACTCCCATAGGGTTCAGTGTTTATTCACTGAGACTCCCATAGGGTTAAATGTTAATCACTGAGACTCCCATAGGGTTCAGTGTTAATCACTTAGACTCCCATAGGGTTCAGTGTTAATCACTGAGACTCCCATAGGGTTAAATGTTCATCACAGAGACCGCCATAGGGTTCAGTGTTAATCACTGAGACTCCCATAGGGTTCAGTGTTATTCACTGAGACTCCCATACGGTGCAGTGTTAATCACTGAGACCCCCATAGGGTTCAGTGTTAATCACTGAGACCCCCATAGGGTTCAGTGTTAATCACTGAGACTCCCATAGGGTTCAGTGTTAATCACTGAGACTCCCACAGGGTTCAGTGTTCATCACTGAGACTCCCACAGGGTTCAGTGTTCATCAATGAGACTCCCATAGGGTTCAATGTTAATCACTGAGACTCCCACAGTGTTCAGTGTTAATCACCGAGACCTCCATAGGGTTCAGTGTTAATCACCTAGACCCCATAGGATTCAGTGTTAATCACTGAGACTCCCATAGGGTCAGTGTTAATCACTGAAACTCCCATAGGGTTCAGTGTTAATCACTGAGACCCCCATAGGGTTCAGTGTTAATCACCTAGACCCCCATAGGGTTCAGTGTTAATCACCGAGGACTCCCATAGGATTCAGTGTTAATCGCTGAGACTCCCATAGGGTTCAGTGTTAATCACTGAGACTCCCATAGGGTTCAGTGTTAATCATTGAGACTCCCATAGGGTTCAGTGTTAATCACTGAGACTCCCATAGGGTTCAGTGTTATTCAGTGAGACTCCCATAGGGTTCAGTGTTAATCACTGAGACTACCATAGGGTTCAGTGTTAATCACTGAGACTCCCATAGGGTTCAGTGTTAATCACCGAGACTCCCATAGGGTTCAGTGTTAATCACTGAGACTCCCATAGGGTTCAGTGTTAATCACTGAGACTCCCATAGGGTTCAGTGTTAATCACTGAGACTCCCATAGGGTTCAGTGTTAATCATTGAGACTCCCATAGGGTTCAGTGTTAATCACTGAGACTCCCATAGGGTTCAGTGTTAATCACTGAGACCCCCATAGGGTTCAGTGTTAATCACTGAGACTCCCATAGGGTTCAGTGTTAATCACCGAGACTCCCATAGGGTTCAGTGTTAATCACTGAGACTCCCATAGGGTTAAATGTTAATCACTGAGACTCCCATAGGGTTCAGTGTTAATCACTGAGACTCCCATAGGGTTCAGTGTTAATCACTGAGACTCCCATAGGGTTAAATGTTCATCACAGAGACCCCCATAGGGTTCAGTGTTAATCACTGAGACTCCCATAGGGTTCAGTGTTATTCACTGAGACTCCCATACGGTGCAGTGTTAATCACTGAGACCCCCATAGGGTTCAGTGTTAATCACTGAGACCCCCATAGGGTTCAGTGTTAATCACTGAGACTCCCATAGGGTTCAGTGTTAATCACTGAGACTCCCATAGGGTTCAGTGACAATCACTGAGACTCCCATAGGGTTCAGTGTTAATCAGTGAGACTCCCATAGGGTTCAGTGTTAATCAGTGAGGCTCCCACAGGGTTCAGTGACAATCACTGAGACTCCCATAGGGTTCAGTGTTAATCAGTGAGACTCCCATAGGGTTCAGTGTTAATCACTGAGACTCCCATAGGGTTAAATGTTAATCACAGACTCCCATAGGGTTAAATATCAATCACTGAGACTCCCATAGGGTTAAATGTTAATCACTGAGACTCCCATAGGGTTCAGTGTTAATCACTGAGACTCCCATAGGGTTCAGTGTTAATCACTGAGACTCCCATAGGGTTCAGTGTTAATCACTGAGACTCCCATAGGGTTAAATGTTAATTACTGAGACTCCCATAGGGTCAAATGTTAATTACTGAGACTCCCTTAGGGTTCAGTGTTAATCACTGAGACTCTCATAGGGTTAAATGTTAATCACTGAGACTCCCATAGGGTTCAGTGTTAATCACTGAGACCCCCATAGGGTTCAGTGTTAATCACTGAGACTCCCACAGGGTTCAGTGATAATCACTGAGACTCCCATAGGGTTAAATGTTAATCACTGAGACTCCCATAGGGTTAAATGTTAATCATTGAGACTCCCATAGGGTTAAATGTTAATCACTGAGACTCCCATAGGGTTCAGTGTTAATCACTGAGACTCCCATAGGGTTCAATGTTAATCACTGAGACTCCCATAGGGTTCAGTGTTAATCACTGAGACTCCCATAGGGTTCAGTGTTAATCACTGAGACTCACATAGGGTTCAATGTTAATCACTGAGACTCCCATAGGGTTAAACGTTAATCACTGAGACTCTCATAGGGTTCAGTGTTAATCACTGCGACTTCCATAGGGTTCAGTGTTAATCACTGAGACCCCCATAGGGTTAAATGTTAATCACTGAGACTCCCATAGGGTTAAATGTTAATCACTGAGACTCCCATAGGGTTCAGTGTTAATCACTGACTCCCATAGGGTTCAGTGTTATTCACTGAGACTCCCATAGGGTTAAATGTTAATCACTGAGACTCCCATAGGGTTCAGTGTTAATCACTGAGACTCCCATAGGGTTCAGTGTTAATCACTGAGACTCCCATAGGGTTAAATGTTCATCACAGAGACCGCCATAGGGTTCAGTGTTAATCACTGAGACTCCCATAGGGTTCAGTGTTATTCACTGAGACTCCCATACGGTGCAGTGTTAATCACTGAGACCCCCATAGGGTTCAGTGTTAATCACTGAGACCCCCATAGGGTTCAGTGTTAATCACTGAGACTCCCATAGGGTTCAGTGTTAATCACTGAGACTCCCACAGGGTTCAGTGTTCATCACTGAGACTCCCACAGGGTTCAGTGTTCATCAATGAGACTCCCATAGGGTTCAATGTTAATCACTGAGACTCCCACAGTGTTCAGTGTTAATCACCGAGACCTCCATAGGGTTCAGTGTTAATCACCTAGACCCCCATAGGATTCAGTGTTAATCACTGAGACTCCCATAGGGTTCAGTGTTAATCACTGAAACTCCCATAGGGTTCAGTGTTAATCACTGAGACCCCCATAGGGTTCAGTGTTAATCACCTAGACCCCCATAGGGTTCAGTGTTAATCACCGAGACTCCCATAGGATTCAGTGTTAATCGCTGAGACTCCCATAGGGTTCAGTGTTAATCACTGAGACTCCCATAGGGTTCAGTGTTAATCATTGAGACTCCCATAGGGTTCAGTGTTAATCACTGAGACTCCCATAGGGTTCAGTGTTAATCACTGAGACTCCCATAGGGTTCAGTGTTAATCACTGAGACTACCATAGGGTTCAGTGTTAATCACTGAGACTCCCATAGGGTTCAGTGTTAATCACCGAGACTCCCATAGGGTTCAGTGTTAATCACTGAGACTCCCATAGGGTTCAGTGTTAATCACTGAGACTCCCATAGGGTTCAGTGTTAATCAGTGAGACTCCCATAGGGTTCAGTGTTAATCATTGAGACTCCCATAGGGTTCAGTGTTAATCACTGAGACTCCCATAGGGTTCAGTGTTAATCACTGAGACCCCCATAGGGTTCAGTGTTAATCACTGAGACTCCCATAGGGTTCAGTGTTAATCACCGAGACTCCCATAGGGTTCAGTGTTAATCACTGAGACTCCCATAGGGTTCAGTGTTAATCACTGAGACTCCCATAGGGTTCAGTGTTAATCACTGGGACTCCCATAGGGTTCCGTGTTAATCACTGAGACTCCCATAGGGTTCAGTGTTAATCACTGAGACTCCCATAGGGTTCAGTGTTAATCACTGAGACCCCCATAGGGTTCAGTGTTAATCACTGAGACTCCCATAGGGTTCAGTGTTAATCACTGAGACTCCCATAGGGTTCAGTGTTAATCACTGAGACTCCCATAGGGTTCAGTGTTAATCACTGAGACTCCCACAGGGTTCAGTGGTAATCACTGAGACTCCCATAGGGTTCAGTGTTAATCACTGAGACTCCCATAGGGTTCAATGTTAATCATTGAGACTCCCATAGGGTTCAATGTTAATCACTGAGACTCCCATAGGGTTCAGTGTTAATCACTGAGACTCCCATAGGGTTCAGTGTTAATCACTGAGACTCCCATAGGGTTCAATGTTAATCACTGAGACTCCCATAGGGTTCAATGTTAATTACTGAGACTCCCATAGGGTTCAGTGTTAATCACTGAGACTCCCATAGGGTTCAGTGTTAATCACTGAGACTCTCATAGGGTTCAATGTTAATCACTGAGACTCCCATAGGGTTCAGTGTTAATCACTGAGACTCCCATAGGTTCAGTGTTACTCACTGAGACTCCCATAGGGTTCAACGTTAATAACTGAGACTCCCATAGGGTTCAGTGTTAATCACTGACTCCCATAGGGTTCAATGTTAATCACTGAGACTCCCATAGGGTTCAATGTTAATCACTGAGACTCCCATAGGGTTCAGTGTTAATCACTGAGACTCTCATAGGGTTCAATGTTAATCACTGAGACTCTCATAGGGTTCAATGTTAATCACTGAGACTCCCATAGGGCTCAGTGTTAATCACTGAGACTCTCATAGGGTTAAATGTTAATCACTGAGACTCCCATAGGGTTCAATGTTAATCACTGAGACTGCCATAGGGTTAAATGTTAATCACTGAGACTCCCATAGGGTTAAATGTTAATCACTGAGACTCCCATAGGGTTCAGTGTTAATCAGAGACTCCCATAGGGTTCAGTGTTAATCACTGAGACTCCCATAGGGTTAAATGTTAATCACTGAGACTCCCATAGGGTTCAGTGTTAATCACTGAGACTCCCATAGGGTTCAGTGTTAATCACTGAGACTCCCATAGGGTTAAATGTTCATCACAGAGACCCCCATAGGGTTCAGTGTTAATCACTGAGACTCCCATAGGGTTCAGTGTTATTCACTGAGACTCCCATACGGTGCAGTGTTAATCACTGAGACCCCCATAGGGTTCAGTGTTAATCACTGAGACCCCCATAGGGTTCAGTGTTAATCACTGAGACTCCCATAGGGTTCAGTGTTAATCACTGAGACTCCCATAGGGTTCAGTGTTAATCACTGAGACTCCCATAGGGTTCAGTGTTAATCACTGAGACTCCCATAGGGTTCAGTGTTAATCACTGAGACTCCCACAGGGTTCAGTGATAATCACTGAGACTCCCATAGGGTTAAATGTTCACAGAGACCCCCATAGGGTGCAGTGTTAATCACTGACACTCCCATAGGGTTCAGTGTTAATCACTGAGACTCCCATAGGGTTAAATGTTAATCACTGAGACTCCCATAGGGTTAAATATCAATCACTGAGACTCCCATAGGGTTAAATGTTAATCACTGAGACTCCCATAGGGTTCAGTGTTAATCACTGAGACTCCCATAGGGTTCAATGTTAATCACTGAGGCTCCCATAGGGTTCAGTGTTAATCACTGAGACTCCCATAGGGTTAAATGTTAATTACTGAGACTCCCATAGGGTCAAATGTTAATTACTGAGACTCCCTTAGGGTTCAGTGTTAATCACTGAGACTCTCATAGGGTTAAATGTTAATCACTGAGACTCCCATAGGGTTCAGTGTTAATCACTGAGACCCCCATAGGGTTCAGTGTTAATCACTGAGACTCCCACAGGGTTCAGTGATAATCACTGAGACTCCCATAGGGTTAAATGTTAATCACTGAGACTCCCATAGGGTTAAATGTTAATCATTGAGACTCCCATAGGGTTAAATGTTAATCACTGAGACTCCCATAGGGTTCAGTGTTAATCACTGAGACTCCCAAAGGGTTCAATGTTAATCACTGAGACTCCCATAGGGTTCAGTGTTAATCACTGAGACTCCCATAGGGTTCAGTGTTAATCACTGAGACTCACATAGGGTTCAATGTTAATCACTGAGACTCCCATAGGGTTAAATGTTAATCACTGAGACTCCCATAGGGTTCAGTGTTAATCACTGAGACTCCCATAGGGTTCAGTGTTAATCACTGAGACTCTCATAGGGTTAAATGTTAATCACTGAGACTCTCATAGGGTTAAGTGTTAATCACTGAGACTCGCATAGGGTTAAATGTTAATCACTGAGACTCTCATAGGGTTAAATGTTAATCACTGAGACTCCCATAGGGTTCAGTGTTAATCACTGAGACTCTCATAGGGTTAAATGTTAATCACTGAGACTCTCATAGGGTTAAATGTTAATCACTGAGACTCCCATAGGGTTCAGTGTTAATCACTGCGACTTCCATAGGGTTCAGTGTTAATCACTGAGACCCCCATAGGGTTAAATGTTAATCACTGAGACTCCCATAGGGTTAAATGTTAATCACTGAGACTCCCATAGGGTTAAATGTTAATCACTGAGACTCCCATAGGGTTCAGTGTTAATTACTGAGACTCCCATAGGGTTCAGTGTTAATCACTGATACTCACATAGGGTTCAATGTTAATCACTGAGACTCCCATAGGGTTAAATGTTAATCACTGAGACTCCCATAGGGTTAAATGTTAATCACTGAGACTCCCATAGGGTTCAGTGTTAATTACTGAGACTCCCATAGGGTTCAGTGTTAATCACTGATACTCACATAGGGTTAAATGTTAATCACTGAGACTCCCATAGGGTTAAATGTTAATCACTGAGACCCCCATAGGATTCAGTGTTAATCACTGAGACTCCCATAGGGTTAAATGCTAATCACCGAGACCAATGCTCGCGATTCGCCATCACTCACGATCCGACGACACAACCTTTTAATTCACGAACGTTTTAAAAGAAAAAAAGAAAACGCAACCAAAAGACGCAAAGCGAACAAGGGCATCGAATGAACGTTCGTCGAATTAAATACGAAAATAAAAAAAGACCTCCGAGCCCGACCCACCCACCCCCCCCGGGCTGGACGAGCCGAAAGCGGCCGCCTTCCCCCTCGCTATGCGCGCCGGCCTCGCAAGGCAACGCGAGGCTTCGGGCCTACGCACGCGGACCGCGCGCACGCGCGCTAGGCCGCAGGCGGAAAAAAATAAAAAAAAACCTTAAAACCATTTTAATATTCGCTTCTCTTTTTGCGTTCGTCCGCGTAACATCGAGAAAGCTGCACCGAGCGCGGATCGATAACGAGGTGAGGGTGGGCGACAAACCCGTAACCGACGAGCGACTTGAGAAGTGAAGAGCGCTGTGGTTCTGAGGAGAAAGGCGACTGAGAGATTGGCAGGGGGGTGGGTGAGGAAAATGGCGGGAAGGGGAAGCAACGGGCGAGAGAGCGAAGAACGTGAGGTGGCCGGTGACGTCAGCGCGTGGGTTTGCGCGGTGACGTGTCACCGCGCGCCTGACGTCACCGCGCATGCACTCGCTCTTTCGGCAGTGGGGTGGGGGGGAGCGAGGTGACGTCACACATTCGTTTGGATCTTTTGAGACGTCATTACGTACGACGTCGCGCAGCGCGATCCTGAAACGTTTGTGTGTGGGGGAGGGGTGGAGGTTGATGACGCTGCACGTTGCTCGCTGTTGCTCTCGACGTTACGTGACGCCATGTTCAACGCAACGTGCACATCACGGCATCAAAAACGTGCGATCCGTGACGTCAGAACGTGCGATCCATGTCAACTGATCGCGTGATCCGTGACGTCAAAACTTGCAAACCTTGACAAGGGATTGTGCAACCCCACGACGTCTGAACACTCGTTCCGTGACGTCAAAAACGTGCAAACCATGACAACGGAAAGTGCGACCTATCCGTGACGTCAGAACGTGCTTCCGTGACGTCAAACCGTGCTAAATATAACGAAACCTGCGATCCGTGACGTCAGACAGTGCGAACGGTGACGTCATCCAGCAGCGTGGCGACCTGACATTTGGGTAACCTTTGTTGAACATCGCGATGTCGGGTTTTTTAAAATTTATTTTTTTATTTAAAAATAAAATAAACTACTTCTTGCAGGAATAACGACAGATATGTTCGTCCGTTACCCAATGTTGATTGTTATATATAATTTGCTTTTGCGTCTTTTTTTTGTTTTAAAACAAATATTCCAGCTGAGGCCTAGGCTCGCTCGGGCCGCCCCACCTACCCCCCCTGCTGGCCTAGCGCTCTTAACCGAGGGTGGTGGCGGGTGTGTGTGCGTGTGTGCCGAAGAACGAGGCAACAGCAGCCGCGGTGTTTCCCCGCCGATGGCTTCGCTTCTTCGCGGCGCCGTTCGCGCCTGGTTCAGGTACAATCTGGGCGGCGAGGATTGGAAATTCCACGTTCGTGTGGCCGGGAGTATGCCCTGAGGAGGATGGATGGAGGGGGGTGGGTAGGTGCTCACTCGTGAAACCAGTCAAGATGTGACAAACCCTGTAATCTACGAAGCTCTTGTTAGCTGGTGTCCTGCATAGAGACCCACAGACACCCACAGACACCCATAGAGACCCATAGACACCCATAGAGACCCACACTCATAGACACCCATAGACACCCATAGAGACCCACAGACACCCATAGAGACCCACACTCATAGACACCCATAGACACCCTTCACAGAGACCCACAGAGACCCATAGAGACCCACAGACACCCATAGAGACCCACACTCATAGACACCCTTCACAGAGACCCACAGACACCCATAGAGACCCACACTCATAGACACCCATAGACACCCTTCACAAAGGCCCACAGAGACCCACACTCATAGACACCCTTCACAGAGACCCACAGAGACCCATAGACACCCACAGAGACCCACAGAGACCCATAGACACCCACAGAGACCCATAGACACCCACAGAGACCCACAGACACCCATAGAGACCCACACTCATAGACACCCTTCACAGACACCCTTCACAGACACCCACAGAGACCCATAGACACCCATAGAGACCCATAGAGACCCACACTCATAGACACCCTTCACAGACACCCACAGACACCCACAGACACCCATAGAGACCCACAGACACCCATAGAGACCCACACTCATAGACACCCTTCACAGACACCCACAGACACCCATAGAGACCCACACCCATAGACACCCTTCACAGAGACCCACAGAGACCCATAGACACCCACAGAGATCCACAGACACCCATAGACACCCACAGAGACCCACACTCATAGACCCCCATAGACACCCTTCACAGAGACCCACAGAGACCCATAGACACCCACAGACACCCACAGAGACCCACAGACACCCATAGAGACCCACACTCATAGACACCCATAGACACCCTTCACAGAGACCCATAGACACCCACAGAGATCCACGGACACCCATAGACACCCACAGAGACCCATAGACACCCACAGACACCCATAGATACCCATAGACACCCACAGACACCCATAGAGACCCACAGACACGCTTAGACACCCTTAGACACCCATAGAGACCCAAAGAGACCCACAGACACCCACAGACACCCACATAGACCCACAGACACCCATAGACACCCATAGAGACCGATAGAGACCCATAGAGATCCACAGACACCCATAGACACCCACAGAGACCCATAGACACCCACAGACACCCATAAATACCCATAGACACCCACAGATACCCATAGAGACCCACAGAGACCCACAGAGACCCATAGACACCCATAGACACCCACAGAGACCCTCATAGACCCACAGAGACCCACAGACACCCATAGACACCCACAGAGACCCATAGAGACCCACAGAGACCCACAGACACCCACAGACACCCATAGAGACCCACACTCATAGACACCCATAGACACCCTTCACAGAGACCCATAGACACCCACAGAGATCCACGGACACCCATAGACACCCACAGAGACCCATAGACACCTACAGACACCCATAGATACCCATAGACACCCACAGAGACCCACAGAGACCCATAGACACCCATAGACACCCACAGAGACCCATAGACACCCACAGAGACCCACAGAGACCCACAGACACCCATAGAGACCCACACTCATAGACACCCATAGACACCCTTCACAGAGACCCACAAAGATCCATAGACACCCACAGAGACCCACAGACACCCACAGAGACCCACAGAGACCCACAGAGACCCACAGACACCCATAGAGACCCACACTCATAGACACCCATAGACACCCTTCACAGAGACCCACAGAGACCCATAGACACCCACAGAGACCCACAGACACCCATAGATACCCACAGAGACCCACAGACACCCATAGAGACCCACAGAGACCCATAGACACCCACAGAGACCCATAGACACCCACAGAGACCCACAGAGACCCACAGACAGACACCCACAGAGATCCACAGACACCCATAGATACCCACAGAGACCCACAGACACCCATAGAGACCCACAGAGACCCATAGACACCCAAAGAGACCCACAGACACCCACAGAGACCCACAGAGACCCACAGACACCCATAGACACCCATAGAGACCCACAGACACCCACAGACACCCATAGAGACCCACAGAGACCCACAGAGACCCACAGACACCCACAGAGACCCACAGAGACCCACAGAGACCCACAGAGACCCACAGAGACCCACAGACACCCACAGAGACCCACAGACACCCACAGACACTCATAGAGACTCACAGAGACCCACACTCATAGAGACCCGCGGAAACCCACAGACACTCATAGAGACCCATAGAGACCCATAGAGACCCACAGAGACCCACAGAGACCCACAGAGACCCACAGACACCCACAGAGACCCATAGAGACCCGCAGAGACCCACACTCAGAGAGACCCACGGAAACCCATAGAGACCCATACTCCTAGAGACCCATAGAGACCCATACTCCTAGAGACCCATAGAGACCCATACTCATAGAGACCCACAGAGACCCATACTCCTAGAGACCCACAGAGACCCATAGAGACCCATAGAGACCCACAGAGACCCACAGAGACCCATAGAGACCCACAGAGACCCATAGTGACCCATAATCCTAGAGACCCACAGAGACCCACAGAGACCCATAGAGACCCATACTGCTGGAGACCCACAGAGACCCATACTCCTAGAGACCCACAGAGACCCATAGAGACCCATAGTGACCCATAGAGACCCATACTCCTAGAGACCCACAGAGACCCATAGAGACCCATACTCCTAGAGACCCACAGAGACCAACAGAGACCCATACTCATAGAGACCCATAGAGGCCCATACTCCTAGAGACTGACAGAGACCCACAGAGACCAACAGAGACCCACAGAGACCCATACTCATAGAGACCCATAGAGACCCATACTCCTAGAGACCCACAGAGACCAACAGAGACCCATACTCATAGAGACCCATAGAGGCCCATACTCCTAGAGACTGACAGAGACCCACAGAGACCAACAGAGACCCACAGAGACCCATACTCATAGAGACCCATAGAGACCCATACTCCTAGAGACTGACAGAGACCCACAGAGACCCACAGAGACCCACAGAGACCCATACTCCTAGAGACCCACAGAGACCAACAGAGACCCATACTCCTAGAGACCCACAGAGACCCACAGAGACACATAGAGACCCATATTCCTAGAGACCCATAGAGACCCATACTCATAGAGATCCATACTCCTAGAGACCCACAGAGACCCACAGAGAACCACAGAGACCCATACTCCTAGAGACCCACAGAGACCCACAGAGACACATAGAGACCCATAGTGACCCACAGAGACCCATACTCCTAGAGACCCACAGAGACCCACAGAGACCCCTAGAGACCCCTAGAGACCCACAGAGACCCACAGAGACCCACAGAGGCCCATACTCCTAGAGACCCACAGAGACCCACAGAGACCCATAGAGACCCATACTCCTAGAGACCCACAGAGACCCACAGAGACCCATAGTGACCCATAGAGACCCACAGAGACCCACAGAGACCCACAGAGACCTTCAGAGACCCATACTCCTAGAGACCCACAGAGACACACAGAGACCCACAGAGACCCACAGAGACCCACAGAGACCCATAGAGACCCACAGAGACCCACAGAGACCCATACTCCTAGAGACCCACAGAGACCCACAGAGACCCACAGAGAACCACAGAGACCCACAGAGACCCATAGAGACCCACAGAGACCCATACTCCTAGAGACCCACAGAGACCTATAGAGACCCACAGAGACCCACAGAGACCCATACTCCTAGAGACCCACAGAGACCCACAGAGACCCACAGAGACCCATAGAGACCCATAGAGACCCACAGAGACCCACAGAGACCCATACTCCTAAAGACCCACAGAGACCCACAGAGACCCACAGAGGCCCATACTCCTAGAGACCCACAGAGACCCACAGAGACCCATAGAGACCCATACTCCTAGAGACCCACAGAGACCCACAGAGACCCATAGAGACCCATAGAGACCCACAGAGACCCACAGAGACCCATACTCCTAGAGACCCACAGAGACCCATAGAGACCCATAGAGACCCATACTCCTAGAGACCCACAGAGACCCACAGAGACTCACAGAGACCCACAGAGACTCACAGAGACCCACAGAGACCCATACTCCTAGAGACCCACAGAGACCCACAGAGACCCCTAGAGACCCACAGAGACCCACAGAGACCCACAGAGACCCACAGAGACACACAGAGACCCACAGAGACCCACAGAGATACACAGAGACCCATAGAGACCCACAGAGACCCTTACCCCTAGAGACCCACAGAGACCCACAGAGACCCACAGAGACCCATGAAATGATTCCCTTACCTCGCCTAGAATTAGCACTCCCTACGCCACCCCCCCCCCCAATCACCTCCCTCTCTCCCCTCCACCACCACCCCCCCCCCCACCAGCTCCGGCCTGTCCCCGAGGCCTTCGCTTGCGCCCTCTCTCCCGCCCGTGCCGCTCGCCCCGCCGTTGGGTGCCCGCGGGCGCAAGCGTGGCACAGAGTACCAGCCCAAGAACCTGAAGCGGAAGCACACCCACGGATTCTACCGCCGCTTGGCCACGCGCACCGGCATCGAGCTGGTCCTGCGGCGGATGCTGAAGGGGAGGCGGTCACTCACCCACTGACACGGACGTGGCACTCTGTGTGTGTGTGGGTGGGGTAGGTGGGTGGGGTGGGGTGGTGGGTGGGTGAGTGTGTTGGGTGGGTGTGTTGGTGGATGGGTAGGTGGGTGGGTGGGTAGGTGAGTGAGTGGGTAGGTAGGTGAGTGAGTGTATGGGTAGGTGAGTGGATGGGTGGGTAGGTGGGTGAGTGGGTAGATGAGTGGATGGGTCGGTAGGTGGGTGAGTGAGTGGGTGGGTAGATGAGTGAGTGAGTGGGTGGGTAGGTGAGTGAGTGGGTGGGTAGGTGAGTGAGTGTATGGGTAGGTGAGTGGGTGGGTGGGTAGGTGAGTGGGTGGGTAGGTGAGTGTATGGGTAGGTGAGTGTATGGGTAGGTGAGTGGATGGGTGGGTAGATGAGTGGGTGGGTATGTGAGTGAGTGTATGGGTAGGTGAGTGGGTGGGTGGGTAGGTGAGTGGGCGGGTGGGTAGGTGAGTGGGTGGGTGGGTAGGTGAGTGTATGGGTAGGTGAGTGAGTGGGTAGGTAGGTGGGTGGGTGGGTAGATAAGTGGGTGGGTGGGTTGGATGGGTGGGTAGGTGAGTGGATGGATGGGTAGGTGAGTGGGTGCGTGGGTAGGTGAGTGGGTGGGTGGGTGGGTAGATGAGTGGGTGGGTGGGTTGGATGGGTTGTGTCTCAGAGGGGTCCTCTCTGAGACAATGCCAGTGGGTTTGTAGTGGCCGTGTCAGGCTAGGAACACAATGTGCGTGCACCCCACGTGGCTACTTCGGGGTGGACATCTCCCGTCCATACGAACGTGGAATTTCCACTAAAATGTCGCTCACTCGTGCGGACTGTGCGTGGTTGACTGAATAAAGTCAATTTATACTTGACACTGTGTGTGTGTGTCTTTGCGTGTCTGTGTGTCTTTGTGTGTCTGTATGTGTGTGACTCTGTGTCTTTGTGTGTGTGTCTCTGTGTGTGTGTGTCTCTGTGTGTGTGTCTCTGTGTGTACGTGTCTGTGTGTACGTGTGTGTCTGTGTGCCTGGCACACGCGTCGTGGTGATGTCACCGCCACTTAGTGGCGAATGGCGGTTGTTGTTGTTGTCTGTGTGTCTGGACAGGGTGCGAGGGGCTGGTAACCCCTCCACCTTCAATTAATTAACACTAAACCACACCGACAAAATGTATTAAATAAGCTTGTGCCGGAGGCCCCGGGCGGACAGGGGTCTATGACGTCTCCCGGCCAATCCCCATTCGGCGGAGCCAGGAGATTGAATCTCTACCCTCGGGGCTCCTCCAGAAACAACGAAAAGCCACTTCGTGTGGCCACGTGGAATGTTCGAACGCTCACTGCGGAGGAGAGGCTGCCACTCCTCTGTCGGGAGCTGGACCGGTACTGCCTGGATCTCTGCGGCATTCAGGAGGTCCGGTGGACCGGTTCTGGCTCCTACCACCATGAGGGGTGGACAGTCCTCTACTCGGGGCAGGAGACTGCCAAACAACAGGGAGTGGATCTTCTGAACAAAAGAATGAAGGGGGCGTGGGAGCGTGGCGGTGAAGTGTGGGAAGCTGTAAGCCCCAGGCTACTTTGGGCTCACCTTCCCATCAACCGGAGGCGAGGAGTGGTGGTCGTGGTTACTTATGCCCCCACTGAAGACGAACATCCGTGGAGGGATGCAGGCAAGGTCGATGAGTCAGATGCCTTCTATGACCTGTCACAGGTGCTAGCTAAAGTGGCCCCTCGGGATAAAGTCATCTTGTTGGGTGACTTCAATGCCCGAATTGGTCATGATGCTGGCACCTGGTCTGGAGTGATTGGAGGGCATGGGCCAGATCAGCTCAATAACAACAGGAGGAGGCTACTAGATTTTTGTGCAGCCCATGAGCTTGTAATTACCAACACGCTGTTCCGGCATCGGCGCATCCACACCACATCATGGATGCATGCCGGGTCCAAGCAAGAACATCTGCTGGAGTACTTAGTGACGGAGCAGCAGATGCGAGCCCATGTCCTTGACACCAGGACCTACCGTGGAGCTGATCTGCCCACTGACCATCGACTTGTCATCTGTAAGATGTGCCTGCCATTCTTCCACTCTGGTGGTGGGTGTACACCCAGGACCCCATTCAAACCCTTAGTGGCATGGTCTCAGCTAGCTGATGAAAATTGCAAGCAAGAATTTCATTATCGCTTGTGGCTGGGGTTGGCATCGTCCCCTACTCCTCATGTTGAGGGGAAATGGGCGAGGTTTAGGACTGTGGCTCATGCAGCTGCAATGGCTGCTTTGGGTACACGGTCCAGACTTCCCCAGACACCCTGGCTGACAGAGGTGTTCAAGCTGGCTAAGAAAAAGCGACAAGCCCACTATCATCGGCTACAGCATCCCACGTCGGAGAATAAGGCTTACCGCAGCCTTCGCTCAGAGGTTCGGAGAGCCGTGAGGCGCTGCAAGGATGGGTGGTGGTCACGGGTTGCTGAGGAGATGGAGTCTGCCTCAATGGCCCGCGATCACAAATCGCTCTTTAATTCCATAAAAAGTAAACCTGCAGCGCCACACCTATTACTATCATTAGGGGAAAGAAGGGTGATCCAATCTCCGACCCCCAGGAACAGGTTTGCAGATTTGCTGAGCATTTCTGTGAGGTCCTGGGGGAGGGGAAATCCCTCAGCCAGGAAAACATCGTGGCACAAAGTGAGGATGACCCTGCTGAGGCTGCGGTGCCTTAAATATTGGAAGAAGTCACCCCCTGTGAGTAGCTGGCTGAGGTGCCATCTGTTGAGGAAGTACTGAAGGCGATCCAGAGTCTGAGACCAGGAAAGGCACCAGGCAGAGATGAAACGCTGAGGAAGGGTGGCGTTTGTGCACAGACTGCCCTACATGACATCATAACAACAGTCTGGACCACTGGACGGGTTCCGCAGGATCGGAAGGATGCCCTGGTGGTCCCCCTCTTTAAGAAGGGGGGACCGCACAGACTGTAACAACTACAGGGGCATCTCACTCCTCAGTGTGCCAGGAAAGGTCCTGGCAAGGATTATTCAACATCGCCTTGCCAGGCACGCTGATGAGAGGCTTGCGGAGCCCCAATGCGGTTTCAGGAAAGGGCGGTCCTGCACAGATGCCATATTTTCTGTGACCTCCTGCCAGCGGGCGTTCGACACTTCACATGGCCTCAAGGTGCACATAGCCTGGCACAAGCATCGTGGTGACGTCACCGCCACTTAGTGGCGAATGGCGGTTATTGTTTTTGTGTGTATACGTGTGTGTGTGTGTGCAGGTGAAAGCGTTGAAAGATTAACCCGGGCACGGTTCTGTCACTACTTTGTATTTAATATCGACACACACACACACACACAAAGACAAAGACCCCCCCGTATAGCCTTAACAGACTGTAGGGGCAAGTGCTGTTAGCGAGCAGCTATGAAGGCCGGCACGGCACACGAGGGGGTGGGTGGCCAGCACCACGCCCGGCCGCCTTTGTCTCCCCAGTGCTAGCGATGTTCACTACACACCGCACCAGGTACTCATTTGAGGCTGAGTCGACCTAGGGGAGGCCCGGGACCGGTTCAGATATAATCATCGCCGGCGGTGTTGGCCGTGAACGGGAATCGAACTCGGGCCGCCGGGTTCGTAGTGCAGAGTAGCGCTAACCACTACACTACCGCTCCCTGTATACACACACACACACAGATATACACACACAGATACACACACGCACAGACACACACACAGATACACACACACGTTTATGTACACACGCCTATATACATACACCTGCATGTATACACCTACACATACCTATACACACACCTACACACTAGCGTGTGTACACCTATACATACCTATACACCTACATGTATACACCTATACACACACCTATACACCTACATGTATACACCTATACACACCTATACACACACCTATACACCTACATGTATACACCTATACACACACCTATACACACACCTATACACACACACACCTATACACCTACATGTATACACCTATACACACCTACACACGACCATGTGTACACCTATACACACGAGCACGTGTACACCTACACACCTACAAAAACACCTACACGTACACATGCACCTATACACACACCTATACATACCTATACACACACACACCTACACGTGTACACCTACACACGACCATGTATACACCTACACACCTACACGTGTACACCTATACACCTACACACACACACACCTATACACACCATGTGTACACCTATACACACCTATACACACGCCTACACGTGTACACTTATACACACACACCTACACACACACACCTATACACGTACACCTATACACCTACACATACACCGACACACACACCTACACACACACCTACACACACACCTACACACAAACCGCCATTCGCCACTAAGTGGTGGTGATGTCACCACGACGCTTGTGCCAGGCCATGTGCACCATGAGGCCACGTGAAGCGTCGAACGCCCGCTGGCAGGAGGTCACGGGGCAGACCCAGGTGCCACGGGTCGACTGACTGAGATGAGTGGCAGATGCACCACCTGTGCCCCCTACTGTGCCAACTTGCTGTGCTTTAGCCACCCGGCGCTCCGCTCGTTGTTGTGAGCATCGCTCCTCCGCCCTCCGTTGTTGTTGGAGGGCGACTGCCTCCAACTGCCCAGTAGCGTCCTTCACGAGCCTCCTCCACAGAGGCCGATCTTGACACCGCTGGTACCAGTCATCGGCAAGTCCACTCAGCTCCACGTCCTCCTGTACCACATCACTCCATCTCTTCTCTAGCCCGTGCCGCGCCCGTTTAGCCCCCTCGATCTGGCCAAACAAAAGCTGTTTCGGCATGCGGTGGCTGGGCATGCGGGCTACATGGCCCATCCAACGCAGCCTTGCCTGCCGGAGCTCACCGATGGGTCTTTGCCCAGATCTTTCAAGGATTTGTGAGCTCCTCACACAATCCAGCCTGCGGGTTAAACCCAGGATGGATCGTACGCAGGCCAGCCTAAATGTTTCTAGCCGGCGAAGATGTTCCATTAGGGGGGTCCACGTTTTGCAAGCGTAGAGAAGGGAGGGAATGACTGTGGCAGAGAAGACCTGAAGCTTCGTGCGGAGTGACAATACCAGACCAGGTAGCTTCCACACAGCGTTGTGCAGCCGATGAAAAGATATTGCCGCTCGACTGATTCGGAGTGTGACCTCTGCTGTCAAACCGGAGCTGGTCATGAGCACACTGCCCAGGTATGGGAAAGTCTCCACTCTCTCCACAACTGCCCCATCACCAATGGGAAGCTGAGGGGGTGGAGTGTCCGATGGTACAAAATACCATGGGAAGGTGCTTAGTTTTGGTGGGGCTGATGGTAAGGCCCCACCTTTTAGTGGCACGCTCCAGTTTCAGCAGCAGCGCCTCCAACTCATCCTCTGAGTGAGCCGCAATTACCAGATCATCGGCATACGTAACGTGGTTGAGCAATAGGGAGCCATCCCTTGACCACACCTGGGCATCGATCAACCTCCCATTGTATCTGTACCAAATGGAAATTGGTCAGAGATGATGTTCAATAATGTGGGAGCCAGAGGACATCCCTGTCGCACCCCAAGGTGTACAGGGAATGGCTCTGACTCCCGGCCACGTAGTTTTACCCGGGCCCGCTCACCATCATGAAGGTCCTTAATGATCGTAAGCAGAGGGTCAGGTACTCCAAAAGCACGAAGAATGACCCAGAGCCCAGGCCTACTGATGGTATCATAGGCCTTGACCAGGTCAATAAAGCAGAGATGTAGGTCTTGTTGGAATTCGCTACACCTCTGCTGTAGCAGATGGACAGAGAATATTGGCATCTGTGCAGGACCGCCCTTTCCTGAAACCGCATTGGGGCTCCGCAAGCCTCTCCTCAGCGTACCTGGCAGGGCGATGTTGAATAATCCTTGCCAGGACCTTTCCCGACACAGTGAGGATTGAGATGCCTCTGTGGTTGTTACAGTCTGTGCGGTCCCCCTTCCTAAAGAGGGGGACCACCAGGGCATAATTCCAATCCTGTGGAACCCGTCCAGTGGTCCAGACTCTTGTTATGATGTCATGTCGGGCAGTCTGTGCACAAACGCCACCCTCCCTCGGCATTTCGCTTGGGAGATCACCTCTGCCCGGTGCCTTTCCTGGTCTCAGACTCCAGATCGCCTTCAGTACTTCCTCAACAGATGGCACCTCAGCCAGCCACTCACTCACAGGGGTGGCTACTTCTGCCAATATTTGAGGCACCGCAGCCCCAGCAGGGTCATCCCCACTTTGCCGAGATGATGATTTCCCAGCTGAGGGATTTCCCCTAAGGCCTCACATAAATGCTCAGCGACCCTGCAGACCTCTTCCGGGGGGGGGGGGGTTGGTCGGTGATCGGATCGCCGTTCTTTCCTCCTTGAGGATGGCGATAGGCGTGGCCGCTGCAGGTTACTTTTTTGATGGCGTTAAGAGCGATTCGTGATCGCGGGCCACCGAGGCAGCCTCAGCAGGGTCATCCCCACTTTGTGCCGCGTTATTTTCCAGGCTGAGGAATTCCCCCTCCTCCAGGACCTCACAGAAATACTCAGTAAATCTGCAAACCTGTTCCTGGGGGTCAGAGATTGGATCGCCGTTCTTTCCCCTAATGATGGTAACAGGCAGGGCGGAGCCGGGGGTGGTGACAGGGGTGACATTCTGCATGTGAGTGTACGACACTCGGTCTGGCGAACTGCGTGCCAACTGCACTGTCAGAGCGTGTGTCCGCCAACCGATGGCGTCCGGTTCAACAGCCTGACTCTCTCTAAATCATTCTTGAAGTTAACATTTGTTGTTGAATGTCACCCCGGCCTGAAATCCTGGCTCCGCCCCTGGTAATGGGTGTGGCGCTGCAGGTTACTTTTTTGATGGCATTAAAGAGCGATTTGTGATCACGGGCCACTGAGGCAGATTCCATCTCCTTGGCAACCCGTGACCACCACCCATCCTTGCAGCGCCTCACGGCTCTCCGAACCTCCGAGCAAAAGCTGCGGTAAGCCTCCTCATTCTCTGACGTGGGATGCTGTAGCCGATGAGAGTGGGCCTGTCGCTTTTTCTCAACCATCCTTAACACCTCCTCTGTCAGCCAGGGTCTCTGGGGAGGTCTGGACCGCGTACCCAAAGCAGCCATTGCAGCTGCATGAGTCACAGTCCTAAATCTCACCCATTTACCCTCGACATCAGGAGGAGTGGGGGACGATGCCAGCCCCAGCTGCAAGCGATGATGAAATTCTCGCTTGCAACTTTCATCAGCTAGCCGAGACCATGCCACTGTGGCTTTGAATGGGGTCCTGGGTGTACACCCACCCACACACACGTACACCTACACACACACCACACACACATACACCTACACACACACCACACACACCACACACACATACACCTACACACCACACACACATACACCACACAAATACATCTACACACACCACACACACGTACAGCACACAAATACATCTACACACAACCACACACACGTACACCTACACACACCACACACACATACACCACACAAATACATCTGCACACACCACACACGCCTACACACACCACACACATGTACACCTACAAACACACACCACATACACCTACACACACACACCAACCAACCCCACTAACCACCTACTCACCCATTCGCCTACCCACCCACTCGCCTACCCACCCACTCACCTACCCAACCACCTACCCACCCAGAAAACCTACAAACGCCACTTACACTAAACCACAGTCGTGAGAAACTACTCACTAACCTACCACTCAGATACCCACCGTCCACTCAATCACCCACCCACTCAGCCACACACTGAGCTACCCCTCTGCCCACCCGGCTATCCGCCCACCCACTCGCTCAACCACTCGTTCACCCACCCGCTCACCCACCCACCCAACCACTCGCCTACCCACTCGCCCACCCACTCGCCCACCCACTCGCCCACCCACTCGCTCACCCACCCACTCAACCACTCGTCTACCCACTCGCTCACCCACTCGCCCACCCACCCGCTCACCCACTCACCCACCCACTCGCCTACCCACTCGCCCACCCACTCGCCCACCCACCCGCTCACCCACCCACTGACCCAATCACCCACCCACTGACCCAATCACTCACCCGCTCACCCACTCGCCCACCCACCCGCTCACCCACCCACTCACTCACCCGCTCACCCACTCGCCCACCCACCCGCTCACCCACTCACCCACCCACTCGCCTACCCACTCACCCACCCACTCGCTCACCCACCCGCTCACCCACCCACCCACCCACTCGCCCACCCACTCGCTCACCCACTCGCTCACCCACCCGCCCGCCCACCCGCTCACCCAACCAACCGCTCGGCTACCCGCCCCGACCTGGCCAGCCCCGCTCAGCAGAAAGTCTCGGCGGGTTCACCGGGGTCTCGCCGCTGCCTGCGCTGGGACTGGCTCCTCAGCAGCGCGGCCGCGCCGGTTAGAGGAGGAGGAGGAGCCGCCGCCGGCGTCGCCGCCGGGCCAGTCCATCCTCTCCCCGATGGACTGGCTCTTGCGAGTCGGGGGGCGATCGCCGCCGCCGCCGCCGCCGGCCGCCTCCCCGTCGTTGTTGTTGTCGCCGCGCCGGAAGAGCGCCGGGCGGCGCCGGGAGCCGTTGTCCAACACCTCCCGGCCGCCGCCGCCGCCGCCGCCGCCGTCGTCGTCGTCGTCGTCGTCGTCGCCGTCGTCGCCGCCGCCGTCCTCGCGCTCCGCCACCGAGGCGGCGCTGTCCTCCTGGCGCAGCCGCCGGCTCCTCCGGCCGCCGCCGCCGCCGCCGCCGCCGCCGGCGGAGGACGAGGACGAGGACGGCGGCGCCGCCGCCGCCGAGCGGCCCGAGTCCACGTCGGACTCGGCGTCCGACGCGGCCGTGCTACCCAGCTCGGCCTCGCGCTCCGCCTGCGAGCAGCCCAGGGTGCCGGGGACGCCCAAGCGGCACACGGGGTCCGGCGACGAGCGGCCGCCGCCGCCGCCGCCGCCGCCGCCGCCGCCCGCGGCCCCCGAACCGCACGGCCGCTCGTCGCTCCCCCCGCCTCCTCCGCCGGCCGTCGAGCCTCCGCCGGAGCCGCCGCCGGAGCCGCCGCCGGAGCCGCCGCCGCCGGAGCCGCCGCCGCCGGAGCCGCCGCCGGAGCCGCCGGCGACGCAGCTGGTGTCGATGCAGTCCACGATGGTGGTGTACTCGGAGTTCCGCGGCGACTTGGCGAGCGCCGGCGGCGGCGGCGGCGCCGGCGGCGGCAGCATGAGGCTGCGCGAGCGGACCAGCAGCGGGCACAGCTCGGGCTCGAGACGCGTCGGAGTCAGGTCGCACTGGTCGCCGTTGCCGCCGGCGGCGGGCGGAGGGGACTCCGGCGCCGCCGCCGCCGCCGCCGCCGGCGCCGGCGCCGCCCCGCCGCCGTAGAAGAGGCCGGGCACGGGCGCCACCACGAGGTAGCGGTTGCTCTTGGAGCGCTCCAGCGGGCAGGAGCGAGACGCCTCCAGGTCGCGGTGGGGCGTCCGCGACGGCGACGCGTCGGCCGACAGGGCTCCGGCCCTGCCGCCGCCGCCGCCGCCCGAGGAGGAGGAGGAGGAGAGAGCGAGCAGCGTCGGGGCCGAGCGGCCCTCTGGGCGGCAGGAGGCGGCCGCGAGGGCGGCCGCGGCCGCGTCGGCGGGCGCCAGCGAGAGGGAGGGCGACGCCGACGGCGACGGCGACGGCGACGCCGAGCGGAAGCGCCGGCGGGAGTGGTCGCCCGCCGACGACGCCGCGCCCGCCGGCGGCGGCGGCGGCGCCGAAGAGTCGTCCGACACGAAGATGTCGATGCAGGAGCCGAGGCGGTGCCGCCGGCGCTCGTTGAAGGAGCCGCCGGCGACGCCGACGCCGCCGCCGCCGCCGCCGCCGACGCCGCCGAAGCCGCCGAAGCCGCAGCCGCCGGACTCCCGGCGGAAGCTGCAGCCGGCGCTGGCGTAGCCGCTGCGGCGGCGGCTGCCGAACGGTTCGTAGCCGTAGCTGCTGTCGGAGGGCGTCAGCAGCAGCTGCTGCTGCTGCTGCTGCTGCTGGTACTGAAGCTGCTGGTGCAGCTGCTGGTGCAGCTGCTGCTGGTACAGCTGCTGCTGCTGCTGCTGCTGCTGGGACGCCACCGAGAAGGCGCTGGTGGCGTGGTGCAGGCTCATGGAGCGCTCCTTCTGGTAGCCGTCGCCGGCCGGCGTCCAGCCAGGCCAGGGCGGCGTGCCGGCGCCGTCGCCGCCGCCGCCGCCGCCGCCGCCGCCGGCGCCGCCGTCCCGGTCGCGCCGGTGCATCAGGTGAAAGGAGTAGCTGCGCCGTTGCGCCGCCGGGTGCTGCTGGCCCGGCGGCCGGTGGTGGTGGTGGTGGTGGTGGCGGTGCTGCTGCTGCTGCTGCTGCTGCGTCGTCGACGGCGGCGGCGTCGTCACGCCGGCGGCCGGCGCCGGCGTCGCGCTGGGAGACGCCGCCCGGCGCTCCGAGGCGGCCCGGCGGTGGAGCGCCGGCGTCTCCAGGCGGAAGAGGCTGCCGCCGCTGCCGACACTACCGCGGCGGCAGCGGTCTCCCGCTCCTCCGCCGGGGCCGCCGCCGGGGCCGCCGCCGCCGGGACCGTCCGACGAGCTGCGGGAGTGCAGCCGGGCCGGCCCGGCGGCGGCCGCGGCGGCGGCGGCGGCGTCGGCGCCGCCCGGCGCCAGGCGCTCGAGGGCGCCGGCGATCCGGGACGTGGCCTCCTCGAGCTGGGCGAGCCGCAGGTCCACCGTCTGGATCGAGGCCTTCATGAAGTGCTCGCGCTCGTTCACCTCCTCGAGGCGCATCGCCATGTTCTCCACCCTGCCGGAGCGCAGCGTGGGGGGCAGGGAGAGGGAGAGAGAGGGAGAGAGAGGGAGAGAGAGGGAGAGGCCGTCTACCCTCGCTGGGGGACACGGGATCGCTTTAACCCTGTGGGGCCCCAGGCCCTTTCTCTGTGTGTAGGCCCGAAGCCCTTTCCTCTGTGTGTAGGCCCTAAGCCTTTTCCTCTGTAGGCCCTAAGCCCTTCTGTGTAGGCCCAGGCCCTTCCTCTGTAGGCCCAGGCCCTTTCTGTGTAGGCCCAGGCCCCTCCTCTGTAGGCCCAGGTCCGCCCTGTGTAGGCCCTAAGCCTTTCCTCTGTAGGCCCTAAGCCTTTCTGTGTGTAGGCCCGAAGCCTTTCCTCTGTAGGCCCTAAGCCTTTCCTATGTAGGCCCCATCCCTTACTCTGTAGGCCCAGGCCCTTTCTGTGTAGGCCCTAAGCCTTTCATCTGTAGGCACTAAGCCTTTCCTCTGTAGGCCCAGGCCCTTCCTCTGTGTAGGCCCTAAGCCTTTCTCTGTAGGCCCAGGCCCTTTCTTTGTGTAGGCCCTAAGCCTTTCCTCTGTAGGCCCTAAGCCTTTCTGTGTGCAGGCCCGAAGCCTTTCCTCTGTAGGCCCTAAGCCTTTCCTCTGTAGACCCAGACCCTTTCTCTGTAGGCCCAGAAGTTTCCTATGTAGGCCCCGGCCCTTTCTACGTAGGTCCAGGCCCTTTCTACGTAGGTCCAGGCCTTTACTCTGTAGGCCCAGACCCTTCCTCTGTAGGACCAATCCTTTCTCTGTAGGCCCCAGGCTCTTCCTCTGTAAGCCCCAGGCCGTTCATCTGTAAGTCCAGGTCCTTTATGTGTAGGCTTCGGCCCTTCCTCTGTAGGCCCCAGACGCTTCCTATGTAGGCCCCGGCCCTTTCTACGTAGGTCCAGGCCTTTACTCTGTAGGCCCCATCCCTCCCTCTGCAGGCCCCATCCCTACCTACGTAGGTCCAGGCCTTTACTCTGTAGGCCCCATCCCTCCCTCTGCAGGCCCCATCCCTACCTACGTAGGTCCAGGCCTTTACTCTGTAGGCCCCATCCCTTACTCTGCAGGCCCCATCCCTACCTACGTAGGTCCAGGCCTTTACTCTGTAGGCCCCATCCTTTACTCTGCAGGCCCCATCCCTACCTACGTAGGTCCAGGCCTTTACTCTGTAGGCCCCATCCCTCCCTCTGTAAGCTCAGGCACTTTTGTGTAGGCCCAAAGCCTTTCTTCTATACGTCGGTGGAAGCAGCCACCCCCCCTGTGAGTGGGTGGGTGGGTGAGTGGGTGAGCGGGTGAGTGGGTGGGCGGGTGGGTGAGTGGGCGGGTGGGTGAGTGAGCGGGTGGGTGAGTGAGTGGGTGAGCGAGTGGGTGAGCGAGTGAGTGAGTGAGTGAGCGGGTGAGTGAGTGGGTGGGTGAGTGGGTGAGCGAGTGGGTGAATGATTGGGTGAGTGAGTAGGTGAGCGGGTGAGCGAGTGGGTGAGTGGGTGAGTGAGTGGGTGAATGAGTGAGTGGGTGGGTGGGTGAGTGGGTGAGTGAGTGAGTGAGTGGGTGGCTAGTGAGTGAGTGGGTGAGCGAGTGGGTGAGTGGGTGAGCGAGTGGGTGAGTAAGCGGGTGAGCGAGTGGGTGAGTGGGTGAGCGAGTGGGTGAGTGGGTGAGCGAGTGGGTGAGCGAGTGAGCGGGTGGGTGAGGCATGCCTCTCCGTGGTGATGCGGATCCGCTCATCGGTCGAGGAGGTGAATCGTTCCTCTTTGTCAGTGAAGTAGTCTTCCACGCACTGCTCCTCCAGATCCAGCAGCCTCTTCATCTCCTCGTCGGTCAGCACCAGCTCTGCCGAATCATCACCACCACCACTGCTACACACTAGTAGAGTAGTGTATAGTGTAGTGTAGTAGTGTAGTGTATAGTAGTGTAGTGTATAGTAGTGTAGTGTATAGTAGTGTAGTGTATACTGTCATGTATAGTAGTATTTGTGTGTAGTGTAGTGTATAGTGTCATGTATAGTAGTGTAGTGTATAGTAGTGTAGTGTATAGTAGTGTAGTGTATAGTAGTGTAGTGTATAGTAGTGTATAGTGTAGTCTATTGTAGTGTATAGTAGTGTATAGTGTAGTGTATAGTGTAGTGTAGTGTATAGTGTAGTCTATTGTAGTGTATAGTAGTGTATAGTGTAGTGTATAGTAGTGTATAGTGTAGTGTATAGTTGCGTAGTGTATAGTAGTGTATAGTGTAGTGTATAGTAGCGTAGTGTATAGTTGTGTAGTGTATAGTGTAGTGTATAGTGTAGTGTATAGTAGTGTATAGTGTAGTGTATAGTAGTGTATACTGTAGTGTATAGTGTAGTGTATAGTAGTGTATAGTAGTGTAGTGTATAGTAGTGTATAGTAGTGTAGTGTATAGTAGTGTATAGTAGTGTAGTGTATAGTAGTGTATAGTGTAGTGTAT
Organism: Petromyzon marinus; assembly: GCF_010993605.1. Classification (NCBI taxonomy): domain Eukaryota; kingdom Metazoa; phylum Chordata; class Hyperoartia; order Petromyzontiformes; family Petromyzontidae; genus Petromyzon; species Petromyzon marinus. The sequence continues at coordinate 23,156 of NW_022638946.1, read as the reverse complement.
AGTGTAGTGTATAGTAGTGTATAGTGTAGTGTATAGTGTAGTGTATAGTGTAGTGTATAGTAGCGTAGTGTATAGTAGTGTAGTGTATAGTAGTGTATAGCGTAGTGTATAGTAGTGTATAGTGTAGTGTATAGTGTAGTGTATAGTGTAGTGTATAGTAGTGTAGTGTATAGTAGTGTATAGTGTAGTGTATAGTGTAGTGTATAGTAGTGTATAGTGTAGTGTATAGTAGCGTAGTGTATAGGAGTGTATTCGCGTAGTAGTATTGGTGCAGTAGTTGTTTGTAAGCGTGCACATTTAACTTCTTTCATAACAGTACAGACAAATACCGTCGCCCCGGGGTAACTAGGGGGCCCGGGGTAACACGACGTAAGAGGGGGGGGTTAGCGGTTATCGGGGGGGGGGTTAGCGGTTATCGGGGGGGGGGGGTTAGCGGTTATGGGGAGAATAGCAGTTATTGGGGGGGGGGGGCGTGGCTAACGCGTCATCGGTTCGATGTCGAGGCCAAGTCGGTTGCCTGCGTCACGACGTCAGGGGTGGGGGGTGGGCAGGCTAGGAGGGGGGGCGTGGCTAACGCGTCATCGGTTGCATGTCGAGGCCAAGTCGGTTGCCTGCGTCGCGACGTCACGGGTGGGGGGTGGGCGGGGCTAGGAGGG
>NW_022638946.1:0-15000 GCF_010993605.1 Petromyzon marinus | reverse complement strand
TCATCACCATCATCTCGATCATCATCGCCATCATCGTCATCATCACGATCGTGGTCATCACCGCGATCACCGTCATCGCCATCATCACGGTGATCGTCGTCGTAATCATCATCACGATCATCATCATCACCATCATCACCGTGATGATCAGCTGCACACAAATAACAATGATAGATTTTGAGTTAAAGCTTTCGTGACTGCAGGGATTCATATTCTTGGTTCTTTCGGTAAAGTCACCACCAAGTAGAAGGGAAACAATAAAATAATAAAAATATAAAACAATAACATCATTGTAAAACAATAAAATTATTATTATTGGTTCTTCCGGTAAAATCACCACCACGTAGAAGGGAAACAATAAAATAATAAAAATATAAAACAATACAATTATTGTAAAACAATAAAATTATTATTCTTGGTTCTTTCGGTAAAGTCACCACCACGTAGAAGGGAAACAATAAAATAATAAAAATATAAAACAATACAATTATTGTAAAACAATAAAATTATTATTCTTGGTTCTTTCGGTAAAGTCACCACCACGTAGAAGGGAAACAATAAAATAATAAAAATATGAAACAATAACATTATTGTAAAACAATAAAATTATTATTCTTGGTTCTTTCGGTAAAGTCACCACGTAGAAGAGAAACAATAAAATAATAAAAATATAAAACAATCCAATTAATATAAAACAATAAAATTATTCTTGGTTCTTTCGGTAAAGTCACCACTACGTAGAAGGGAAACAATAAAATAATAAAAATATAAAACAATATAATTATTGTAAAACAATAAAATTATTATTGGTTCTTTAGGTAAATTCACCACCACGTAGAAGGGAAACAATAAAATAATAAAAATATAAAACAATAAAAGTATTGTAAAACAATAAAATTATTATTCTTGGTTCTTTCGGTAAAGTCACCACCACGTAGAAGGGAAACAATAAAACAATAAAAATATAAAACAATAAAATTATTATTCTTGGTTCTTTCGGTAAAGTCACCACCACCACGTAAAAGGGAAACAATAAAATAATAAAAATATAAAACAATAAAATTATTGTAAAACAATAAAATTGTTATTCTTGGTTCTTTCGGTAAAGTCACCACCACGTAGAAGAGAAACAATAAAATAATAAAAATATAAAACAATAAAATTCTCACGACGTTTCGACTGCAACACAACACAAGCAATCATCATCAGGTGGTGAAAACCACAGCAAGAACCACAGCAAGAACATTTTCTTGCTGTGGTTTTCACCACCTGATGATGATTGCTGCTTTGTGTTGCAGTCGAAACGTCGTGAGAATTTTATTGTTTTATATTTTTATTATTTTATTGTTTCCCTTCTACGTGGTGGTGCCTTTACCGGAAGAACCAAGCATAACAATTTTATTGTTTTACAATAATTTTATTGTTTTATATTTTTATTATTTTATTGTTTCCCTTCTACATGGTGGTGACTTTACCCAATGAACCAAGAATAATAATTTTATTGTTTTACAATAATTTTATTGTTTTATATTTTTATTATTCTATTGTTTCCCTTCTATGTGGTGACTTTACCGAAAGAACCAAGAATAACAATTTTATTGTTTTACAATAATTTTATTGTTTTATATTTGTATTATTTCATTGTTTCCCTTCTACGTAGTGGTGGTGACTTTACCGGAAGAACCAAGAATAACAATCTTATTGTTTTACAACAATTTTACCGTTTTATATATTTTTATTATTATCATTCCAAATCACCAAAAACGCTAAAGCCACAATTGCAACGTAACACCGCTCAGCAGGAGACACACACACACACCCGTGACCGAATCATCAACGATAAACCCACGCAAACGAAGTGCACCAACCACCAAAACACACACTCCGCAACAACAGGCGCATCAAGACGCAGTATCTAAGCGGAGGCAGGAGGGCTCTCGATGGCCGCTGTGGGTGAGCCTCGGGGCTCTCGATGGCCGCTGCATCCGCCGCTCGACCTCTCCTCGAAAGCGGGCCGCGTCTCCTCCGTTCGCGCCGCCGGCAAGGCGGGCGTGCCCGGAGGCGGACATTCCGCTCGGCAAAAAGACGCCAGTCCAGAGGGTCCTCCGTGGACGGGGGAGGGAGGTTGTGGGGAGGGTCCGTCTATTGCACGACGGTATAATCCGGCACCTCTGCTTCCTCCGTCGGGCCAAACGGAAGCTGCGTGGCCCAGCCAACGCGGCCTGGCCCGCCCGCCGGAGGAGCTCACCGACGGGACTTTTATCGTCCGGATCTTTCGAGGGGATTCGCGAGCTCCTCGCAAGACCCCCATCCTGATGGCTAAGACCCCCGGGACGGATCGGAGGAAGGGCCCTGCCTCAATATTTCTAACCGGCGACGATGCTCCGTTATCGCAAGCGTGGGAGAAGGGAGGCCTTTGACCGTGGCCGAGAAGACCCGAAGCTTCGCGCGGAGCGACAGACCGGGCAGCTTTCCACACACAGAGCGTTAGGCGGCCGATGAAAAGATATTGCCGCCCGACTGATTCGGAGTGAGACCTCTGCCGTTAAACTGGAGCCGGTCATGAGCACACTTCCCCCAGGTATGGGAAACTCTCCACTCTCTCCACAACTGCCCCATCAACGATTGGGAGTTGTGGGGATGGAGTGTCCGATGGTACAAAATACCCAGGCAGGTGCTTAGTTTTGGTGGGGCTGATGGTAAGGCCCCACCTCTTAGTGGCACGCTCCAGTCTCAGCAGCAGCGTCTCCAACTCCTCCTCTGAGTGAGCAGCTGTTACCAAATCATCAGCATACATAACATGGTTGAGCAAGGAGCCATCCCTTGACCGCACCTGGGCATCGATCAGCCTCCCATTGTATCTGTACCAGATGGAAATTACTCCGGTACAGCCATCGAAGGCTTCACGAACTACGTGGTCGAAATAGATGTTAAATAATGTGGGAGCCAGAGGACATCCCTGTCGCACCCCAAGGTGAACAGGGAATGGCTCCGACTCCCGGCCACGTAGTTTTACCCAGGCCTGCTCACCATCATGAAGGTCCTTAATGATCGTGAGCAGAGGGTCAGGGACTCTGAAAGCACGAAGAACCCAGAGCCCAGGCCTACTGATGGCATCATAGGCCTTGACCAGGTCAATAAAGCAGAGATGTAGGTCTTGCTGGAATTCCCTACACCTCTGCTGTAGCAGACAGACAGAAAATATGACATCTGTGCAGGACCACCCTTTCCTGAAACAGCATTGGGGCTCCACAAGCCTCTCCTCAGCAAGACTGGCAAGGCGATATTGAATCCTTGCCAGGACCTTTCCCGGCACACTGAGGAGTGAGATGCCCCTGTAGTTGTTACAGTCTGTGAGGTCCCCCTTCTTAAAGAGGGGGACCACCAGGGCATCCTTCCAATCCTGCGGAACCCGTCCAGTGGTCCAGACTGTTGTTATGTCATATAGGGCAGTCTGTGCACAAACGCCACCCTCCCTCGGCATTTCGCTTGGGAGATCATCTCTGCCCGGTGCCTTTCCTGGTCTAAGACTCTGGATCGCCTTCAGTATTTCCTCAACAAATGACACCTCAGCCAGCCACTCACAGGGGGTGACTTCTTCTTTCAATATTTGAGGCACCGCAGCCTCAGCAGGGTCATCCTCACTTTGTGCCACGATGTTTTCCTGGCTGAGGGCTTTCCCCTCCCCCAGGACCTCACTGAAACGCTCTGCAAATCTACAAATCTGTTCCTGGGGGTCGGAGATTGGATCACCGTTTTTCCCCTAATGATGGTAAATAGGTGTGGTGCTGCAGGTTACTTTTTTTGATGGAGTTAAATAGGGATTTGTGATCGCGGGCCACTGAGGCAGACTCCATCTCCTCAGCAACCCGCGACCACCACCCATCCTTGCAGCGCCTCACGGGTCTCCGAACCTCCGAGCGAAGGCTGCGGTAAGCCTCCTCATTCTCTGACGCGGGATGCTGTAGCCGATGACAGTGGGCCTGTCATTTTTTCTCAGCCAGTCTGAACACCTCCTCTGTCAGCCAGGGTCTCTGGGGAGGTCTAGACCGTGTACCCACAGCAGCCATTGCAGCTGCATGAGTCACAGTCCTAAACCTCGCACATTTACCTTCGACATCAGGAGGAGTGGGGGACGATGACAACCCCAGCCACAAGCGATAATGAAATTCTCGCTTGCAACTTTCACCAGCTAGCTGAGACCAGGTCAATATGGGTTTGAATGGGGTCCTGGGTGTACACCTACCACTGGAGTGGAAGAATGGCAGGCGCATACTACAGATGACAAGTCGATGGTCAGTGGGCAGATCAGCTCCACGGTGGGTCCTGGTGTCAAGGACATGGGCTCGCATTCGCTGTTCCGTCACTATGTAGTCCAGCAGATGTTCTTGCTTGGACCCGGCATGCATCGATGATGTTGTGTGGATGTGCCGATGCCGGAACAGCGCATTGGTAATTACAAGCCCATGGGCTGCACAAAAATCTAGCAGCCTCCCGTTGTTATTGAGCTGATCTGGCCCATGCCTTCCAATCACTCCAGACCAGCTGCCAGCATCATGACCAACTCGGGCATTGAAGTCACCCCAACAAGATGACTCTATCCCGAGGGGCCACTTTAGCCAGCACCTGTGACAGGAGGTCATGGAAGGCATCTGACTCATCGGCTTTGCCTGCATCCCTCCACGGATGTTCATCTTCGGTGGGGGCATAAGTAACCACGACCACCACTCCTCGCCTTTGGCTGATGGGAAGGCGAGCCCAAAGTAGCCTGGGGCTTACAGCTTCCCACACCTCACCGCCACGCTCCCCCGCCCCCTTCATTTTTTTGTTCAAAAGAAGAGCCACACCCTGTTGTTTGGCAGTCTGCTTCCCCCGAGTAGAGGACTGTCCACCCCTCATGGTGGCATGAATACCACAGAGATCCAGGCGGTACCGGTCCAGCTCTCGACAGAGCAGTGGCAGCCTCTCCTCCGCAGTGAGCGTTCGAACATTCCACGTGGCCACACGAAGTGGCTTTTCGTTGTTTCTGGAGGAGCCCCGAGGGTAAAGATTCAGACTCCTGGCTCCGCCAATTGGGGTTTGGCCAGGAGACGTCATAGACGCCTGGCCCCCCGGGGCCTCCGGCACAAGCTTATTAGTTACATATTTCAGTTTAACTCGTGGTTTAGTGGTAATTAATTGAAGGTGGAGGGGTTACCAGCCCCTCGCACCCGTCCAGAGCCCCCGTTTAGCCACTGTGGTGGACACAGACGCCATGAGGGGAGGAGCCAATCGGAATTGGCGCTCCCCCCACAGCACTGTCCACGACAGAGTTGCCCGTCCGGCACCGCGAGGAGGTAGGGGGTTGTTTTGCCGGACCCGACATATACACACACTCACCCACGCACATTCACCCACACACACACTCACCCACACACACTCACACACCCAGACACTCACCCACACACACACTCACCCACCCACACTCACCCACACATCCACCCACACTCACCCACACTCACCCACGCACACTCACCCACGCACACTCACCTAAACACACACTCACTCACGCACACTCACACACACACACTCACACACACACACTGACCCACGCACACTCACACACGCACACTCACCCACGCACACTCACCCACACACTCACCCACACACACTCACCCACAATACACTCACCCACAACACACTCACCCACATACACACCCACACACACTCACCCACACACACTCACCCACACACACACACTCACCCACACACACACACTCACTCACCCACACACTCACCCACCCACACTCACCCACACACGCTCACCCACACTCACACTCACCCACGCACGCTCACCCACACACACACTCACCCACACACACACAATCACCCACACACACTCACTCACCCACACACTCACCCACACACTCACCCACACAAACTCACCCACGCACGCTCACCCACACACACACTCACCCACACACACACACTCACCCACACACACACTCACCCACACTCACACTCACCCACACTCACACTCACCCACACTCACTCACCCACGCAGACTCGCCCACCCACACACTCACCCACCCATACTCACCCACACACACACACTCACCCACCCACACGCTCACCCACCCACACACTCACTCACCCACACACACAGTCACCCACGCACACTCACCCACACACACACTACCCACGCATTCACCCACCCACACATTCACCCACCCACACACTCACCCACCCACACACTCACCCACCCACACATTCACCCACACACACTCACCCACACTCACTCACCCACACACACACTCACCCACACACACACTCACCCACCCATGCACACTCACCCACACACACTCACCCACGCACACTCCCACACACGCTCACCCACGCACATTCACCCACGCACACACACCCACCCACACACTCACCCACACACACTCACCCACTCACCCACACTCACCCACCCACACACTCACCCACACACACTCACCCACGCACATTCACCCACGCACACACACCCACCCACACACTCACCCACACACGCTCACCCACGCACATTCACCCACGCACACACACCCACACACTCACCCACACACACTCACCCACTCACCCACACTCACCCACCCACACACTCACCCACACACACTCACCCACTCACCCACACTCACCCACCCACACACTCACCCACTCACACACTCACCCACCCACACTCACACACACTCAATCACCCACACACTCACCCACCCACCCACACTCACCCACCCACCCACACTCACCCACACACACACTCACCCACACACATACAGCCACACACACTCACCCACACACACACACTCACCCACACACACTCACCCACACACACATACACTCACCCACACATACACTCACCCACACACACTCACCCACACACACACAGCCACACACACTCACCCACACACACACACTCACCCACACAGACACTCACCCACACACACACTCATCCACACACACACTCACCCACAAACACTCACCCACCCACTCAAACTCACCCACACACATACACACGCCCACTCAAACTCACTCACCCACAAACACTCACCCACACACACTCACCCACGCACACACACACACCCACACACACACACCCACACACACACTCACCCACACTCACCCACACACACACTCACCCACACACTCACCCACCCACACACACTCACCCACCCACAGACACTCACCCACACACACACTCACCCACCCACACTTACCCACCCACACTCACCCACATACACACTCACCCACCCACGCACACTCACCCACACACACTCACCCACCCACACTCACTCACTCACCCACACATACTCACCCACCCACACACTCACCCACCCACACACTCACCCATACACACTCACTCGCTTACACACTCACCCACTCGCTCACTCACCCACTCACTCCCCCACTCACCCACTCACTCACCCACTCACTCACCCACTCACTCACTCACGCACCCACTCACTCATTCACTCACCCACTCACTCACTCACCCACTCACTCACCCACTCACTCACTCACTCAACCACTCACTCCCCCACACACTCACCCACTCACTCCCCCACACTCACTCACTCACCCACTCACCCACTCACTCCCCCACTCCCCCTCTCACCCACTCCCCCACTCACCCACTCACCCACTCACTCACTCACCCACTCACCCACTCACCCACTCACTCCCCCACTCCCCCTCTCACCCACTCCCCCACTCACCCACTCACCCACTCACTCACTCACCCACTCACCCACTCACCCACTCACCCACTCACTCACTCACCCACTTACTCACTCACTCACCCACTCACCCACTCACCCACTCACTCCCCCACTCACCCACTCACCCACTCACTCACTCACCCACTCACCCACTCACTCCCCCACTCACCCACTCCCCCACTCACTCACTCCCCCACCCACTCACCCACTCACTCCCCCACCCACTCACTCACTCACCCACTCCCCCACTCACTCACTCACCTACTCACCCACTCACCCACACACACTCACCCACTCCCCCACTCACTCAATCACTCACCCACTCACTCACCCACCCACTCACTCCCCACCCACTCACCCACTCACTCACCCACCCACTCCCCCACTCACTCACTCACTCACCCACTCACCCACCCACTCCCCCACTCACTCACTCACCCACCCACTCACCCACCCACTCCCCCACCCACCCACTCACTCCCCCACTCCCCCACCCAGCCACCCACTCACCCACTCACTCACCCACTCACCCACTCACTCACTCACTCACGCACTCACCCACTCACCCGCCCACCCACTCACTCACCCACTCACCCACCCACCCACTCACCCACTCACCCATCCACTCACTCACACACTCACTCACTCACTCACCCACTCACTCACCCACTCACTCACTCACTCCCCCACTCACCCACTCACCCACCCACTCACCCATCCACTCACTCACTCACTCCCCCACTCACTCACTCACTCCCCCACCCACTCACTCCCCCACCCACTCACCCACTCACCCACCCACCCACCAACCTACCCACTCACCCACTCACTCACCAACCCACCCACTCACCCACACCCTCACCAACACACTCAACTACCTCCTGCTCCTGCACGACTCCCACCACCACCGCCACCGCCGCCACCACCACCACCACCACCACCACCTCCATCGTGGTGACGCCTGAGACGGCAGCAGAGGTACTTGGCGAGGAGGCTCAGGTGGGAGAGAATGATGAGAGGTGGTGGGAGCACGGGACGCTCGTGGAAGGTCATGATCAGCTGGTAGCGTTGGAACTTCCACACCTGGTTCGAGATGGATTTCACCTCGAAGAAGGTGTTGCTGTGGGGGGAGGGGGAGGGGAGGGAGGGGGAGTGAGTGGGTGAGTGGGTGAGTGAGTGAGTGGGTGAGTGAGTGGATGAGTGAGTGGGTGAGTGGATGAGTGAATGGGTGAGTGAGTGAGTGGGTGGGTGAGTGGGTGAGTGAGTTTGTGGGTGAGTGAGTGGGTGAGTGAGTGGGTGGATGAGTGAGTGGGTGAGTGGATGAGTGAATGGGTGAGTGAGTGGGTGGGTGAGTGGGTGAGTGAGTGTGTGGGTGAGTGAGTGAGTGGGTGAGTGAGTGGGTGAGTGGGTGAGTGAGTGAGTGAGTGGGTGAGTGGTTGAGTGAGTGAGTGGGGGAGTGAGTGAGTGAGTGGTGAGTGAGTGGGTGAGTGAGTGAGTGGGTGAGTGGGTGAGTGAGTGGGTGAGTGAGTGAGTGGGTGGGTGAGTGGGTGAATGAGTGAGTGGGTGAGTGAGTGGGTGGGTGAGTGAGTGGGTGAGTGGGTGAGTGGGTTAGTGAGTGAGTGGGTGAGTGAGTGTGTGGGTGAGTGAGTGGGTGAGTGAGTGGGTGGGTGAGTGGGTGAGTGAGTGAGTGGGTGAGTGAGTGGGTGAGTGAGTGGATGAGTGAGTGGGTGAGTGGATGAGTGAATGGGTCAGTGAGTGAGTGAGTGGGTGAGTGAGTGAGTGGGTGAGTGAGTGAGTGAGTGGGTGAGTGAGTGAGTGGGTGAGTGGGTGAGTGAGTGGGTGAGTGGGTGAGTGAGTGAGTGAGTGGGTGAGTGAGTGAGTGGGGGAGTGAGTGAGTGGGTGGGTGGCTGAGTGAGTGGGTGAGTGAGTGAGTGGGTGATTGAGTGTGTGGGTGAGTGAGTGAGTGGGTGAGTGAGTGGATGAGTGGATGAGTGAGTGAGTGGTGGTGATGGCGGTGACCGTGGTGATGGTGGTGGTGATGGCGGTGACGATGTTGATGGTGGTGATGGCGATGGTGGTGATGGTGGTGATAGTGGTGGTGGTGATGGTGGTGATGGTGATGGCAATGGTGGTGATGGTGGTGATGGTGACGATGGTGGTGGTGATGGTGGTGATGGTGATGGCGGTGACGATGGTGATGGTGGTGATGGTGACGATGGTGACGGTGGTGGTGGTGATGGTGACGATGGTGGTGATGGTGGTGATGGTGGTGGTGGTGATGGTGATGGTGGTAGTGATGGTGGTGATGGCGGTGATGGTGGTGGTGATGGTGGTGGTGATGGTGGTGGGGGTGGTGGTGGGGGTGGTGGTGATGGTGGTGATGGTGACGGTGGTGATGGTGATGGTGGTAGTGATGGTGGTGGTGATGGTGGTGGTGATGGTGGTGGTGATGGTGGTGGTGGTGATGGTGGTGGTGATGGTGACGATGGTGATGGCGGTGATGATGCTGGCGATGTCTCCTCACTTGAAGACGGCGATGAGGAGGTTGACGAGGAGGATGTTCGCGACGAGGAGGTAGCAGGCCATGATGGCCGGCGTGATCCAAGCTCCGGGGATGCACCGCGGCATTCTCTTACCGTCGTCATCGTAGAGATTGTCGCCACACGGCGCTGTGGGAGCATCGCCGTAGTCACCGTAGTGATCGTAGTGATCGTAGTGATCATAGTGATCGTAGTGATCATAGTGATCATAGTCACCATAGTCACCATAGTCACTGTAGTCACCATAGTGATCGTAGTGATCGTAGTCACCATAGTCACCATAGTGATCGTAGTGATCGTAGTGATCATAGTCACCGTAGTGATCATAGTGATCATAGTCACCGTAGTGATCATAGTGATCATAGTCACCATAGTCACCATAGTCACTGTAGTCACCATAGTGATCGTAGTGATCGTAGTCACCATAGTCACCATAGTCACCGTAGTGATCATAGTCACCATAGTCACTATAGTCACCATAGTCACCATAGTGATCATAGTGATCATAGTCACCATAGTCACCAGTCACTATAGTCACCATAGTCACCATAGTCACTATAGTCACCATAGTCACCATAGTCACCATAGTCACCGTAGTCACCATAGTCACTATAGTCACCACCATCACCATAGTCACCATAGTCACCATAGTCACCACCATCACCATAGTCACCATAGTCACCACAGTCACCATAGTCACTATAGTCACCATAGTCACCATAGTCACCACCATCACCATAGTCACTATAGTCACCATAGTCACCATAGTCACCACCATCACCATAGTCACCATAGTCACCATAGTCATCATAGTGATCATAGTCACCGTAGTCACCATAGTCACCATAGTCACTATAGTCACCATAGTCACCATAGTCACCACCGTCACCATAGTCACCATAGTCACCATAGTCACTATAGTCACCATAGTCACCATAGTCACTATAGTCACCATAGTCACCATAGTGATCATAGTCACCATAGTCACCATAGTCACTATAGTCACCATAGTCACCACCTTCACCATAGTCACCATAGTCACCATAGTCACCGCCATCACCATAGTGATCATAGTGACCATAGTCACCATAGTGATCACAGTCACCATAGTCACCATAGTCACCATAGTGACCATAGTGACCATAGTCACCATAGTCACCACAGTCACCACAGTCACCACAGTCACCATAGTCACCATAGTCACCACAGTCACCATAGTCACCATAGTCACCATAGTCACCATAGTCATCATAGTCACCTTAGTCACCATAGTCACCATAGTCACCATAGTCACTATAGTCACCATAGTCACCACAGTCACCATAGTCACTATAGTCACCATAGTCACCGTAGTCACCATAGTCACTATAGTCACCATAGTCACTATAGTCACCATAGTCACCACCGTCACCATAGTCACCATAGTCACTATAGTGATCATAGTCACTATAGTGATCATAGTCACCATAGTCACCATAGTCACCATAGTCACCGTAGTCACCATAGTCACCATCACCATAGTCACCATAGTCACTATAGTCACCATAGTCACCATAGTCACCATAGTCACTATAGTCACCATAGTCACCATAGTCACCAAAGTCACCATAGTCACCACAGTCACTATAGTCACCATAGTGATCATAGTCACCATAGTCACCATAGTCACCATAGTCACCGTAGTCACCATAGTCACCATAGTCACCGTAGTGATAATAGTCACCATAGTCACCACAGTCACCATAGTCACCAGCATCACCATAGTCACCAGCATCACCGTAGTCACCATAGTCACCATAGTCACCATAGTTACCATAGTCACCATAGTCACCTTAGTGATCATAGTCACCATAGTCACCATAGTGATCATAGTCACCATAGTCACCATAGTGACCATAGTCACCATAGTCACCATAGTCACTATAGTCACCATAGTCACCATAGTCACTATAGTCACCATAGTCACCATAGTCACTATAGTCACCATAGTCACCATAGTGATCATAGTCACCATAGTCACCATAGTGACCATAGTCACCATAGTCACCACCGTCACCATCGTCACCATAGTCACCATAGTCACCATAGTCACCATAGTCACCATCACCATAGTCACCATAGTCACCATAGTCACCATAGTCACCACCGTCACCATAGTCACCATAGTGACCATAGTCACCATATTCACCATAGTCACTATAGTCACCATAGTCACCATAGTCACTATAGTGATCATAGTCACTATAGTCACCATAGTCACCATAGTCACCGTAGTCACCATAGTCACCATCACCATAGTCACCATAGTCACCATAGTCACTATAGTCACCATAGTCACCATAGTCACCATAGTCACCATCGTCACCATAGTCACCATAGTCACCATAGTCACCATAATCACCATAGTCACCATAGTCACCACCATCACCACCGTCACCATAGTCACCACCATCACCATAGTCACCATAGTCACCATAGTCACCACCATCACCATAGTCACCATAGTCACCATAATCACCATCGTCACCATAGTCACCATAGTCACTATAGTCACCATCATCACCATCGTCACCATAGTCACCATAGTCACCATAGTCACTATAGTCACCACAGTCACCATAGTCACCATAGTCACCGTAGTCACCATAGTCACTATAGTGATCATAGTCACCATAGTCACCATAGTCACCGTAGTCACCATAGTCACTATAGTGATCATAGTCACTATAGTCACCATAGTCACCATAGTCACTATAGTCACCATAGTCACCATAGTCACCACCATCACCATCGTCACCATAGTCACCACAGTCACCACAGTCACCATAGTCACCATAGTCACCATCACCATAGTCACCATAATCACTATAGTCACCATAGTCACTATAGTCACTATAGTCACCATAGTCACCATCACCATAGTCACCATAGTCACCATAGTCACCTTAGTCACTATAGTCACCATAGTCACTATAGTCACCATAGTCACCATCACCATAGTCACCATAGTCACTATAGTCACCATAGTCACCATAGTCACCATAGTCACCATAGTCACCATAGTCACCATCACCATAGTCACCATAGTCACTATAGTCACCATAGTCACCATAGTCACTATAGTCACCATAGTCACCATAGTCACCATAGTGACCATAGTCACCAGTCACCATAGTCACCATAGTCACCACCATCACCACCATCACCATCGTCACCACCTTCACCATCGTCACCATCGTCACCACCTTCACCACCACCTTCACCACCACCGTCACCACCTTCACCACCACCTTCACCACCACCTTCACCGCCACCACCATCGTCACCACCTTCACCACCTTCACCACCACCGTCACAACCATCATCACCTTCACCACCCCCCCCCTGTGTCTCACCCCCCGTGTGTCTCACCCCCCCCCGTGTCTCACCCCCCCCCCCCGTGTCTCACCCCCCGTGTCTCACCCCCCGTGTCTCACCCCCCGTGTCTCACCCCCCGTGTCCTGAGACTCACGATTGATCTCCATAGCGAACACTGGAGGTGCGGTGTTGTTGTTGGTGTTGTTGTTGTTGGTGTTGTTGTTGTTGGTGGTGGTGGTGACGATGTTGGTGACGGTGGTCGGGTCGATTCGGTGTTGTCGGCGAGAACGAGACACACCGTCACTCAGAGCCACCCACCCCACACGTGGGGGGTAGAGACAGAGATTGGAGGGCGCTCCGCTCGCTCGCGATGGAGGGGAGGGTGGAAAACTCAAAAAACAAAATCGTAAGTTGTGGGGGTCTGGGGGTGGGGGGCTGGTGGGTACGGTCGCGTCAACGTCAAAGTTTGACTGTCGGGGGGGGGGGGGCAGGAGGATGATCGTCTCTTGAGATCCAAACGTCCTGGTGCATTATTGATAGTTTATTTGTATTAACCACTAAACGTCCTGATGCATTATTGATAGTTTATTTGTATTAACCACTAAACGTCCTGATACATTATTGATAGTTTATACGTCCTGATGCATTATTGATAGTTTATTTGTATTAACCACTAAACGTCCTCATCCACTATTGATAGTTTATTTGTATTAACCACGGATCGTCCTGATACATTATTGATAGTTTATACGTCCTGATGCATTATTGATAGTTTATTTGTATTAACCACTAAACGTCCTCATCCACTATTGATAGTTTATTTTTATTAACCACGGAACATCCTGATCCACTATTGATAGTTTATTTGTATTAACCACGACACATCCTGATACATTATTGATAGTTTATACGTCCTGATGCATTATTGATAGTTTATTTGTATTAACCACGACACATCCTGATACATTATTGATAGTTTATACGTCCTGATGCATTATTGATAGTTTATTTGTATTAACCACGACACGTCCTGATACACTATTGATAGTTTATTTGTATTAACCACGACACGTCCTGATACATTATTGATAGTTTATTTTTATTAATCACGACACGTCCTGATGCATTATTGATAGTTTATACGTCCTGATGCATTATTGATAGTTTATTTGTATTAACCACTAAACGTCCTCATCCACTATTGATAGTTTATTTGTATTAACCACGGATCGTCCTGATACATTATTGATAGTTTATACGTCCTGATGCATTATTGATAGTTTATTTGTATTAACCACTAAACGTCCTGATGCATTATTGATAGTTTATACGTCCTGATGCATTATTGATAGTTTATTTGTATTAACCAC
>NW_022638945.1:233445-255941 GCF_010993605.1 Petromyzon marinus | reverse complement strand
TCTATGTATCTCTATGTATCTCTATGGGTCTCTATGTATCTCTATGGGTCTCTATGTATCTCTATGGGTCTCTATGTGTCTCTGTGTGTCTCTGTGTATCTCTATGTATCTCTATGGGTCTCTATGTATCTCTAAGGGTCTCTATGTATCTCTATGTATCTCTATGTATCTCTATGGGTCTCTATGTATCTCTATGTGTCTCTATGTGTCTCTGTGTGTAGGCATGTGTCTCTATGTATCTCTATGTATCTCTATGGGTCTCTATGTATCTCTATGGGTCTCTATGTATCTCTATGTATCTCTATGGGTCTCTATGTATCTCTATGGGTCTCTATGTGTCTCTGTGTGTCTCTGTGTATCTCTATGTATCTCTATGTATCTCTATGTATCTCTATGTATCTCTATGGGTCTCTATGTATCTCTATGCGTCTCTATGTGTCTCTGTGTGTAGGCATGTGTCTCTATGTATCTCTATGTATCTCTATGTATCTCTATGTATCTCTATGTATCTCTATGGGTCTCTATGTGTCTCTATGTATCTCTATGTATCTCTATGTGTGTCTCTATGTATCTCTATGTATCTCTATGTATCTCTATGGGTCTCTATGTATCTCTATGTATCTCTATGGGTCTCTATGTATCTCTATGGGTCTCTATGTATCTCTATGTATCTCTATGTATCTTTATGTGTGTCTCTATGTATCTCTATGTATCTCTATGTATCTCTAAGGGTCTCTATGTATCTCCATGTATCTCTATGTATCTCTATGAGTCTATATGGGTCTCTATGTATCTCTATGGGTCTCTATGTGTCTCTATGTATCTCTATGTATCTCTATGTCTCTGTGTGTCTCTGTGTGTCTCTATGCATCTCTATGGGTCTCTATGTATCTCTATGGGTCTCTATGTGTCTCTATGTATCTCTATGTATCTCTATGTATCTCTATGTGTCTCTATGTATCTCTATGTGTCTCTATGTATCTCTATGTATCTCTATATATCTCTATGTATCTCTATGAGTCTATATGGGTCTCTATGGGTCTCTATGTATCTCTATGTATCTCTATGGGTCTCTATGTATCTCTATGTATCTCTGTGTCTCTATGTATCTCTATGTGTCTCTATGTATCTCTATGTATCTCTATGTATCTCTATGTGTCTCTATGTATCTCTATGGGTCTCTATGTATCTCTATATATCTCTATGTATCGCTAAGGGTCTCTATGTATCTCTATGTATCTCTATGGGTCTCTATGTATCTCTATGTATCTCTATGGGTCTCTATGTATCTCTATGTATCTCTATGTATCTCTATGTATCTCTATGTATCTTTATGTATCTTTATGTGTGTCTCTATGTATCTCTATGGGTCTCTATGTGTCTCTATGTATCTCTATGTGTATCTCTATGTATCTCTATGTGTCTCTATGTGTCTCTATGTATCTCTATGTGTGTCTCTATGTATCTCTATGGGTCTCTATGTATCTCTATGGGTCTCTATGTATCTCTATGCATCTCTATGTATCTCTATGGGTCTCTATGTGTCTCTGTGTCTCTATGTATCTCTATGTGTCTCTGTGTGTAGGCATGTGTCTCTATGTATCTCTATGTATCTCTATGTATCTCTATGGGTCTCTATGTATCTCTATGTGTCTCTATGTATCTTTATGTATCTCTATGTGTCTCGATGTATCTCTATGTATCTCTATGTATCTCTATGTATCTCTATGGGTCTCTATGTGTCTCTATGTATCTCTAAGGGTCTCTATGTATCTCTATGGGTCTCTATGTGTCTCTATGTATCTCTATGTATCTCTATGTATCTCTATGTATCTCTATGGGTCTCTATGTGTCTCTATGTATCTCTATGTGTCTCTATGTATCTCTATGTGTCTCTG
Organism: Petromyzon marinus; assembly: GCF_010993605.1. Classification (NCBI taxonomy): domain Eukaryota; kingdom Metazoa; phylum Chordata; class Hyperoartia; order Petromyzontiformes; family Petromyzontidae; genus Petromyzon; species Petromyzon marinus. The sequence continues at coordinate 254,043 of NW_022638945.1, read as the reverse complement.
TGTGTAGGCATGTGTCTCTATGTATCTCTATGTATCTCTATGTATCTCTATGGGTCTCTATGTATCTCTATGTGTCTCTATGTATCTTTATGTATCTCTATGTGTCTCGATGTATCTCTATGTATCTCTATGTATCTCTATGAGTCTCTATGGGTCTCTATGTATCTCTATGGGTCTCTATGGGTCTCTATATATCTCTATGTATCTCTATGTATCTCTATGGGTCTCTATGGGTCTCTATGTATCTCTATGTATCTCTATGTATCTCTATGTATCTCTATGTGTCTCTGTGTCTCTATGTATCTCTATGTATCTCTATGGGTCTCTATGTATCTCTATGGGTCTCTATGGGTCTCTATGTATCTCTATGTATCTCTATGGGTCTCTATGTATCTCTATGGGTCTCTATGGGTCTCTATATATCTCTATGTATCTCTATGTATCTCTATGTATCTCTATGGGTCTCTATGTATCTCTATGTGTCTCTGTGTTTAGGCATGGGCCTGGCTCTCAACTTCCAGCCGTCACTCATCATGCTGGGTCGCTACTTCAGCAAGAGGCGCCCTCTGGCCAATGGGCTTGCAGCAGCAGGCAGTCCAGTGTTTTTGTGTACCCTCTCTCCTCTCAATCAGGTGGGTGGGTGGTGGTGGTGGTGGGGGGGTGGTGGTGGTGGTGGGGGGTGGTGGTGGTGGTGGTGGGGTGGTGGGTGGGTGGGGGGGTGGGTGGGTGGGTGGGTGAGTGGGTGAGTGGGTGAGTGAGTGAGTGAGTGGGTGAGTGAGTGGGTGGGTGAGTGAGTGGGTGAGTGAGTGGGTGAGTGGGTGAGTGGATGAGTGAGTGGGTGGGTGAGTGAGTGGGTGAGTGAGTTAGTGGGTGAGTGAGTTAGTGGGTGAGTGAGTGGGTGAGTAAGTGAGTTAGTGGGTGGGTGGGTGGGTGAGTGAGTTAGTGGGTGGGTGAGTGGGTGAGTTAGTGGGTGAGTGAGTGGGTGAGTTAGTGGGTGGGTGAGTGGGTGAGTGGGTGGGTGAGTGGGTGAGTGAGTGGGTGAGTGGGTGGGTGAGTGGGTGAGTATGTGTGTGAGTGGGTGGGTGGGTGAGTGGCTGAGTGGGTGGGTGGGTGGGAGAGTGGGTGAGTGAGTTGGTGGGTGAGTGAGTGAGTGGGTGAGTGGGTGAGTGGGTGGGTGGGTGAGTGAGTGAGTGGGTTAGTGGGTGAGTGAGTGAGTGAGTGGGTGGGTGGGTGGGTGAGTGGGTGGGTGGGTGAGTGGGTGAGTGGGTGGGTGAGTGGGTGAGTGAGTGAGTGGGTGGGTGGGTGAGTGGGTGAGTGAGTGGGTGGGTGAGTGAGTGAGTGGGTGAGTGAGTGAGTGAGTTAGTGGGTGAGTGAGTGGGTGAGTAAGTGAGTTAGTGGGTGGGTGAGTGAGTGGGTGGGTGGGTGGGTGAGTGAGTGGGTGGGTGGGTGGGTGAGTGAGTGAGTGGGTGGGTGGGTGGGTGAGTGAGTGGGTTAGTGGGTGAGTGAGTGAGTGGGTGGGTGAGTGGGTGGGTGAGTGAGTGAGTGAGTGGGTGGGTGGGTGGGTGAGTGAGTGAGTGGGTGGGTGAGTGGGTGAGTGAGTGAGTGGTTGGGTGGGTGGGTGAGTGGGTGGATGGGGGGGTGGGTGGGTGAGTGGCGGAGTGGGTCGGTGGGTGGGGGGGTGAGTGGGTGAGTGGGTGAGTGGGTGAGTGAGTGAGTGGGTGGGGGCGTGAGTGGGTGGGTGGGGGGGTGGGTGGGTGAGTGAGTGGGTGAGTGAGTTAGTGGGTGGGTGAGTGGGTGAGTGAGTGAGTGGTTGGGTGGGTTAGTGAGTGATTGAGAGGGTGAGTGGGTGAGTGAGTGAGTAAGTGGGTGAGTGAGTGGGTGAGTGGGTGAGTGGGTGAGTGAGTGGGTGAGTGAGAGGGTGAGTGGGTGGGTGAGTGGGTGAGTGAGTGAGTGGGTGGGGGCGTGAGTGGGTGGGTGGGGGGTGGGTGGGTGAGTGAGTGGGTGAGTGAGTTAGTGGGTGGGTGAGTGGGTGAGTGAGTGAGTGGTTGGGTGGGTTAGTGAGTGATTGAGAGGGTGAGTGAGTGGGTGAGTGAGTTAGTGGGTGGGTGAGTGGGTGAGTGAGTGAGTGGGTGGGGGCGTGAGTGGGTGGGTGGGGGGGTGGGTGGGTGAGTGAGTGGGTGAGTGAGTTAGTGGGTGGGTGAGTGGGTGAGTGAGTGAGTGGTTGGGTGGGTTAGTGAGTGATTGAGAGGGTGAGTGGGTGAGTGAGTGAGTAAGTGGGTGAGTGAGTGGGTGAGTGGGTGAGTGGGTGAGTGAGTGGGTGAGTGAGAGGGTGAGTGGGTGAGTGAGAGGGTCAGTGAGTGAGTGAGTGGGTGAGTGAGTGGGTGAGTGAGAGGGTGAGTGAGTGGGTGAGTGAGAGGGTGAGTGGGTGAGTGAGTGGGTGAGTGAGAGGGTGAGTGGGTTAGTGAGTGGGTGAGTGAGAGGGTGAGTGGGTTAGTGAGTGGGTGAGTGAGTGGGTGAGTGAGTGGGTGAGTGGGTGAGTGAGTGGGTGAGTGAGAGGGTGAGTGGGTGAGTGAGAGGGTAAGTGGGTGAGTGGGTGAGTGAGTGGGTGAGTGAGAGGGTGAGTGGGTGAGTGAGTGGGTGAGTGAGAGGGTGAGTCAGAGGGTGAGTGGGTGAGTGAGAGGGTGAGTGGGTGAGTGGGTGAGTGGGTGAGTGAGAGGGTGAGTGGGTGGTTGGGTGCTAGGTCTGTGATGATGATGGTGATGATGGTGGTGATGATGGTGATGATGATGATGGTGATGATGATGGTGATGTTGATGGTGATGATGATGATGGTGATGATGATGTTGTTAATGATGTTAATGATGATGATGATGGTGATGATGATGTTGTTAATGATGTTAATGATGATGATGGTGATGATGATGTTAATGATGATAATGATGTTAATGATGATAATGGTGATGATGATGTTGATGTTACAGCTGCTACAACATCACTTTGGATGGCGAGGAGGCTTCATGGTTTTAGGTGGTCTGTGATGATGATGATGGTGATGATGTTAATGATGATGATGATGATGGTGATGTTGATGATGATGATGTTGATAATGATGTTAATGATGATGATGGTGATGTTAATGATGATGTTAATGATGATGGTGATGATAATGATGGTGATGGTGATAATAATGTTGATGATGATGTTAATGATGATGATGATGTTAATGATGATGATGATGTTAATGATGATGATGGTGATGTTAATGATGATAATGGTGGTGATGTTAATGATGTTGTTACAGCTGCTACAACATCACTTTGGATGGAGAGGGGGCTTCATGGTTTTGGGTGGTCTGCTCCTCAATTGTTGTCTCTGCGGGGCTCTGATGAGGCCCCTTGTCCCACCTCCTGGACAGGCTCAGAAGTTGATGGGTGCCAGTACGAAACATCACTAACATCACCAACATCAACACCAACATCACCATCATCAACATCAACAACATCACCAACATCACCAACATGAACATCATCAACATCAACAACAACAACATCATCAACATCATCAACATCATCAACAACAACACTAACATCACCAACATCAACATCATCAACATCATCAACATCAACAACAACACCAACATCACCAACATCACCAACATCAACATCAACAACATCATCAACATCATCAACATCAACAACATCAACATCACCATCATCAACACCAACAACATCAACAACAACACCAACATCAACAACACCAACATCAACATCATCAACATCATCAACAACATCAACATCACCATCATCAACACCAACAACATCAACAACAACACCAACATCAACATCATCAACATCAACATCAACAACATCAACAACAACACCACCAACATCAACAACACCAACATCAACATCATCAACATCATCAACATCAACAACAACATCAACAACAACACCAACATCACCAACATCAACATCAACAACATCACCAACATCACCAACATCAACAACAACAACATCACCAACATCACCAACATCAACATCAACAACATCACCAACATCAACATCAACAACATCACCCCAATCAACATCAACAACATCACCAACATCACCAACATGAACATCATCAACATCAACAACATCAACAACAATAACATCAACATCATCAACATCAACAACATCACCAACATCAACAACATCACCAACATCACCAACATGAACATCATCAGCATCAACATCAACAACAATAACATCAACATCATCAACATCACCAACATCAACACCATCAACATCAACAACATCAACAACATCACCAACATCACCAACATCAACACCAACATCATCAACATCACCAACATCAACATCATCAACATCAACAACAACACCAACATCACCAACATCAACAACATCATCAACAACACCAACATCACCAACATCAACAACATCAATATCATCGCCAACATCAACATCACCAATATCGTCAACATCACCAACATCAACAACATCATCAACATCACCACCATCGCTATTAACACAAACACCATCACCATCGTCAACATCACTAACATCGTCAACATCACCACCATCACCAACAACAACATCACCAACATCAACAACATCACCACCATCGTCAACATCGTCAACATCAGCACCATCACCAACAACAACATCACCAACATCACCAACATCACCACCATCGCCAACATCATCAACATCACCATCACCAACATCACCATCACCAACATCAACATTACCATCATCACCATCATCACCACCATCGCCATTAACACAAACACCATCGTCAACATCATCATCATCATCACCACCATCATCATCACCAACATCACCATCACCGCAAACATCACCCACCACCATCAACACCATCACCACCATCAACACCATCACCACCATCAACACCATCACCACCACCACCATCACCACCACCACCATCACCACCACCACCATCACCACCATCACCATCACCACCACCATCAACACCATCACCACCACCATCAACACCATCACCACCACCATCACCACCACCACGGTTACCATCTGCATGAGCACCATCAGGGCAGAGGGATTTCCCCTCCCCCAGGACCTCACAGAAATGTTCAGCAAATCTGCAAACCTGTTCCTGGGGGGTGGAGGGGGGTGGAGGAGATTGGATCGCCCTCAGTACTTCCTCAACAGATGGCACCTCAGCCAGCCACTCACAGGGGGTGACTTCTTCCAATATTTGAGGCACCGCAGCCTCAGCAGGGTCATCCTCACTTTGTGCCAAGATGTTTTCCTGGCCGAGGGATTTTCCCTCCCCCGGGACCTCACAGAAATGCTCAGCAAATCTGCGAACCTGTTCCTGGTGGTGATCGGACATTGGATCATCGTTTTTTCCCCCCCTAATGATGGTTAATAGGTGTGGCGCTGCAGGTTACTTTTTTGATGGAGTTAAAAATGGGGATTTGTGATCGCGGGCCACTGAGGCAGACTCCATCTCCTCAGCAACCCGCGACCACCACCCATCCTTGCAGCGCCTCACGGCTCTCCGAACCTCCGAGCGAAGGCTGCGGTAAGCCTCCTCATTCTCCGACGTGGGATTCTGTAGCCGATGACAGTGGGCCTGTCGCTTTTTCTCAGCCAGCCTGAACACCTCCTCTGTCAGCCAGGCTCTCTGGGGAGGTCTGGACCACGTACCCAAAGCAGCCATTGCAGCTGCATGAGTCACAGTCCTAAACCTCGCCCATTTACCCTCGACATCAGGAGGAGTCGGGGACGATGCCAACCCCAGCCGCAAGCGACCATGAAATTCTCGCTTCCAACTTTCATCAGATAACTGAGACCAGGCCACTTTATGTTGGAATGGGGTCCTGGGTGTACACCCACCACCGGAGTGGAAGAATGGCAGGCGCATCTTACAGATGACTAGTCGATGGTCAGAGGGCAGATCAGCTCCACGGTAGGTCCTGGTGTCAAGGACATGGGCTCGCATCCGCTGGTCCGTCACTATGTAGTCCAGCAGATGTTCTTGCTTGGACCCGGCATGCATCCATGATGTTGTGTGGATGCGCCGATGCCGGAACAGCGTGTTGGTAATTACAAGCCCATGGGCTGCACAAAAATCTAGCAGCCTCCTACCGTTGTTATTGAGCTGATCTGGCCCATGCCCTCCAATCGCTCCAGACCAGGTGCCAGCATCATGACCAACTTGGGCATTGAAGTCACCCAACATGATGACTCTATCCCTAGGGGCCACTTTAGCCAGCACCTGTGACAGGAGGTCATAGAAGGCATCTGACTCATATCGGCCTCTCTCCCCGTGTCTCTCTCCCCGTGTCTCTCTCCCCGTGTCTCTCTCCCCGTGTCTCTCTCTCCCCGTGTCTCTCTCTCCCCGTGTCTCTCTCTCCCCGTGTCTCTCTCCCCCGTGTCTCTCTCTCCCCGTGTCTCTCTCCCCCCCGTGTCTCTCTCTCCCCGTGTCTCTCTCCCCGTGTCTCTCTCCCCGTGTCTCTCTCTCCCCGTGTCTCTCTCCCCCGTGTCTCTCTCTCCCCCGTGTCTCTCTCTCCCCGTGTCTCTCTCTCCCCGTGTCTCTCTCTCCCCGTCTCTCCAGTCTCTCCCCATGTCTCTCTCTCTCACCGTGTCTCTCTCTCCGTGTCTCTCTCTCTCCCCATGTCTCTCTCCCCCCGTCTCTCCTGTCTCTCCCCGTGTCTCTCTCTCCCCCGTGTCTCTCTCCCCCCCGTGTCTCTCTCCCCGTGTCTGTCCCTCCCCGTGTCTCTCTCTCCCCGTGTCTCTCTCTCCCCGTGTCTCTCTCTCCGTGTGTCTCTCTCTCCCCGTGTCTCTCTCTCCCCGTCTCTCCCCGTGTCTCTCTCTCTCCCCGTCTCTCTCCCCGTGTCTCTCTCTCCCCGTGTCTCTCTCTCCCCGTCTCTCCCCGTGTCTCTCTCTCCCCGTCTCTCCCCGTGTCTCTCTCTCTCCCCGTGTCTCTCCCCTGTGTGTCTCTCTCCCGTGTCTCTCTCTCTCCCCGTGTCTCCCCCCTGTGTGTCTCTCTCCCGTGTCTCTCTCTCCCCGTGTCTCTCTCTCCCCGTGTCTCTCCCGTCTCTCCCCGTGTCTCTCTCTCCCCCGTGTGTCTCTCTCTCCCCCGTGTCTCTCTCTCTCCCCGTGTCTCTCTCTCCCCGTGTCTCTCTCTCCCCGTGTCTCTCTCTCCCCGTGTGTCTCTCTCTCTCCCCTCTCCCCACGGCACCAGACGCCACCACCACCACCACCACCGCTCCACCACCACCAGCACCACCACCTCCCCGACGCCGCCACCGCCCGCTGATCGACCTCTCCGTGATCCGCCACCGCGGCTTCGTGGTCTATGCGGTGTCGGCCACGCTCATGGTGCTGGGCCTGTTCGTGCCGCCCGTCTTCGTGGTGAGCTACGCCAGGCACCTGGGCACGCCGGACCCCAAGGCGGCGTTCCTCCTCTCCGTCATCGGCCTCGTGGACGTCTTCGCCCGGCCGGCAACGGGCCTCGTCACGGGCGTGGAGCGAGTGCGGCCATACTCCGCCTACCTGCTCAGGTGCAGCACGTGGTTGGGGGTGGTGGAGAGACGCGGGGAGAGAGAGAGACACTGAGAGAGAGACACGGGGAGAGAGACACTGAGAGAGAGACACTGAGAGAGAGACACGGGGAGAGAGAGACACGGGGAGAGAGACACGGGGAGAGAGAGACACGGGGAGAGAGAGACACGGGGGAGAGAGACACACGGAGAGAGAGACACTGAGAGAGAGACACGGGGAGAGAGACACGAGCCTCCTCACGGGCGTGGAGCGAGTGCGGCCATACTCCGCCTACCTGCTCAGGTGCAGCACGTGGTGGTGGGTGGTGGAGAGACGCGGGGAGAGAGAGAGACATTGGGAGAGAGAGACACGGGGAGAGAGACTCTGGGAGGGACGGGGAGAGACACGGGGAGAGAGAGACACTGGGAGAGATGGAGAGAGAGACACTGAGAGAGAGACACGGGGAGAGAGAGACACGGGGAGAGAGAGACACTGAGAGAGAGACACGAGCCTCGTCACGGGCGTGGAGCGAGTGCGGCCATACTCCGCCTACCTGCTCAGGTGCAGAGGGTGGTGGTGGTGGTGGTGGGTGGTGGTGGTGGTGGGTGGGGGGTGGTGGTGGTGGAGAGACACGCGGAGAGATGGAGAGAGACACGGGGAGAGATGGAGAGAGACACGGGGAGAGAGAGACACGGGAGAGAGAGACACTGGGAGAGAGAGACATTGGGAGAGAGAGACACGGGGAGAGAGAGACTCTGGGAGAGCCGGGGAGAGACAGGGGGAGAGAGAGACAGGGGGAGAGAGAGACACGGAGAGAGAGAGACACGGAGAGAGAGAGACACGGAGAGAGAGAGACACGGAGAGAGAGAGACACTGAGAGAGAGACACTGAGAGAGATGGAGAGAGACACAGGGAGAGAGAGACACTGAGAGAGAGATACGGGGAGAGAGAGAGACACGGGGAGAGATGGAGAGAGACACGGGGAGAGAGACACGAGCCTCCTCACGGGCGTGGAGCGAGTGCGGCCATACTCCGCCTACCTGCTCAGGTGCAGCACGTGGTGGTGGGTGGGTGGTGGAGAGACACGGGGAGAGAGACTCTGGGAGGGACGGGGAGAGACACGGGGAGAGAGAGACACGGAGAGAGAGACACGGGGAGAGAGACACACGGGGAGAGAGACACTGAGAGAGAGACACGGAGAGAGAGACACACGGGGAGAGAGACACGGGGAGAGAGAGACACGGGGAGAGAGAGACACGGGGAGAGAGAGACACGGGGAGAGAGAGACACGGGGAGAGAGAGACACGGGGAGAGAGAGACACTGGGAGAGAGAGACACTGGGAGAGAGAGAGACACGGGGAGAGAGAGACACTGAGAGAGAGACACGGGGAGAGAGAGACACGGGGAGAGAGAGACACGGGGAGAGAGAGACTCTGCGAGAGATGGAGAGAGAGACACGGGGTGAGAGAGACACGGGGAGAGAGAGACACGGGGAGAGAGAGACACTGGGAAAGAGAGACACTGAGAGAGAGACACTGAGAGAGAGACACGGGGAGAGAGAGACACGGGGTGAGAGAGACACGGGGAGAGAGAGACACGGGGAGAGAGAGACACGGGGAGAGAGAGACACTGAGAGAGAGAGACACTGGGAGAGATGGAGAGAGAGACACGTTGAGAGAGAGACACTGAGAGAGAGACACTGAGAGAGAGACACTGAGAGAGAGACACTGAGAGAGAGACACGGGGAGAGAGAGACACGGGGAGAGAGACACGGAGAGAGAGACACGGGGAGAGAGACACTGAGAGAGAGACACGGGGAGAGAGACACGAGCCTCCTCACGGGCGTGGAGCGAGTGCGGCCATACTCCGCCTACCTGCTCAGGTGCAGCACGTGGTGGTGGTGGGTGGTGGGTGGATGGTGGTGGAGAGACACGGGGAGAGAGACACGGGGAGAGATGGAGAGAGACACGGGGAGAGAGAGATGCGGGGAGAGAGAGACACGGGGAGAGAGAGAGACACAGGGAGAGAGAGACACTGGGAGAGATGGAGAGAGACACAGGGAGAGACACGGGGAGAGAGAGACACTGGGAGAGAGAGACACTGGGAGAGACACGGGGAGAGAGAGACACGGGGTGAGAGAGAGACACTGAGAGAGAGACACGGGGAGAGAGAGACACGGGGAGAGAGAGACACGGGGAGAGAGAGACACGGAGAGAGAGAGACACGGAGAGAGAGAGACACGGAGAGAGAGAGACACTGAGAGAGAGACACTGAGAGAGAGACACTGAGAGAGAGACACTGAGAGAGAGACACTGAGAGAGAGACACTGAGAGAGAGACACTGAGAGAGAGACACTGAGAGAGAGACACTGAGAGGGAGACACTGAGAGAGAGACACTGAGAGAGAGACACTGAGAGAGAGACACTGAGAGAGAGACACTGAGAGAGAGACACTGAGAGAGAGACACGGAGAGAGAGACACTGAGAGAGAGACACTGAGAGAGAGACACTGAGAGAGAGACACTGAGAGAGAGAGACACTGAGAGAGAGACACGGAGAGAGAGACACTGAGAGAGACACTGAGAGAGAGACACTGAGAGAGAGACACTGAGAGTGAGACACGGAGAGAGAGACACTGAGAGAGAGACACTGAGAGAGAGACACTGAGAGAGAGACACTGAGAGAGAGACACTGAGAGAGAGACACTGAGAGAGAGACACGGAGAGAGAGACACTGAGAGAGAGACACTGAGAGAGAGACACTGAGAGAGAGACACTGAGAGAGAGACACTGAGAGAGAGACACTGAGAGAGAGACACTGAGAGAGAGACACTGAGAGAGAGACACTGAGAGAGAGACACTGAGAGAGAGGACACTGAGAGAGAGACACTGAGAGAGAGACACTGAGAGAGAGACACTGAGAGAGAGACACTCAGAGAGAGACACTGAGAGAGAGACACTGAGAGAGAGACACTGAGAGAGAGACACTGAGAGAGAGACACTGAGAGAGAGACACGGAGAGAGAGACACTGAGAGAGACACTGAGAGAGAGACACTGAGAGAGAGACACTGAGAGAGAGACACGGAGAGAGAGACACTGAGAGAGAGACACTGAGAGAGAGAGACACTGAGAGAGAGAGACACTGAGAGAGAGACACTGAGAGAGAGACACGGAGAGAGAGACACTGAGAGAGAGACACTGAGAGAGAGACACTGAGAGAGAGAGACACTGGGAGAGATGGAGAGAGAGACACGTTGAGAGAGAGACACTGGGAGAGAGACACGGGGAGAGATGGAGAGAGACACGGGGAGAGAGAGACACAGGGAGAGAGAGACACGGGGAGAGATGGAGAGAGACACGGGGAGAGAGAGACACAGGGAGAGAGAGACACGGGGAGAGAGACACTGAGAGAGAGACACGGGGAGAGAGACACGGGGAGAGAGAGACACTGAGAGAGAGACACGGGGAGAGAGAGACACGGGGAGAGAGAGACACGGGGAGAGAGAGACACGGAGAGAGAGAGACACGGAGAGAGAGAGACACTTAGAGAGAGACACTGAGAGAGAGACACTGAGAGAGAGACACTGAGAGAGAGACACTGAGAGAGAGACACTGAGAGAGAGACACGGAGAGAGAGACACTGAGAGAGAGACACTGAGAGAGAGACACTGAGAGAGAGAGACACTGAGAGAGAGACACTGAGAGAGAGACACTGAGAGAGAGACACTGAGAGACAGGGAGACACTGAGAGAGAGACACTGAGAGAGAGACACTGAGAGAGAGACACTGAGAGAGAGACACTGAGAGAGAGACACTGAGAGAGAGACACTGAGAGAGAGACACTGAGAGAGACACTGAGAGAGAGACACTGAGAGAGAGACACTGAGAGAGACACTGAGAGAGAGACACTGAGAGAGAGACACTGAGAGAGAGACACTGAGAGAGAGACACTGAGAGAGAGACACTGAGAGAGAGACACTGAGAGAGAGACACTGAGAGAGAGACACTGAGAGAGAGACACAGAGAGAGAGACACTGAGAGAGAGACACTGAGAGAGAGACACTGAGAGAGACACACTGAGAGAGAGACACTGAGAGAGAGACACTGAGAGAGAGACACTGAGAGAGAGACACTGAGAGAGAGACACTGAGAGAGAGACACTGAGAGAGAGACACTGAGAGAGAGACACGGGGAGAGAGAGACACTGAGAGAGAGACACTGAGAGAGAGACACTGAGAGAGACACTGAGAGAGAGAAACTGAGAGAGAGACACTGAGAGAGAGACACTGAGAGAGAGACACTGAGAGAGAGACACTGAGAGAGAGACACTGAGAGAGAGACACTGAGAGAGAGACACTGAGAGAGAGACACTGAGAGAGAGACACTGAGAGAGAGACACTGAGAGAGAGACACTGAGAGAGAGACACTGAGAGAGAGACACTGAGAGAGAGACACTGAGAGAGAGACACTGAGAGAGACACACTGAGAGAGAGACACTGAGAGAGAGACACTGAGAGAGAGACACTGAGAGAGAGACACTGAGAGAGAGACACTGAGAGAGAGACACTGAGAGAGAGACACTGAGAGAGAGACACGGGGAGAGAGAGACACTGAGAGAGAGACACGGGAAGAGAGAGACTCTGGGAGAGACGGGGAGAGACACGGGGAGAGAGAGACACGGGAGAGAGAGACTCTGGGAGATACGGGGAGAGACACGGGGAGAGAGACACGGGGAGAGAGAGACACGGGGAGAGAGACACTGGGAGAGAGAGACACGGAGAGAGAGACACTGGGAGAGAGACACGGGGAGAGAGAGACACGGGAAGAGAGAGACTCTGGGAGAGACGGGGAGAGACACGGGAAGAGAGAGACAGGGGGAGAGAGAGACACGGGGAGAGAGAGACTCTGGGAGAGAGACACGGGGAGAGACACGGAGAGAGAGAGACACGGGGAGAGAGAGACACGGAGAGAGAGACACTGAGAGAGACACTGAGAGAGAGACACGGGGAGAGAGAGACGGTGAGAGAGAGACACTGGGAGAGAGAGACACGGGGAGAGAGAGACACGGGGAGAGAGAGACACTCGGAGAGATGGAGAGACACTGGGAGAGAGAGACACGGGGAGAAAGAGACACGGGGAGAGAGAGACACGGGGAGAGAGAGACACTGGGAGAGACGGGGAGAGACACTGAGAGAGAGACACTGGCAGAGACGGGGAGAGACACTGGGAGAGAGAGACACGGGGAGAGAGAGACACGGGGAGAGAGACGGTGAGAGAGAGACACGGGGAGAGAGAGACACTGGGAGAGAGAGACACTGAGAGAGAGATACACTGGGAGAGACGGGGAGAGACACGGTGAGAGAGAGACACGGGGTGAGAGAGACACTGAGAGAGAGACACTGGGAGAGAGAGACACTGAGAGAGAAACACGGGGAGAGAGAGACACTGAGAGAGAGACGGTGAGAGAGAGACACGGGGAGAGAGAGACACTGGGAGAGAGAGACACTGAGAGAGAGAGACACTGGGAGAGACGGGGAGAGACATGGTGAGAGAGACACGGGGTGAGAGAGACACTGAGAGAGAGACACGGGGTGAGAGAGACACTGAGAGAGATACGGGGAGAGAGAGACACTGGGAGAGACGGGGAGAGACACGGTGAGAGAGACACTGAGAGAGAGAGACACTGGGAGAGACGGGGAGAGACACGGGGAGAGAGACACTGGGAGAGAGAGACACTGAGAGAGAGACACGGGGAGAGAGAGACACTGAGAGAGAGACGTGAGAGAGAGACACGGGGAGAGAGAGACACTGGGAGAGAGAGACACTGAGAGAGAGAGACACTGGGAGAGACGGGGAGAGACACGGGGAGAGAGAGACACGGGGAGAGAGAGACACTGAGAGAGAGACACTGGGAGAGAGAGACACTGAGAGAGAGACACGGGGAGAGAGAGACACTGGGAGAGACGGGGAGAGACACGGTGAGAGAGACACTGAGAGAGAGAGACACTGGGAGAGACGGGGAGAGACACGGGGAGAGAGACACTGGGAGAGAGAGACACTGAGAGAGAGACACGGAGAGAGAGAGACACTGGGAGAGAGACGGTGAGAGAGAGACACGGGGAGAGAGAGACACTGGGAGAGAGAGACACTGAGAGAGAGAGACACTGGGAGAGACGGGGAGAGACACGGTGAGAGAGAGACACGGGGTGAGAGAGACACTGAGAGAGAGACACTGGGAGAGAGAGACACTGAGAGAGAGACACGGGGAGAGAGAGACACTGGGAGAGACGGGGAGAGACACGGTGAGAGAGACACTGAGAGAGAGAGACACTGGGAGAGACGGGGAGAGACACGGGGAGAGAGACACTGGGAGAGAGACACGGGGAGAGAGACACTGGGAGAGAGAGACGGTGAGAGAGAGACACTGAGAGAGAGACACTGGGAGAGAGACACTGGGAGAGAGACACTGAGAGAGACACTGGGAGAGAGACACGGGGAGAGAGAGACACTGAGAGAGAGACGGTGAGAGAGACACTGGGAGAGAGACACTGGGAGAGAGACACTGAGAGACAGACACTGAGAGAGAGACACTGAGAGAGAGACACTGAGAGAGAGACACTGAGAGAGAGACACTGAGAGAGAGACGGTGAGAGAGAGACACTGAGAGAGAGACACGGGGAGAGAGAGACACGGAGAGAGAGAGACACGGGGAGAGAGAGACACGGGGAGAGAGAGACACGGAGAGAGAGACACACAGGGAGAGAGAGACAAGGGAGAGAGACACGGAGAGAGAGAGAGACACGGGGAGAGAGACACGGGGAGAGAAAGACACGGATGTGAGACATGGGTGTCTCTCTCCGTCTCTCCCCGTGTCTCTCTGTCTCTCTCTCCCCGTGTCTCTCTGTCTCCGTGTCTCTGTCCCACCATGTCTCTCTCTCTCCGTGTCTCCGTGTCTCTCTCTCCCCGTGTCTCTCTCCCCTGTCTCTCTCCCCTGTCTCTCTCTCCCTGTGTGTCTCTCTCTCCGTGTCTATCTCCCCTGTCTCTCTCTCCCCGTGTCTCTCCCCGTGTCTCTGTCTCCCCGTGTCTCTCTCTCCCCGTGTCTCTCTCCATCTCTCCCCGTGTCTCTCTCTCCCCGTGTCTCTCTCCCAGTCTCTCTCCATCTCTCCCCGTGTCTCTCTCCATCTCTCCCCGTGTCTCTCTCTCCGTGTCTCTCTCTCACCCCGTGTCTCTCTCTCCATCTCTCCCAGTGTCTCTCTCTCCCGTGTCTCTCTCTCCCCGTGTCTCTCTCCATCTCTCCCCGTGTCTCTCTCCCCGTGTCTCTCTCTCCCCGTGTCTCTCTCTCACCGTGTCTCTCTGTCCCCGTGTCCCCGTGACTCTGTCTCTCTGTCTCACCGTGTCTCTGTCTCACCGTGTCTCTCTGTCTCACCGTGTCTCTCTCTCTGTGTCTCTCTGTCTCCCTATCTCTGTCTCTCTCTCCCCGTGTCTCTCTGTCTCTCCCTATCTCTGTCTCTCTCCCTATCTCTGTCTCTCTGTCTCACCCCGTATCTCTCCCCGTGTCTCTGTCTCTCTCTCTCTCCGTGTCTCTGTCTCCCTGTCCCCGTGTCTCCGCCGAGTAGCTTCGCGATGATCTTCAACGGCACGGCCGACCTCCTGGGCTCCCTGGCCACCACCTACGCCGGTATAGCCGTGTCTCTCTGTCTCACCGTGTCTCTGTCTCCCCGTGTCTCTCTGTCTCTCTCTCTCCGTGTCTCTGTCTCCCTGTCCCCGTGTCTCCGCCGAGTAGCTTCGCGATGATCTTCAACGGCACGGCCGACCTCCTGGGCTCCCTGGCCAGCACCTACGCCGTGTCTCTGTCTCTCTGTCTCACCATGTCTCTCTGTCTCCCTGTCCCCGTGTCTCTGTCTCCCTGTCCCCGTGTCTCCGCCGAGTAGCTTCGCGATGATCTTCAACGGCACGGCCGACCTCCTGGGCTCCCTGGCCAGCACCTACGCCGTGTCTCTGTCTCTCTGTCTCACCGTGTCTCTCTCTCCCCGTGTCTCCGTCTCTCTCTCTCCGTGTCTTTGTGTCTCTGTCTCCCTGTCCCCGTGTCTCTGTCTCTCTGCCGAGTAGCTTCGCGATGATCTTCAACGGCACGGCCGACCTCCTGGGCTCCCTGGCCAGCACCTACGCCGTGTCTCTGTCTCTCTGTCTCACCGTGTCTCTCTCTCCCCGTGTCTCTCTGTCTCCCTGTCCCCGTGTCTCTGTCTCTCCGCCGAGTAGCTTCGCGATGATCTTCAACGGCACGGCCGACCTCCTGGGCTCCCTGGCCAGCACCTACGCCGTGTCTCTGTCTCTCTGTCTCACCGTGTCTCTCTGTCTCCCTGTCCCCGTGTCCCCGTGTCTCTCTCTCTCCGCCGAGTAGCTTCGCGATGATCTTCAACGGCACGGCCGACCTCCTGGGCTCCCTGGCCAGCACCTACGCCGTGTCTCTGTCTCTCTGTCTCACCGTGTCTCTGTCTCCCTGTCCCCCTGTCCCCGTGTCTCCCCGTGTCTCCGCCGAGTAGCTTCGCGATGATCTTCAACGGCACGGCCGACCTCCTGGGCTCCCTGGCCAGCACCTACGCCGTGTCTCTGTCTCTCTGTCTCACCGTGTCTCTCTCTCCCCGTGTCTCCGTGTCTCTGTGTCTCCGCCGAGTAGCTTCGCGATGATCTTCAACGGCACGGCCGACCTCCTGGGCTCCCTGGCCAGCACCTACGCCGGTATCGCCGTCTTCTGTGTCTTCTTCGGCATCTCGTACGGGATGGTGGGCGCTCTGCAGTTCGAGGTCCTCATGGGGCTGACGGGGCCGGAGACATTCCCCTCGGCACTCGGACTCGTCCTCCTGATGGAGGCCGGAGCCGTACTCGTCGGACCTCCTGGAGCGGGTGAGGGGTGGTGGTGGAGGTGGTGGTGGGTGGTGACGGTGGTGGTGGTGGGTGGTGACGGTGGTGGTGGTAGTGGTGGTGGTGGTAGTGGTGGTAGTAGTGGTGGTAGTAGTGGTAGTAGTGGTGGTGGTAGTAGTGGTAGTAGTAGTAGTGGTGGTAGTAGTAGTTGTGGTAGTGGTGGTAGTAGTAGTTGTGGTAGTGGTGGTAGTAGTAGTGGTGGTGGTAGTGATGGTTGTGGTGGTAGTGGTGGTAGTAGTAGTGGTAGTAGTGGTGGTGGTAGTGGTGGTAGTAGTAGTGGTCGTGGTGGTGGTGGTGGTAGTAGTGGTAGTAGTGGTGGTAGTAGTAGTAGTAGTGGTGGTAGTGGTGGTAGTGGTAGTAGTAGTAGTGGTAGTAGTAGTAGTGGTAGTAGTAGTGGTAGTAGTAGTGGTAGTAGTAGTAGTGGTAGTAGTAGTGGTAGTAGTGGTAGTAGTAGTAGTGGTAGTAGTAGTAGTGGTAGTAGTAGTAGTGGTAGTAGTGGTAGTAGTAGTGGTAGTAGTAGTAGTGGTAGTAGTAGTGGTAGTAGTGGTAGTAGTAGTAGTGGTAGTAGTAGTAGTGGTAGTAGTAGTGGTAGTAGTAGTGGTAGTAGTAGTGTTAGTAGTAGTAGTGGTAGTAGTAGTGGTAGTAGTGGTAGTAGTAGTAGTGGTAGTAGTAGTAGTGGTAGTAGTAGTAGTGGTAGTAGTAGTAGTGGTAGTAGTAGTAGTAGTGTTAGTAGTAGTAGTGGTAGTAGTAGTAGTGGTAGTAGTGGTAGTAGTAGTAGTAGTGGTAGTGGTAGTAGTAGTAGTGGTAGTAGTAGTGGTAGTAGTGGTAGTAGTAGTAGTGGTAGTGGTGGTAGTAGTGGTAGTGGTGGTAGTAGTGGTAGTGATGGTAGTAGTGGTAGTAGTAGTGGTAGTAGTAGTAGTGGTAGTAGTAGTGGTAGTGGTAGTAGTAGTGGTAGTGGTGGTAGTAGTGGTAGTGATGGTAGTAGTGGTAGTAGTAGTAGTGGTAGTAGTAGTAGTGGTAGTAGTAGTGGTAGTAGTAGTGGTAGTAGTAGTGGTGGTAGTAGTGGTAGTGATGGTAGTAGTGGTAGTAGTAGTAGTAGTGGTAGTAGTAGTAGTGGTAGTAGTAGTAGTGGTAGTAGTAGTGGTGGTAGTAGTAGTAGTGGTAGTAGTAGTAGTGGTAGTAGTGGTAGTAGTAGTGGTAGTAGTAGTAGTGGTAGTAGTAGTGATGGTAGTAGTGGTAGTGATGGTAGTAGTGGTAGTAGTAGTAGTAGTGGTAGTAGTAGTAGTGGTAGTAGTAGTAGTGGTAGTAGTAGTAGTGTTAGTAGTAGTAGTGGTAGTAGTGGTAGTAGTAGTGGTAGTAGTAGTGGTGGTAGTAGTAGTAGTGGTAGTAGTAGTAGTGGTAGTAGTGGTAGTAGTAGTGGTAGTAGTAGTAGTGGTAGTAGTAGTGATGGTAGTAGTGGTAGTGATGGTAGTAGTGGTAGTAGTAGTAGTAGTGGTAGTAGTAGTAGTGGTAGTAGTAGTAGTGGTAGTAGTAGTAGTGGTAGTAGTAGTAGTGTTAGTAGTAGTAGTGGTAGTAGTGGTAGTAGTAGTGGTAGTAGTAGTAGTGGTAGTAGTAGTGATGGTAGTAGTGATGATAGTGATGGTAGTAGTAGTGTTAGTAGTGGTAGTAGTAGTAGTGATGATAGTGATGGTAGTGATATCATCTCAACACCTGACCACAATCCCATCACCGGTGACCACCCACCTTCCCCCCACCTTCCCCCCACCTTCCCCCCACCTTCCCCCCACCAGGTCGCCTGGTGGACTACACCCACAGCTACGTGTACATCTTCTACCTGGCAGGCGCCGAGGTGCTCTTGGCCGGCCTCGTCCTAGCCCTGGGGGCTCTTCTGTGCCTCAGGGGCAACCACAACCACCAGCACGACCACGCCCACCAACACGTGGGCGGGGCAGCAGCGGCGGTGGGCGGGGCAACGGCGGGGGCGACCAATGGGCAGGGAGACACGGAGACGCGCGTGTGACGTAGGGGGGGGGGGGGTGTGTGGGGGGGGGGTGGGGGTCTGACTAGCCACTCAGCTACCCACTCAGCTACTCACTCAGCTACTCACTCACTCACTCACCTACCCACTCACCTAGTCACTCACCTACTCACTCAGCTACTCACTCAGCTACTCACTCACTCACCTACTCACTCACTCACTCACCTACTCACTCACCTAGTCACTCACCTACTCACTCAGCTACTCACTCAGCTACTCACTCACTCACCTACTCACTCACTCACTCAGCTACTCACTCAGCTACTCACTCAGCTACTCACTCACTCAGCTACTCACTCACTCAGCTACTCACTCAGCTACTCACTCAGCTACTCACTCACTCAGCTACTCACTCACTCAGCTACTCACTCAGCTACTCACTCAGCTACTCACTCACTCACTCACCTACTCACTCAGCTACTCACTCACTCAGCTACTCACTCACCTAGTCACTCACTCACCTACTCACTCAGCTACTCACTCAGCTACTCACTCAGCTACTCACTCACTCAGCTACTCACTCACTCACCTACTCACCTACTCACTCACTCACTCAGCTACTCACTCAGCTACTCACTCAGCTACTCACTCACTCAGCTACTCACTCACTCAGCTACTCACTCAGCTACTCACTCAGCTACTCACTCACTCAGCTACTCACTCACTCAGCTACTCACTCAGCTACTCACTCAGCTACTCACTCACTCACCTACTCACTCAGCTACTCACTCACTCAGCTACTCACTCACCTAGTCACTCACTCACCTACTCACTCAGCTACTCACTCAGCTACTCACTCAGCTACTCACTCACTCAGCTACTCACTCACTCAGCTACTCACTCACTCAGCTACTCACTCACTCAGCTACTCACTCAGCTACTCACTCAGCTACTCACTCACTCAGCTACTCACTCACTCAGCTACTCACTCAGCTACTCACTCAGCTACTCACTCACTCACCTACTCACTCAGCTACTCACTCACTCAGCTACTCACTCACCTAGTCACTCACTCACCTACTCACTCAGCTACTCACTCAGCTACTCACTCAGCTACTCACTCACTCAGCTACTCACTCAGCTACTCACTCAGCTACTCACTCAGCTACTCAGCTACTCACTCAGCTACTCACTCAGCTACTCACTCAGCTACTCACTCAGCTACTCACTCAGCTACTCACTCACTCAGCTACTCACTCAGCTACTCACTCAGCTACTCACTCACTCAGCTACTCAGCTACTCACTCAGCTACTCACTCAGCTACTCACTCAGCTGCTCACTCAGCTACTCACTCACCAACCTGCTTACCTACTCACTCACCAACCTGCTCACTCACTCACCTACACACTCAGCTACTCACTCAGCTACTCACTCACCTACTCACTCACCAACCTGCTCACCTACTCACTCACTCACTCACCTACTCACTCACCTACTCACTCAGCTACTGACTCAGCTACTCACTCACTCAGCTACTCACTCACCTACTCACTCAGCTACTCACTCACTCACTCAACAACCTACTCACTCACTCACTCAGCTACTCACTCAGCTACTCACTCAGCTACTCACTCAGCTACTCACTCACTCAGCTACTCACTCACCTACTCACTCAGCTACTCACTCACTCACTCACCAACCTACTCACTCACTCACTCAGCTACTCACTCAGCTACTCACTCAGCTACTCACTCAGCTACTCACTCACCAACCTGCTCACCTACTCACTCACTCACCTACTCACCTACTCACTCACCTACTCACTCACTCACCTACTCACCTACTCACTCACTCACCTACTCACTCACCTACTCACTCACCTACTCACTCACCTACTCACTCGCCTACTCACTCACTCACTCGCCTACTCACTCAGCTACTCACTCACCAACCTACTCACTCACTCACCTACACACTCACCTACTCACTCACTCACTCACCCACTCAGCTAAACACTCACCTACTCACTCACTCACCTACCCACTCAGCTACACACTCACTCACCTACCCACTCAGCTACACACTCACTCACCTACTCACTCACTCACCCACTCAGCTACTCACTCACCTACTCACTCACTCACCTACTCACCTACTCACTCACCTGCT
>NW_022638945.1:218445-228445 GCF_010993605.1 Petromyzon marinus | reverse complement strand
GCTGGAATTCCCTACACCTCTGCTGTAGCAGACGTACAGAAAATATGGCATCTGTGCAGGACCGCCCTTTCCTGAAACCGCATTGGGGCTCCGCAAGCCTCTCCTCAGCGTGCCTAGCAAGGCGATTTTGAATAATCCTTGCCAGGACCTTTCCCGGCACATTGAGGCGTGAGATGCCCCTGTAGTTGTTACAGTCTGTGCGGTCCCCCTTCTTAAAGAGAGGGACCACCAGGGCATCCTTCCAGTCCTGCGGAACCCGTCCAGCGGTCCAAACTGTTGTTATGATGTCATGTAGGGCAGTCTGTGCACAAACGCCACCCTCCCTCGGCATTTCGCTTGGGATATCACCTCTGCCCGATGCCTTTCCTGGTCTCAAACTCTGGATCGTCTTTAGTATTTCCTCAACAGATGGCACCTCAGCCAGCCACTCACAGGGGGTGACTTCTTCCAATATTTGAGGCACCGCAGCCTCAGCAGGGTCATCCTCACTTTGTGCCACGATGTTTTCCATGTCGAGGGATTTCCCCTCCCCCAGGACTGCAAACCTGTTCCTGGGGGTCGGAGATTGGATCACCGTTTTTTCCCCTAATGATGGTAATAGGTGTGGCGCTGCAGGTTACTTTTTTGACGGAGTTAAATAGAGATTTGTGATTGCGGGCCATTGAGGCAGACTCCATCTCCTCAGCAACCCGCGACCACCACCCATCCTTGCAGCGCCTCACGGCTCTCTGAACCTCCGAGCGAAGGCCGCGGTAAGCCTCCTCATTCTCTGACGTGGGATGCTCTAGACGATTAGAGTGGGCCTGTCGATTTTTCTCAACCATCCTGAACACCTCCTCTGTCAACCAGGGTCTCTGGGGAGGTCTGGACCGCGTACTCAAAGCAGGCATTGTAGCTGCATGAGTCACAGTCCTAAACCTCGCCCATTTACCCTCGACATCAGGAGGAGTGGAATGGGGTCCTGGGTGTACACCCACCACCGGAGTGGAAGAATGGCAGGCGCATCTTACAGATGACAAGTCGATGGTCAGAGGGCAGATCAGCTCCACGGTAGGTCCTGGTGTCAAGGACATGGGCTCGCATCCACTGGTCCGTCACTATGTAGTCCAGCAGATGTTCTTGCTTGGACCCGGCATGCATCCATGATGTGTGGATGCGCCGATGCCGGAACAGCGTGTTGGTAATTACAAGCCCATGGGCTGCAAAAAAATCTAGCAGCCTCCTACCGTTGTTATTGAGCTGATCTGGCCCATGCCTTCCAATCATTCCAGACCAGGTGCCAGCATCATGACCAACTCGGGCATTGAAGTCACCCAACAAGATGACTCTATCCTGAGGGGTCACTTTAGCCAGCACCTGTGACAGGAGGTCATAGAAGGCATCTGACTCATCGGCCTTGCCTGCATCCCTCCACGGATGTTCGTCTTCGGTGGGGGCATAAGTAACCACGACCACCATTCCTCGCCTCCGGTTGATGGGAAGGCGAGCCCAAAGTAGCCTGGGGCTTACAGCTTCCCGACACCTCACCGCCACGCTCCCACGCCCCCTTCATTCTTTTGTTCAAAAGAAGACCCACACCCTGTTGTTTGGCAGTCTGCTGCCCCGAGTAGAGGACTGTCCACCCCTCATGGTGGCAGGAGCCAGAGCCGGTCCACCGGACCTCCTGAATGCCGCATAGATCCAGGCGGTACCGGTCCAGCTCCCGACAGAGGAGTGGCAGCCTCTCCTCTGCAGTGAGCGTTCGAACATTCCACGTGGCCAACCGTAGTGGCTTTTCGTTGTTTCTGGAGTAGCCCCGAGGGTAGGTATTCAATCTCCTGGCTCCGCCAATTGGGGTTTGGCCAGGAGACGTCATAGACGCCTGGCCCCCCGGGGCCTCCGGCACAAGCTTAGTTGTTACATATTTCAGTTGAATTCGTAGTTTCGTGGTAATTAATTGAAGGTGGAGGGGTTACCAGCCCCTCGCACCCGTCCAGAGCCCCCGTTTAGCCCCTGTGGTGGACACATTTGCCATGAGGGGAGGAGCCAATCAAAATTGGATCTCCCCCCACAGCGCTGTCCACGACAGAGTTGCCCGTCCGGCACCGCGAGGAGGTAGGGAGTTGTTTTGCCGGACCAAAACAAAGATCCCCCGTATAGCCTGTAACAGACTGTAGGGGCAAGTGCTGTTAGCGAGCACCTATGAAGGCCGGAACGGTACACGAGGGGGTGGGTGGCCAGCACCACGCCCGACCGCCTTTGTCTCCCTAGTGGCAATGTTTACTACACACCGCACCAGGTACTCATTTGAGGCTGAGTCAACCTAGGGGAGGCCCGGGACCGGTTCAGATAATCGTCACTGGTGTTGGCCGTGAGCGAGAATCGAACCCGGGTCGCCAGGTTCATAGCGCAGCGCGCTAACCGCTACACTACCGCTCCCCACAGACACACACACAGACACACACACAGACACACAGACACACAGACACACACAGAGAGAGACACTACACCCTGACCTATGGGTATCCGTGGGGAACAGAACAAACATTGATACAGAGAGAGAGAGACTATTCTGAGACATTGATACACAGAGAGAGACTATTCTGAGATATTGATACAGAGAGAGAGAGACTATTCTGAGACATTGATACACAGAGAGAGACTATTCTGAGACACGGGGAGACAGAGAAGGGGGGTCGGACACGGGGGTCACGCAGGACACGGGGAGGGAGACAAGGGTAGAGAGAGACACTCACCACTCACTCACCACTCACTCACCACTCACCAGTCACTCACTCACCCACTCACTCACCCACTCACTCACTCACCCACCACTCACCCACTCACTCACCCAGTCACTCGCTCACTCACCACTCACCCATCACTCACCAGTCACTCACCCACCCACTCACTCACCCACTCACTCGCTCACTCACCACTCACCCACCACTCACCCACTCACTCACCCACTCACCGACCCACTCACCTACCCACCCACTCACCCACCCACCCACTCACCCACCCTCCGACTCACCCACCTACTCACCCACCCACTCACCCACCCACCCACTCACCCACTCACTCACTCACTCACCCACTCACTCACCACTCACTCACCACTCACTCACCCACCCACTCACCCACCCACTCACCCACCCACCCACTCACTCACCCACCCACCCACCCACTCACCCACTCACTCACCACTCACTCACTCACCCACTCACTCACTCACCCACTCATCCACTCACTCACTCACCACTCACTCACCACTCACTCACCCACTCACTCACCACTCACTCACCACTCACCACTCACTCACTCACTCACCACTCACTCACCCACTCACCAACTAACGCACCCACTCACCCACTCACCCACCCACTCACCCACCCACCCACTCACTCACCCACCCACTCACCCACTCACCCACTCACTCACTCACCCACTCACCCACTTACTCACCACTCACTCACTCACTCACCCACTCACCCACTCACCACTCACTCACTCACCCACCCATTCACCCACCCACCCACACACTCACCCACCCACTCACCCACTCACTCACTCACCACTCACTCACTCACTCACCCACTCACTCACTCACTCACCCACTCACTCACCCACCTACTCACTCACCACTCACCACTCACTCACCAACTCACCCACTCATCACTCACCACTCACTCGCTCACTCACTCACCACTCACTCACCACTCACTCACCCACTCACTCACCCACTCACCCACTCATTCACTCACCCACTCACCCACTCACTCACTCACCACTCACTCACCCACCCACTCACTCACTCACCACTCACTCACCCACTAACTCACTCACCACTCAACCACTCACCCACTCACCACTCACTCACCACTCACTCACTCACCACTCACTCACCACTCGCTCACTCACCACTCACTCACCACTTACTCACCACTCACTCACTGACCACTCACTCACTCACCACTCACTCACTCACCATTCACTCACTCACCCACTCACTCATTCACCCACTGACTCACCCACTCATCCACTCACTCACTCACCCACTCACCCCTCACCCACTCACTCACCCACTCACTCACTCACCCACTCACTCACCACTCACTCACCACTTACTGACTCACCACTCACTCACCCACTCACCACTCACTCACCACTCACTCACTGACCACTCACTCAACCACCCACTCACTCACTCATTCACCCACCCACTCACACACTCACTCACCCACCCACACAATCACCACTCACTCACCACTCACTTACCACTTACTCACCACCACTCACTCACCACTCACTCACTCACCACTCACTCACAACTCACTCACTCACCCACCCACTCACCCACCCACTCACCCAACCACTCACTCACTCACCCACTCACTCACTCACCCACTCACCACTCGCTCACCACTCACTCACCCAGTCACTCACCACTCACTCACCACTCACTCACTCACTCACCCACTCACTCACTCACCCACTCACTCGCCCACTCACCCACTCACTCACCCAATCACTCACCACTCACTCACTCACCACTCACTCACAACTCACTCACTCGCTCACCCACACACCACTCACTCGCCACTCACTCACTCACCCACTCTCCACTCACTCGCCACTCACTCACCACTCACCCACTCACCACTCACTCTTCACCCACCCACTCACTCACCCACTCACTCACCACTCACTCACCCACTCACTCACCACTCACTCACCCACCCACTCACCCACCCACTCACCCACACAATGACCCACCCACTCATCCACCCACCCAACCACTCACCCACCCACTCACCCAGCCACCAAACCACTCACCCACCCACTCACCCATCCACCCAACCACTCACCCACCCACTCACCCACCCACCCACCCAACCGCTCACTCACTCACCCACCCACCCAACCACTCACCCACCCACTCACCCACCCACCCACTCACCCACCCACTCACCCATCCACCCAACCACTCACCCACCCACTCACCCACCCACCCACCCAACCGCTCACTCACTCACCCACCCACCCAACCACTCACCCACCCACTCACCCACCCACCCACTCACCCACCCACTCACTCACCCACCCACCTACTCACCCACCCACTCACTCGCTCACTCACCCACCCACTCACCCACCCACCCACTCACCCACCCACTCACTCACCCACCCACCCACTCACCCAACCACTCACTCACTCACCCACCCACTCACTCACTCACCCACCTACTCACCCACCCACTCACTCGCTCACTCACCCACCCACTCACCCACCCACCCACTCACCCACCCACCCACTCACCCACCCACCCACTCACCCAACCACTCACTCACTCACCCACCCACTCACTCACTCACCCACCCACCCACTCACCCACCCACCCACTCACTCACTCACCCACTCACTCACCCACCTAACCACTCACCCACCCACTCACTCACCCACCCACCTACTCACCCACCCACTCACTCACTCACCCACTCACTCACTCACCCACCCACCCACTCACTCACTCACTCACCCGCCCACCCACTCACTCACCCACCCACCCACCTACTCACCCACCCACTCACTCACTCACTCACCCACTCACTCACTCACTCACCCACCCACCCAACCACTCAACCACTCACCCACCCACCCACCCACTCACCCACCCACCCACTCACCCACCCACCCAACCACTCACCCACCCACTCACTCACCCACCCACTCACTCACCCACCCACCCAACCGCTCACTCACTCACCCACCCACCCACCCAACCACCCACCCACTCACCTACCCACCCACTCACCCAACCACTCACTCACTCACCCACCCACCCACTCACTCACTCACCCACCCACCCACTCACCCACTCACTCACTTAACCACTCACTCACCCACCTAACCACTCACCCACCCACTCACTCACCCACCCACCTACTCACCCACCCACTCACTCACTCACTCACCCACCCACTCACTCACTCACTCACCCACCCACTCACCCACCCAATCACTTACTCACCCACTCACTCACCCACCTAACCACTCACCCACCCACCCGCCCACCCACCCACTCACTCACTCACCCACCCACCCACTCACTCACCCACCCACTCACCCACCCACCCAACCACTCACCCACACACTCACCCATCCACCCAACCACTAACCCACCCACTTACCCACCCACCCACCCACCCAACCGCTCACTCACTCACCCACCCACCCAACCACTCACCCACCCACTCACTCACCCACCCACTCACTCACCCACCCACCCACTCACCTACCCACCCACTCACCCAACCACTCACTCACTCACCCACCCACCCACTCACTCACTCACTCACCCACCCACCCACTCACCCACCCACTCACTCACTCAACCACTCACTCACCCACCTAACCACTCACCCACCCACTCACTCACCCACCCACCTACTCACCCACCCACTCACTCACTCACTCACCCACCCACCCACTCACTCACTCACCCACCCGCCCACCCACCCACTCACTCACCCACTCACCCACCCACTCACTCACCCATCCACCCACCCACTCACTCACCCACCCACCCACCCACTCACTCACTCACCCACCCACCCACCCACCCACTCACTCACCCACCCACTCACTCACTCACCCACCCACCCAACCACTCACCCACCCACCCACCCACTCACCCACCCACCCAACCACTCACTCACTCACCCACCCACTCACCCACCCACTCACTTACTCACCCACTCACCCACCCACTCACTTACTCACCCACTCACTCACCCACCTAACCACTCACCCACCCACCCACCCACCCACCCACTCACTCACTTACCCACCCACCCACCCACCCACTCACTCACCCACCCACTCACCCACCCACCCAACCACTCACCCACACACTCACCCATCCACCCAACCACTAACCCACCCACTTACCCACCCAACCGCTCACTCACTCACCCACCCACCCAACCACTCACCCACCCACTCACTCACCCACCCACTCACTCACCCACCCACCCACTCACCTACCCACCCACTCACCCAACCACTCACTCACTCACCCACCCACCCACCCACTCACTCACTCACTCACCCACCCACCCACTCACCCACCCACTCACTCACTCAACCACTCACTCACCCACCTAACCACTCACCCACCCACTCACTCACCCACCCACCTACTCACCCACCCACTCACTCACTCACTCACCCACCCACCCACCCACTCACTCACCCACCCGCCCACCCACCCACTCACTCACCCACCCACCCACCCACTCACTCACCCATCCACCCACCCACTCACTCACTCACCCACCCACCCACTCACTCACTCACCCACCCACCCACCCACTCACTCACCCACCCACTCACTCACTCACCCACCCACCCAACCACCCACCCACCCACCCACCCACTCACCCACCCACCCAACCACTCACTCACTCACCCACCCACTCACCCACCCACTCACTTACTCACCCACTCACCCACCCACTCACTTACTCACCCACTCACTCACCCACCTAACCACTCACCCACCCACTCACTCACCCACTCACCCAACCACTCACTCACCCACCCACTCACTCACTCACCCACCCACTCACCCACCCACTCACTTACTCACCCACTCACTCACCCACCTAACCACTCACCCACCCACTCACTCATCCACCCATTCACTCACTCACTCACTCACCCACTCACTCACTCACTCACCCGCCCACCCACCCACCCACCCAATCACTCACCCACCCACCCACCCACTCACTCACTCACCCACCCACCCACCCACCCACTCACTCACCCACCCACCCACCCACTCACTCACCCACCCACCCACCCACTCACTCACTCACCCACCCACCCACCCACCCACTCACCCACTCACCCACCCACCCAACCACTCACCCACCCACTCACCCACCCACCCAACCACTCACCCACCCACCCAACCACTCACTCACTCATCCACCCATCCACCCACCCACTCACCCACCCACCCAACCACTCACTCACTCACCCACTCACCCACCCACCCACTCACCCATCCACCCAACCACTCACTCACCCACTCACCCACCCACCCACTCACCCACCCACCCAACCACTCACTCACCCACCCACTCACCCACCCAACCACTCACCCACCCACCCAACCACTCACTCACTCACTCATCCACCCATCCACCCACCCACTCACCCACCCACCCAACCACTCACTCACTCACCCACTCACCCACCCACCCACTCACCCATCCACCCAACCACTCACCCACCCACTCACCCACACACCCACTCACCCACTCACCCACTCACTCACCCACCCACCCACCTACTCACTCACCCACCCATCCACCCACCCACTCACCCGCCCACTCACCCACTTCTCATTGTTTCACGTCTCTTGATATCGGTGCTCCTACCGAAGACCTAACGTTCTCGCCTGAGCGAGTGGTGAGTGACTTTCAAATTCGACGTCTTCCAAAGCGGCGGCATACCGAGGTGTTGCTGCAAAAAACCTCTAAACCGTGGCTCGCGAGCGTAATTCCTTTCAGAGGCGCTCGTCCATCAAGGCGCGCCTCCATCAGCCTCGTCATCCCCTTACTCTTTGGGGTCGGCAAAGCGTGCTGTCACGTGTTGCAAAGACCCTGAGCGATCGTTTATCAAGTTAATATTTGCGTTAGCTAGCCTCGCAAAAGACGCCCCGCGGACCAAGTTAACGCACGGGCCCAAAGGGTGTGGTTTTATTATTTTGATTTTGATTTTTGATTTTTTTACTTTTTACCGTGGTTAGAAATTAAAATCGAATGAAACAAATCACGACGTTTCGGGGGCAAAAGGGGGGATCTCCGATATATATATGTACGGTCCTCCCGTCATTTCGTTTCGTTTCTAAGCACGTGGACTATGCCGTAACAATGGAAGGGAAATTTCGATTTAAAGCTTCCCGTGACTGCAATGATTCATCCTCTTTGGTTCTTTCGGTAAAGTCACCTGCACGTAGAATGAGAATAAAATAATAAATTGATGAAATAAAATAACACGATAATAATATTCTCGCGACGTTTCGGCCACAACACAAGCGGCCTTCATCAGGCGAAGGGGGCGAGACTGTCTGGTAGGACAGCGCTGGAGTGAAAGAGCCACGTTCAGATCACGGCCTTTAAGCTGTGTGAGAGGAAACAAAGCGCCTTAGAGTCGCGGCATCTCTTCAGAAAGGTGAGAGACTCGATTAGTTGAGCCTTCTTATCCCGAAGTCTGTTGAATGATCTTAAGGATGTGTGGAATCCCTACCCCGTAGAGGCGGTTAAATTTCGATTTAAAGCTTTCGTGACTGCAATGATTCATCCTCTTTGGTTCTTTCGGTAAAGTCACCTGCACGTAGAATGAGAATAAAATAATAAATTGATGAAATAAAATAACACGATAATAATATTCTCGCGACGTTTCGGCCACAACACAAGCAGCCTTCATCAGGTGAAGGGGGCGCGACTGTCATTCTACGTGACCTTACCGAAAGAACCAAAGAAAATGGAAGGGAACGCCCGTGGGAATATCCGGTTTGGTTTAAAATCACGCCGATAAAATTCTCGCGACGTTTCGGCTACAACAACAAGCGGCCTTCCATCGGGTGAAGGGGGGGGGACGAGACCGTCCGGTAGGACAGCGCTGGACAAGTCTCGTCCCTTCACTCGTCCCCCCCTTTCACCCGATGGAAGGCCGCTTGTTGTTGTGGCCGAAACGTTTGCGAGAATACTATCGGTGTTATTTTATTTGATCAACTGATTGTTATTATGTTTTTATTCTCATTCTACGTGGTGGCGACTTTACCGAAAGAACCAAAGAAGGTGAAGAATACTTGCAGTCGCGAAAGGTTTAAATCGGAATTCGTGAGAATACTTTTTCACGATCCCCTTTGTGTAAAGGTGTCAGTTTTTTTGGTGCCAGCTAAAAGGGTAAAAACTTATTATTATATCTCGCTACTGGCAAAGG
>NW_022638945.1:143445-210945 GCF_010993605.1 Petromyzon marinus | reverse complement strand
CTCCTGGCTGGGGTCACCACGGGTCAGTCGGTCAGTCGGTCAGTCGGTCAGTGAGTCAGTCAGTCGGTCAGTCAGTGAGTCAGTCAGTGAGTCAGTCAGTCAGTGAGTGGGTCACTCGTTCAGCACCTCCATCATTCACGTGTACCTCCTGGCTGGGGTCACCACGGGTCAGTCGGTCAGTGGGTCAGTCAGTGAGTCACTCGTTCAGCACCTCCATCATTCACGTGTACCTCCTGGCTGGGGTCACCACGGGTCAGTCGGTCAGTCGGTCAGTCGGTCAGTCAGTGAGTTAGTCAGTGAGTCAGTGAGTGAGTCAGTCGGTCAGTGAGTTAGTCAGTGAGTCAGTCAGTGAGTTAGTGAGTCAGTGGGTCAGTCAGTCAGTGAGTCACTCGTTCAGCACCTCCATCATTCACGTGTACCTCCTGGCTGGGGTCACCACGGGTCAGTCGGTCAGTCGGTCAGTCGGTCAGTCAGTCGGTCAGTGAGTCAGTCAGTGAGTCAGTCAGTGAGTCAGTCAGTGAGTCAGTCGTTCAGCACCTCCATCATTCACGTGTACCTCCTGGCTGGGGTCACCACGGGTCAGTCGGTCAGTCGGTCAGTCGGTCAGTCAGTCGGTCAGTCAGTGAGTCACTCGTTCAGCACCTCCATCATTCACGTGTACCTCCTGGCTGGGGTCACCACGGGTCAGTCGGTCAGTCGGTCAGTCGGTCAGTCAGTGAGTTAGTGGGTCAGTCAGTCGGTCAGTGAGTCGGTCAGTGAGTCAGTCAGTGAGTCAGTTAGTGAGTCAGTCAGTGTGTCAGTCAGTCAGTCAGTCACTCGTTCAGCACCTCCATCAGTCACGTGTACCTCCTGGCTGGGGTCACCACGGGTCAGTCGGTCAGTCGGTCAGTCGGTCAGTCAGTCAGTGAGTCAGTCAGTCGGTCAGTCAGTGAGTCACTCGTTCAGCACCTCCATCATTCACGTGTACCTCCTGGCTGGGGTCACCACGGGTCAGTCGGTCAGTCGGTCAGTGAGTCAGTGAGTCACTCGTTCAGCACCTCCATCATTCACGTGTACCTCCTGGCTGGGGTCACCACGGGTCAGTGGGTCAGTCGGTCAGTCAGTGAGTCAGTCGGTCAGTCGGTCAGTCAGTGAGTCAGTGAGTCACTCGTTCAGCACCTCCATCATTCACGTGTACCTCCTGGCTGGGGTCACCACGGGTCAGTCGGTCAGTCGGTCAGTCGGTCAGTCAGTGAGTCACTCGTTCAGCACCTCCATCATTCACGTGTACCTCCTGGCTGGGGTCACCACGGGTCAGTCGGTCAGTCGGTCAGTCGGTCAGTCAGTGAGTTAGTGAGTCAGTCAGTCAGTCAGTGAGTCAGTGAGTCGGTCAGTCGGTCAGTCGGTCAGTCAGTGAGTCACTCGTTCAGCACCTCCATCATTCACGTGTACCTCCTGGCTGGGGTCACCACGGGTCAGTCGGTCAGTCGGTCAGTCAGTGAGTCAGTCGTTCAGCACCTCCATCATTCACGTGTACCTCCTGGCTGGGGTCACCACGGGTCAGTCGGTCAGTCGGTCAGTCGGTCAGTCAGTCAGTCAGTCAGTGAGTTAGTGAGTTAGTGGGTCAGTCAGTCGGTCAGTGAGTCAGTGAGTCAGTGAGTCAGTCGTTCAGCACCTCCATCATTCACGTGTACCTCCTGGCTGGGGTCACCACGGGTCAGTCGGTCAGTCGGTCAGTCGGTCAGTCAGTCAGTCAGTCAGTGAGTTAGTGAGTTAGTGGGTCAGTCAGTCGGTCAGTGAGTCAGTGAGTCAGTGAGTCAGTCGTTCAGCACCTCCATCATTCACGTGTACCTCCTGGCTGGGGTCACCACGGGTCAGTCGGTCAGTCGGTCAGTCGGTCAGTCAGTCGGTCAGTCAGTCAGTGAGTTAGTGAGTTAGTGGGTCAGTGAGTCGGTCAGTGAGTCAGTGAGTCAGTGAGTCACTCGTTCAGCACCTCCATCATTCACGTGTACCTCCTGGCTGGGGTCACCACGGGTCAGTCGGTCAGTCGGTCAGTCAGTCAGTCAGTCAGTGAGTTAGTGAGTCAGTCAGTCGGTCAGTGAGTCGGTCAGTGAGTCAGTCAGTGAGTCAGTCAGTGTGTCAGTCAGTCAGTGAGTCACTCGTTCAGCACCTCCATCATTCACGTGTACCTCCTGGCTGGGGTCACCACGGGTCAGTCGGTCAGTCGGTCAGTCGGTCAGTCAGTGAGTCACTCGTTCAGCACCTCCATCAGTCACGTGTACCTCCTGGCTGGGGTCACCACGGGTCAGTCGGTCAGTCGGTCAGTCAGTGAGTTAGTGAGCCAGTCAGTGAGTCAGTCAGTCAGTGAGTCAGTCAGTGAGTCAGTCAGTGAGTCAGTCAGTGAGTCAATGAGTGGGTCAGTCGGTGAGTCACTCGTTCAGCACCTCCATCATTCACGTGTACCTCCTGGCTGGGGTCACCACGGGTCAGTCGGTCAGTCGGTCAGTCAGTCAGTCAGTGGGTCAGTCAGTGAGTTAGTGAGTTAGTGGGTCAGTCAGTGAGTCAGTCAGTGAGTCAGTCAGTGAGTCAGTGAGTCACTCGTTCAGCACCTCCATCATTCACGTGTACCTCCTGGCTGGGGTCACCACGGGTCAGTCGGTCAGTTGGTCAGTCGGTCAGTCAGTCGGTCAGTCGGTCAGTCAGTGAGTCACTCGTTCAGCACCTCCATCATTCACGTGTACCTCCTGGCTGGGGTCAACACGGGTCAGTCGGTCAGTCGGTCAGTCGGTCAGTCAGTGAGTCAGTCAGTGAGTCACTCGTTCAGCACCTCCATCATTCACGTGTACCTCCTGGCTGGGGTCACCACGGGTCAGTGGGTCAGTCGGTCAGTCGGTCAGTCAGTGAGTTAGTGAGTCAGTGAGTTAGTGGGTCGGTCAGTCAGTGAGTTAGTCACTCATTCAGCACCTCCATCATTCACGTGTACCTCCTGGCTGGGGTCACCACGGGTCAGTCGGTCAGTCGGTCAGTCGGTCAGTCAGTCAGTCAGTGAGTCAGTCAGTGAGTCACTCGTTCAGCACCTCCATCAGTCACGTGTACCTCCTGGCTGGGGTCACCACGGGTCAGTCGGTCAGTCGGTCAGTCAGTGAGTCAGTCAGTGAGTCAGTGGGTCAGTCAGTGAGTCAGTCAGTCGGTCAGTCAGTGAGTCAGTCAGTGAGTCAGTCAGTGAGTCAGTCAGTGAGTCAGTCAGTGAGTCAGTCGGTCAGTCGGTCAGTCGGTCAGTCAGTGAGTTAGTGAGTCAGTGAGTTAGTGAGTGAATCACTCGTTCAGCACCTCCATCATTCACGTGTACCTCCTGGCTGGGGTCACCACGGGTCAGTCGGTCAGTCGGTCAGTCAGTGAGTCAGTGAGTCAGTCAGTGAGTCAGTCAGTGAGTTAGTCAGTGAGTCAGTCAGTGAGTCAGTCAGTTAGTCAGTGAGTCAGTCGTTCAGCACCTCCATCATTCACGTGTACCTCCTGGCTGGGGTCACCACGGGTCAGTCGGTCAGTCGGTCAGTCGGTCAGTCAGTCAGTCAGTGAGTCAGTCAGTGAGTTAGTCAGTGAGTCAGTCAGTGAGTCAGTCAGTTAGTCAGTGAGTCAGTCAGTGAGTCAGTCGTTCAGCACCTCCATCATTCACGTGTACCTCCTGGCTGGGGTCACCACGGGTCAGTCGGTCAGTCGGTCAGTCGGTCAGTCAGTCAGTCAGTGAGTCAGTCAGTGAGTCAGTCAGTGAGTTAGTGGGTCAGTCAGTGAGTCAGTCAGTGAGTCAGTCAGTGGGTCAGTCGGTCAGCACCTCCATCATTCACGTGTACCTCCTGGCTGGGGTCACCACGGGTCAGTCGGTCAGTCGGTCAGTCGGTCAGTCAGTGGGTCAGTCAGTGAGTTAGTGAGTTAGTGGGTCAGTCAGTGAGTCAGTCAGTGAGTCAGTCAGTGAGTCAGTGAGTCACTCGTTCAGCACCTCCATCATTCACGTGTACCTCCTGGCTGGGGTCACCACGGGTCAGTCGGTCAGTCGGTCAGTCGGTCAGTCAGTCAGTCAGTGAGTCAGTCAGTGAGTTAGTGAGTTAGTGGGTCAGTCAGTGAGTCAGTCAGTGAGTCAGTCAGTGAGTCAGTCGGTCAGCACCTCCATCATTCACGTGTACCTCCTGGCTGGGGTCACCACGGGTCAGTCGGTCAGTCGGTCAGTCAGTCAGTCAGTGGGTCAGTCAGTGAGTTAGTGAGTTAGTGGGTCAGTCAGTGAGTCAGTCAGTGAGTCAGTCAGTGAGTCAGTGAGTCACTCGTTCAGCACCTCCATCATTCACGTGTACCTCCTGGCTGGGGTCACCACGGGTCAGTCGGTCAGTCGGTCAGTCGGTCAGTCAGTCAGTCAGTGAGTCAGTCAGTGAGTTAGTGAGTTAGTGGGTCAGTCAGTGAGTCAGTCAGTGAGTCAGTCAGTGAGTCAGTCGGTCAGCACCTCCATCATTCACGTGTACCTCCTGGCTGGGGTCACCACGGGTCAGTCGGTCAGTCGGTCAGTCGATCAGTCAGTCAGTTAGTCAGTGAGTCAGTCAGTGAGTCAGTCAGTGAGTGAGTCAGTGAGTCAGTCAGTGAGTCAGTTAGTGAGTCAGTCAGTGAGTCACTCGTTCAGCACCTCCATCATTCACGTGTACCTCCTGGCTGGGGTCACCACGGGTCAGTCGGTCAGTCGGTCAGTCGGTCAGTCAGTCGGTCAGTGAGTCAGTCAGTGAGTGACTCGTTCAGCACCTCCATCATTCACGTGTACCTCCTGGCTGGGGTCACCACGGGTCAGTCGGTCAGTCGGTCAGTCGGTCAGTCGGTGAGTCAGTCAGTCAGTCGGTCAGTCAGTGAGTCAGTCAGTGAGTTAGTCAGTGAGTTAGTGAGTCAGTCAGTCACTCGTTCAGCACCTCCATCATTCACGTGTACCTCCTGGCTGGGGTCACCACGGGTCAGTCGGTCAGTCGGTCAGTCAGTGAGTCAGTGAGTCAGTGAGTTAGTGGGTCAGTCAGTGAGTCAGTCAGTGTGTCAGTCAGTCAGTCAGTCACTCGTTTCAGCACCTCCATCATTCACGTGTACCTCCTGGCTGGGGTCACCATGGGTCAGTCGGTCAGTCGGTCAGTCGGTCAGTCAGTGAGTCAGTGAGTCAGTGAGTTAGTGGGTCAGTCAGTGAGTCAGTCAGTGTGTCAGTCAGTCAGTCAGTCACTCGTTCAGCACCTCCATCATTCACGTGTACCTCCTGGCTGGGGTCACCACGGGTCAGTCGGTCAGTCGGTCAGTCGGTCAGTCAGTGAGTCAGTGAGTCAGTGAGTTAGTGGGTCAGTCAGTGAGTCAGTCAGTGTGTCAGTCAGTCAGTCAGTCACTCGTTCAGCACCTCCATCATTCACGTGTACCTCCTGGCTGGGGTCACCACGGGTCAGTCGGTCAGTCGGTCAGTCGGTCAGTCAGTGAGTTAGTGAGTCAGTCAGTGAGTCAGTCAGTGAGTCGGTCAGTCAGTCGGTCAGTGAGTCAGTCAGTGAGTCACTCGTTCAGCACCTCCATCATTCACGTGTACCTCCTGGCTGGGGTCACCACGGGTCAGTCGGTCAGTCGGTCAGTGAGTCAGTCAGTCAGTGAGTCAGTGAGTCACTCGTTCAGCACCTCCATCATTCACGTGTACCTCCTGGCTGGGGTCACCACGGGTCAGTCGGTCAGTCGGTCAGTCAGTCGGTCAGTCAGTGAGTCAGTCAGTGAGTCAGTCAGTTAGTCAGTGAGTCAGTCAGTCAGTAAGTCACTCGTTCAGCACCTCCATCATTCACGTGTACCTCCTGGCTGGGGTCACCACGGGTCAGTCGGTCAGTCGGTCAGTCGGTCAGTCAGTGAGTCAGTCAGTGAGTCAGTCAGTCGGTCAGTGAGTCAGTCAGTGAGTGGGTCAGTCAGTGTGTCAGTCAGTCGGTGAGTCAGTGAGTCACTCGTTCAGCACCTCCATCATTCACGTGTACCTCCTGGCTGGGGTCACCACGGGTCAGTCGGTCAGTCGGTCAGTCGGTCAGTCAGTCAGTGAGTCAGTGAGTTAGTGGGTCAATCAGTCGGTCAGTGAGTCGGTCAGTGAGTCAGTCAGTGAGTCAGTCAGTGAGTCAGTCAGTGAGTCAGTCAGTGAGTCAGTCAGTGAGTCAGTCAGTGAGTCAGTGAGTCACTCGTTCAGCACCTCCATCATTCACGTGTACCTCCTGGCTGGGGTCACCACGGGTCCAGGCGGTCAGTCGGTCAGTGAGTCAAGTCCAGTCAGTGAGTCAGTGTAGTCAACTCGTTCAGCACCTCCATCATTCACGTGTACATCCTGGCTGGGGTCACCACGGTCAGTCGGTCAGTCGGTCAGTCGGTCAGTCAGTCGGTCAGTCAGTGAGTCAGTCAGTGAGTCAGTCAGTTAGTCAGTGAGTCAGTCAGTCAGTAAGTCACGTCGTTCAGCACCTCCATCATTCACGTGTACCTCCTGGCTGGGGTCACCACGGGTCAGTCGGTCAGTCGGTCAGTCGGTCAGTCAGTCAGTCAGTGAGTCAGTCGGTCAGTCAGTGAGTCAGTCAGTCAGTCAGTCGGTCAGTCAGTGAGTCAGTCAGTGAGTCAGTCAGTTAGTCAGTGAGTCAGTCAGTCAGTAAGTCACTCGTTCAGCACCTCCATCATTCACGTGTACCTCCTGGCTGGGGTCACCACGGGTCAGTCGGTCAGTCGGTCAGTCGGTCAGTCAGTGAGTCAGTCAGTGAGTCAGTCAGTCGGTCAGTGAGTCAGTCAGTGAGTGGGTCAGTCAGTGAGTCAGTCAGTCAGTGAGTCAGTGAGTCACTCGTTCAGCACCTCCATCATTCACGTGTACCTCCTGGCTGGGGTCACCACGGGTCAGTCGGTCAGTCGGTCAGTGAGTCAGTCAGTCAGTGAGTCAGTGAGTCACTCGTTCAGCACCTCCATCATTCACGTGTACCTCCTGGCTGGGGTCACCACGGGTCAGTCGGTCAGTCGGTCAGTCGGTCAGTCAGTCGGTCAGTCAGTGAGTCAGTCAGTGAGTCAGTCAGTTAGTCAGTGAGTCAGTCAGTCAGTAAGTCCCTCGTTCAGCACCTCCATCATTCACGTGTACCTCCTGGCTGGGGTCACCACGGGTCAGTCGGTCAGTCGGTCAGTCAGTGAGTTCAGTCAGTGAGTCAGTCAGTCGGTCAGTGAGTCAGTCAGTGAGTGGGTCAGTCAGTGTGTCAGTCAGTCGGTGAGTCAGTGAGTCACTCGTTCAGCACCTCCATCATTCACGTGTACCTCCTGGCTGGGGTCACCACGGGTCAGTCGGTCAGTCGGTCAGTCGGTCAGTCAGTCAGTGAGTCAGTGAGTTAGTGGGTCAATCAGTCTGTCAGTGAGTCGGTCAGTGAGTCAGTCAGTGAGTCAGTCAGTGAGTCAGTCAGTGAGTCAGTCAGTGAGTCAGTGAGTCACTCGTTCAGCACCTCCATCATTCACGTGTACCTCCTGGCTGGGGTCACCACGGGTCAGTGGGTCAGTCGGTCAGTCGGTCAGTCAGGTCAGTGAGTCAGTGAGTTAGTGGGTCAGTCAGTCGGTCAGTGAGTCGGTCAGTGAGTCAGTCAGTGTGTCAGTCAGTCAGTCACTCGTTCAGCACCTCCATCATTCACGTGTACCTCCTGGCTGAGGTCACCACGGGTCAGTCGGTCAGTCGGTCAGTCGGTCGGTCAGTCGGTCAGTCAGTGAGTCAGTCAGTGAGTCAGTCAGTCAGTCAGTCAGTGAGTCAGTCAGTCAGTGAGTCACTCGTTCAGCACCTCC
Organism: Petromyzon marinus; assembly: GCF_010993605.1. Taxonomy (NCBI): domain Eukaryota; kingdom Metazoa; phylum Chordata; class Hyperoartia; order Petromyzontiformes; family Petromyzontidae; genus Petromyzon; species Petromyzon marinus. The sequence goes on along the minus strand of NW_022638945.1, from coordinate 203,148 downwards.
ATCATTCACGTGTACCTCCTGGCTGGGGTCACCACGGGTCAGTGGGTCAGTCGGTCAGTCGGTCAGTCAGTCGGTCAGTCAGTGAGTCAGTCGGTCAGTGTGTCAGTCAGTGAGTCAGTTAGTGAGTCAGTCAGTGTGTCAGTCAGTGAGTCAGTGAGTCACTCGTTCAGCACCTCCATCATTCACGTGTACCTCCTGGCTGGGGTCACCACGGGTCAGTCGGTCAGTCGGTCAGTCAGTGAGTCAGTCAGTGAGTCAGTGGGTCAGTCAGTCAGTGAGTCAGTCAGTGAGTCAGTCGGTCAGTCAGTCAGTGAGTTAGTGAGTCAGTCAGTGAGTCAGTCGGTCAGTCAGTGAGTTAGTCACTCGTTCAGCACCTCCATCATTCACGTGTACCTCCTGGCTGGGGTCACCACGGGTCAGTCGGTCAGTCGGTCAGTGAGTCAGTCAGTGAGTTAGTCAGTGAGTCAGTCAGTGAGTCAGTCAGTGAGTCACTCGTTCAGCACCTCCATCATTCACGTGTACCTCCTGGCTGGGGTCACCACGGGTCAGTCGGTCAGTCGGTCAGTCGGTCAGTCAGTGAGTTAGTGAGTCAGTCAGTCGGTCAGTGTGTCAGTCAGTCAGTGAGTTAGTGAGTCAGTCAGTGAGTCACTCGTTCAGCACCTCCATCATTCACGTGTACCTCCTGGCTGGGGTCACCACGGGTCAGTCGGTCAGTCGGTCAGTCGGTCAGTCAGTCAGTGAGTCAGTCAGTGAGTCAGTCAGTGTGTCAGTCAGTCAGTCACTCGTTCAGCACCTCCATCATTCACGTGTACCTCCTGGCTGGGGTCACCACGGGTCAGTCGGTCAGTCGGTCAGTCGGTCAGTCAGTGAGTCAGTCAGTGAGTCAGTCAGTCGGTCAGTGAGTCAGTCAGTGAGTGGGTCAGTCAGTGTGTCAGTCAGTCGGTGAGTCAGTGAGTCACTCGTTCAGCACCTCCATCATTCACGTGTACCTCCTGGCTGGGGTCACCACGGGTCAGTCGGTCAGTCGGTCAGTGAGTCAGTCAGTCAGTGAGTCAGTGAGTCACTCGTTCAGCACCTCCATCATTCACGTGTACCTCCTGGCTGGGGTCACCACGGGTCAGTCGGTCAGTCGGTCAGTCGGTCAGTCAGTCGGTCAGTCAGTGAGTCAGTCAGTGAGTCAGTCAGTTAGTCAGTGAGTCAGTCAGTCAGTAAGTCCCTCGTTCAGCACCTCCATCATTCACGTGTACCTCCTGGCTGGGGTCACCACGGGTCAGTCGGTCAGTCGGTCAGTCAGTGAGTCAGTCAGTGAGTCAGTCAGTCGGTCAGTGAGTCAGTCAGTGAGTGGGTCAGTCAGTGTGTCAGTCAGTCGGTGAGTCAGTGAGTCACTCGTTCAGCACCTCCATCATTCACGTGTACCTCCTGGCTGGGGTCACCACGGGTCAGTCGGTCAGTCGGTCAGTCGGTCAGTCAGTCAGTGAGTCAGTGAGTTAGTGGGTCAATCAGTCGGTCAGTGAGTCGGTCAGTGAGTCAGTCAGTGAGTCAGTCAGTGAGTCAGTCAGTGAGTCAGTCAGTGAGTCAGTGAGTCACTCGTTCAGCACCTCCATCATTCACGTGTACCTCCTGGCTGGGGTCACCACGGGTCAGTGGGTCAGTCGGTCAGTCGGTCAGTCAGTCAGTGAGTCAGTGAGTTAGTGGGTCAGTCAGTCGGTCAGTGAGTCGGTCAGTGAGTCAGTCAGTGTGTCAGTCAGTCAGTCACTCGTTCAGCACCTCCATCATTCACGTGTACCTCCTGGCTGAGGTCACCACGGTCAGTCGGTCAGTCGGTCAGTCGGTCGGTCAGTCGGTCAGTCAGTGAGTCAGTCAGTGAGTCAGTCAGTCAGTCAGTCAGTGAGTCAGTCAGTCAGTGAGTCACTCGTTCAGCACCTCCATCATTCACGTGTACCTCCTGGCTGGGGTCACCACGGGTCAGTGGGTCAGTCGGTCAGTCGGTCAGTCAGTCGGGTCAGTCAGTGAGTCAGTCGGTCAGTGTGTCAGTCAGTGAGTCAGTTAGTGAGTCAGTCAGTGTGTCAGTCAGTGAGTCAGTGAGTCACTCGTTCAGCACCTCCATCATTCACGTGTACCTCCTGGCTGGGGTCACCACGGGTCAGTCGGTCAGTCGGTCAGTCAGTGAGTCAGTCAGTGAGTCAGTGGGTCAGTCAGTCAGTGAGTCAGTCAGTGAGTCAGTCGGTCAGTCAGTCAGTGAGTTAGTGAGTCAGTCAGTGAGTCAGTCGGTCAGTCAGTGAGTTAGTCACTCGTTCAGCACCTCCATCATTCACGTGTACCTCCTGGCTGGGGTCACCACGGGTCAGTCGGTCAGTCGGTCAGTGAGTCAGTCAGTGAGTTAGTCAGTGAGTCAGTCAGTGAGTCAGTCAGTGAGTCACTCGTTCAGCACCTCCATCATTCACGTGTACCTCCTGGCTGGGGTCACCACGGGTCAGTCGGTCAGTCGGTCAGTCGGTCAGTCAGTCAGTGAGTCAGTCAGTGAGTCAGTCAGTGTGTCAGTCAGTCAGTCACTCGTTCAGCACCTCCATCATTCACGTGTACCTCCTGGCTGGGGTCACCACGGGTCAGTCGGTCAGTCGGTCAGTCGGTCAGTCAGTGAGTTAGTGAGTCAGTGAGTTAGTGGGTCAGTCAGTCGGTCAGTGAGTCGGTCAGTGAGTCGGTCAGTCAGTGAGTCAGTTAGTGAGTCAGTCAGTGTGTCAGTCAGTCAGTCACTCGTTCAGCATCTCCATCATTCACGTGTACCTCCTGGCTGGGGTCACCACGGGTCAGTCGGTCAGTCGTTCAGTCGGTCAGTCAGTCGGTCAGTCAGTGAGTGGGTCAGTCGGTGAGTCACTCGTTCAGCACCTCCATCATTCACGTGTACCTCCTGGCTGGGGTCACCACGGGTCAGTCGGTCAGTCGGTCAGTCGGTCAGTCGGTCAGTCAGTTAGTCAGTGAGTCAGTCAGTGAGTCAGTCAGTGAGTCAGTCAGTGAGTCAGTGAGTCAGTGAGTCAGTCAGTGAGTCAGTCAGTGAGTCAGTCGGTCAGTCAGTGAGTGGGTCAGTCGGTGAGTTAGTCAGTGAGTCAGTCAGTGAGTCAGTCGGTCAGTCAGTCAGTGAGTTAGTCAGTGAGTCAGTCAGTGAGTCAGTTGGTCAGTCAGTCAGTCACTCGTTCAGCACCTCCATCATTCACGTGTACCTCCTGGCTGGGGTCACCACGGGTCAGTCGGTCAGTCGTTCAGTCGGTCAGTCAGTCGGTCAGTCAGTGAGTCAGTCGGTCAGTCAGTGAGTGGGTCAGTCGGTGAGTCACTCGTTCAGCACCTCCATCATTCACGTGTACCTCCTGGCTGGGGTCACCACGGGTCAGTCGGTCAGTCGGTCAGTCAGTCGGTCAGTCGGTCAGTCAGTGAGTCAGTCAGTGAGTCAGTCAGTGAGTTAGTCAGTGAGTCAGTCGGTCAGTCAGTGAGTGGGTCTGTCGGTGAGTCACTCGTTCAGCACCTCCATCATTCACGTGTACCTCCTGGCTGGGGTCACCACGGGTCAGTCGGTCAGTCGGTCAGTCGGTCAGTCAGTCAGTCAGTGAGTCAGTCGGTCAGTGAGTCAGTGGGTCAGTCAGTCAGTGAGTGGGTCTGTCGGTGAGTCACTCGTTCAGCACCTCCATCATTCACGTGTACCTCCTGGCTGGGGTCACCACGGGTCAGTCGGTCAGTCGGTCAGTCGGTCAGTCGGTCAGTCAGTGAGTTAGTGAGTCAGTGAGTTAGTGGGTCAGTCAGTGAGTCAGTCAGTCGGTCAGTCAGTGAGTCAGTCAGTGAGTCAGTCAGTGAGTCAGTCAGTGAGTCAGTCGGTCAGTCAGTGAGTGGGTCAGTCGGTGAGTCACTCGTTCAGCACCTCCATCATTCACGTGTACCTCCTGGCTGGGGTCACCACGGGTCAGTCGGTCAGTCGGTCAGTCGGTCAGTCAGTCAGTGAGTCAGTCGGTCAGTCAGTGAGTCAGTCAGTCAGTGAGTCGGTCAGTGAGTCAGTCAGTGAGTCAGTCGGTCAGTCAGTCAGTGAGTCAGTCAGTGAGTCAGTCAGTGAGTCAGTCAGTGAGTCAGTCAGTGAGTCAGTCAGTGAGTCAGTCGGTCAGTCAGTGAGTGGGTCAATCGGTGAGTCACTCGTTCAGCACCTCCATCATTCACGTGTACCTCCTGGCTGGGGTCACCACGGGTCAGTCGGTCAGTCGGTGAGTCGGTCAGTCAGTGAGTCAGTGAGTCAGTCAGTGAGTCAGTCAGTCGGTCAGTGAGTCAGTCAGTGAGTCACTCGTTCAGAACCTCCATCATTTACGTGTACCTCCTGGCTGGGGTCACCACGGGTCAGTCGGTCAGTCGGTCAGTCGGTCAGTCAGTGAGTTAGTGAGTCAGTGAGTCAGTGGGTCAGTCAGTCAGTGAGTCGGTCAGTGAGTCAGTCAGTGAGTCAGTTGGTCAGTCAGTGAGTGGGTCAGTCGGTGAGTCACTCGTTCAGCACCTCCATCATTCACGTGTACCTCCTGGCTGGGGTCACCACGGGTCAGTTGGTCAGTCGGTCAGTCAGTGAGTCAGTCAGTCGGTCAGTCGGTCAGTGAGTCAGTGGGTCAGTCAGTCAGTGAGTCAGTCGGTCAGTCAGTCAGTGAGTCAGTCAGTGAGTCAGTCAGTGAGTCAGTGAGTCACTCGTTCAGCACCTCCATCATTCACGTGTACCTCCTGGCTGGGGTCACCACGGGTCAGTCGGTCAGTCAGTCAGTGAGTTAGTCAGTGAGTCAGTCAGTGAGTCAGTGAGTTAGTCGGTCAGTCAGTCAGTCAGTCAGTCACTCGGACACACACCTCCATCATTCATGTCTACTCCTGGCTGGGGTCAGCACGGGTCAGTCGGTCAGTCGGTCAGTCGGTCAGTCAGTCGGTCAGTCAGTGAGTCAGTCAGTGAGTCAGTCGGTCAGTCAGTGAGTGGGTCAGTCGGTGAGTCACTCGTTCAGCACCTCCATCATTCACGTGTACCTCCTGGCTGGGGTCACCACGGGTCAGTCGGTCAGTCGGTCAGTCGGTCAGTCAGTCAGTCGATCAGTCAGTCAGTGAGTTAGTCAGTGAGTCAGTCAGTGAGTCAGTGAGTTAGTCGGTCAGTCAGTCAGTCAGTCACTCGGACACGCACCTCCATCATTCATGTCTACTCCTGGCTGGGGTCACCACGGGTCAGTCGGTCAGTCGGTCAGTCAGTCGGTCAGTCAGTGAGTCAGTGAGTTAGTGGGTCAGTCAGTGAGTCAGTCAGTGAGTCAGTCGGTCAGTCAGTGAGTGGGTCAGTCGGTGAGTCACTCGTTCAGCACCTCCATCATTCACGTGTACCTTTTGGCTGGGGTCACCACGGGTCAGTTGGTCAGTCGGTCAGTCGGTCAGTCGGTCAGTCAGTCGGTCAGTCAGTGAGTCAGTCAGTCAGTCGGTCAGTCGGTCAGTGAGTCAGTGGGTCAGTCAGTCAGTGAGTCAGTCGGTCAGTCAGTCAGTGAGTCAGTCAGTGAGTCAGTCAGTGAGTCAGTGAGTCACTCGTTCAGCACCTCCATCATTCACGTGTACCTCCTGGCTGGGGTCACCACGGGTCAGTCGGTCAGTCGATCAGTCGGTCAGTCAGTGAGTTAGTCAGTCAGTCAGTCGGTCAGTCGGTCAGTCAGTGAGTGGGTCAGTCGGTGAGTCACTCGTTCAGCATCTCCATCATTCACGTGTACCTCCTGGCTGGGGTCACCACGGGTCAGTCGGTCAGTCGGTCAGTCAGTCAGTGAGTTAGTGAGTCAGTCAGTCGGTCAGTGAGTCAGTCAGTGAGTCAGTTAGTGAGTCAGTCAGTGTGTCAGTCAGTCAGTCACTCGTTCAGCACCTCCATTATTCACGTGTACCTCCTGGCTGGGGTCACCACGGGTCAGTCGGTCAGTCGGTCAGTCGGTCAGTCAGTCGGTCAGTCAGTGAGTCAGTCAGTGAGTCAGTCGGTCAGTCAGTCAGTGAGTCAGTCAGTGAGTCAGTCGGTCAGTCAGTGAGTTAGTCAGTGGGTCAGTCAGTCAGTCAGTGAGTCACTCGGACACTCACCTCCATCATTCACGTGTACCTCCTGGCTGGGGTCACCACGGGTCAGTCGGTCAGTCGGTTCAGTCGGTCAGTGAGTCGGTCAGTCAGTGAGTCAGTCAGTGAGTCAGTCGGTCAGTCAGTGAGTGGGTCAGTCGGTGAGTCACTCGTTCAGCACCTCCATCATTCACGTGTACCTCCTGGCTGGGGTCACCACGGGTCAGTCGGTCAGTCGGTCAGTCAGTCAGTCGGTCATTCAGTCAGTGAGTCAGTGAGTCAGTCGGTCAGTGAGTCAGTGGGTCAGTGGGTCAGTCAGTCAGTGAGTCACTCGTTCAGCACCTCCATCATTCACGTGTACCTCCTGGCTGGGGTCACCACGGGTCAGTCGGTCAGTCGGTCAGTCGGTCAGTCAGTGAATTAGTCGGTCAGTCAGTCGGTCAGTGAGTCAGTCAGTGAGTCAGTCAGTGAGTCAGTCGGTCAGTCAGTCAGTGAGTTAGTGAGTCAGTCAGTCAGTGAGTCAGTCAGTGAGTCAGTCGTTCAGTCAGTCAGTGAGTCAGTCAGTGAGTCAGTGAGTTAGTCAGTCAGTCGGTCAGTCAGTGAGTCAGTCAGTCGGTCAGTCAGTGAGTCAGTCAGTGAGTCAGTCAGTGAGTCAGTCAGTGAGTCAGTCGTTCAGTCAGTCAGTGAGTCAGTCAGTGAGTCAGTCAGTGAGTCAGTCGTTCAGTCAGTCAGTGAGTCAGTCAGTGAGTCAGTCAGTGAGTCAGTCAGTGAGTCAGTGAGTTAGTCAGTCAGTCGGTCAATCAGTGAGTCAGTCAGTGAGTCAGTCAGTGAGTCAGTCAGTGAGTCAGTCAGTGAGTCAGTCGGTCAGTCGGTCAGTCAGTGAGTCAGTCAGTGAGTCAGTCAGTGAGTCAGTCGGTCAGTCGGTCAGTCAGTGAGTCAATCAGTGAGTCAGTCAGTGAGTCAGTCAGTGAGTCAGTCAGTCGGTCAGTCAGTGAGTCAGTCAGTGGGTCAGTTGGTCAGTCAGTGAGTGGGTCAGTCGGTGAGTCACTCGATCAGCACCTCCATCATTCACGTGTACCTCCTGGCTGGGGTCACCACGGGTCAGTCGGTCAGTCGGTCAGTCAGTCGGTCAGTCGGTCAATCAGTCGGTCAGTCAGTCAGTGAGTCAGTCAGTCACTCGGACACTCACCTCCATCATTCACATCTACCTCTTGGCTGGAGTGACCACGGGTCAGTCGGTCAGTCGGTCAGTCAGTCAGTCGGTCAGTCGGTCAGTCGGTCAGTTAGTCAGTCGGTCAGTCAGTCGGTCAGTCAGTGAGTCACCCACACAATCACTAAGTCACTCACTCAGTCACACACTCAGTCACACACTCAGTCACCTACTCACCCACACAATCACTCAGTCACTCAGTCAGTAACACACTCAGTCACTCAGTCACTCACTAAGTCACTCAGTCACCTACTCACCTACACATTCACTCAGCCACTCAGTCAATCAGTCAGTCACCAAGTCAGTCACTCAGTCACTGAGTCAGTCACACACTCAGTCACTCTGTCACCTACTCACCCTTACAATCACTCAGTCACACACTCAGTTAGTCACACACTCAGTCACTCAGTCACTCACTAAGTCACTCAGTCACCTACTCACCTACACATTCACTCAGCCACTCAGTCAATCAGTCACACACTCAGTCAGTCACACACTCAGTCACTCAGTCACCTACTCAGTCACACACTCAGTCACTCAGTCACACACTCAGTCACACACTCAGTCACTCAGCCACTCACTCAGTAACACGCTTAAGTCACTCAGCCACTCACTCAGTCACTCACTCAGTCACTCACTCAGTCACACACTCAGTCAATCAACCAATCAGTCACTCACCCACAAAATCACTCAGTCACTCACTCAGTCACACACTCAGTCACTCAGTCACTCAGTCACCTACGCACCCACACAATCACGTAGTCACTCAGTCAGTCACCCACACAATCACTCAGCCACTCAGTCAGTCAGACTCAGTCACTCAGTCACTCAGCCACTCAGTCAGTCACACACTCAGTCACTCAGTCAGTCAATCAACCAATCAGTCACTCAGTCACTCAGTCAGTCACTCAGTCAGTCACTCAGTCACACACTCAGTCACTCACCCACTCAGTCACTCAGTCAGTCACCCACTAAGTCACTCAGTCACCTACTCACCCATACAATCACTCACTCAGTCACTCACTCAGTCACTCACTCAGTCACACTCTCAGTTACACACTCAGTCACTCACACACTCAGTCACTCAGTCAGTCAATCGACCAATCAGTCACTCAGTCACTCAGTCAGTCACTCAGTCATACACTCAGTCACTCACCCAGTCAGTCACTCAGTCAGTCACCCACTAAGACACTCAGTCACCTACTCACCCATACAATCACTCACTCAGTCACTCACTCAGTCACTCAGTCACTCAGTCAGTCACACACTCCGTCAGTCAGTCACACACTCAGTCACTCAGTCAGTCACACACTCAGTCACTCAGTCACCTACTCACCTACACATTCACTCAGTCACCTACTCACCTACACATTCACTCAGTCACTCAGTCAGTCACACACTCAGTCAGTCACCCACTAAGTCACTCAGTCACCTACTCACCCATACAATCACTCACTCAGTCACTCACTCAGTCACACACTCAGTCACACACTCAGTCACACACTGTCAATCAACCAATCAGTCAGTCACTCAGTCACTCTCTCACTTAGTCAGTCACTCAGTCACATACTCAGTTACTCAGTCACCTACTCACCCACACAATCACTCAGTCACTCAGTCAGTCACACACTCAGTCAGTCACCCACTAAGTCACTCAGTCACCTACTCACCCATACAATCACTCACTCACTCAGTCACTCGGTCAGTTACTCAGTCACTCACTCAGTCACACATTCAGTCACTCAGTCAGTCACTCAGTCAGTCACTCAGTCACTCACCCACACAATCACTCAGTCACTCACTCAGTCACTCACTCAGTCACACACTCAGTCACTCAGTCACTCAGTCACCTACTCACCAACACAATCACTCAGTCACTTAGTCAGTCACTCAGTCACACACTCAGTCACACTCAGTCACACACTCAGTCACTCAGTCAGTCACTCAGTCACACACTCAGTCACTCGGTCACTCAGTCACCTACTCGCCCACACAATCACTCAGTCACTCAGTCAGTCACACACTCAGTCACCCACTCACTCACAAACAGTCACTCACTCACTAACTCAGTTATCCACTTACTCTATGCATGTATATGGGTCTCTACGTATCTCGATGGGGGTCTTGATGTACGTGTATGGGTCTCTGTGTGTCTCTATGTATCTCTATGGGTCTCTGTGGGTCTCTATGTATCTCTATGTATCTCTATGTATATATGTATCTCTATGTGTCTCTGTGTGTCTCTGTGTGTCTCTATGTATCTCTATGGGTCTCTATGGGTCTCTATGAGTCTATATGTGTCTCTATGTGTCTCTATGTTTCTCTATGTGTCTCTATGTATCTCTATGAGTCTGTATGTATCTCTATGTGTCTCTGTGTGTCTCTATGGGTCTCTATGTATCCCTATGTGGGTCTCTATGGGTCTCTATGTGTCTCTATGTATCTCTATGTCTCTGTGTGTCTCTATGGGTCTCTATGTGTCTCTATGTATCTCTATGAGTCTGTATATCTCTATGTGTCTCTGTGTGTCTCTAAGGGTCTCTATGTATCTCTATGTGCGTCCCTATGGGTCTCTATGCGTCTCTATGTATCTCTAAGTGTCTCCGAGTCTCTATGTATCTATATGTGTCTCTATGGGTCTCTATGTGTGTCTCTATGGGTCTTTGTGTCTCTATGTATCTCTATGGATCTCTATGTATCTCTATGTATCTCTATGTGTCTCTATGTATCTCTATGGATCTCTATGTATCTCTATGGGTCTCTATGTATCTCTATGGGTCTCTATGTATCTCTATCGATCTCTATGTGTCTCTATGGGTCTCTATGTATTTCTATGTATTTCTATGGGTCTCTATGTATCTCTGTGTGTCTCTATGTATCTCTGTGTGTCTCTATGTATCTCTATGTATCTCTATGGGTCTCTATGTATCTCTATGTATCTCTATGTATCTCTGTGTGTCTCTATGTATCTCTATGGGTCTCTATGAGTCTCTATGTATCTCTATGTGTATCTCTATGGGTCTCTATGGATATCTGTGTGTCTCTGTGTGTCTATATGGGTCTCTATGAGTCTCTATGGGTCTCTGTGTGTAGGAATGGGTCTCTGTGTATCTCTATGTATCTCTATGTATCTCTGTGTCTCTATGTATCTCTATGTGTCTCTATGTATCTCTATGTATCTCTATGTGTACCTCTATGTGTATCTCTATGTGTATCTCTATGGGTCTCTATGTATCTCTATGTGTCTCTATGTATCTCTATGGGTCTCTATGTATCTCTATGTGTCTCTATGTATCTCTATGGGTCTCTATGGGTCTCTATGTATCTCTATGTATCTTTATGTGTATCTCTATGTGTATCTCTATGTGTATCTCTATGTGTCTCTGTGTGTAGGCATGTGTCTCTATGTGTATCTCTATGTATCTCTATGGGTCTCTATGTATCTCTGTGTGTATCTCTATGTATCTCTATGGGTCTCTATGTATCTCTGTGTGTATCTCTATGGGTCTCTATGTATCTCTATGTATCTCTATGGGTCTCTATGTATCTCTGTGTGTATCTCTATGTATCTCTATGGGTCTCTATGTATCTCTATGTATCTCTATGTATCTCTATGTGTGTTTCTATGTATCTCTATGTATCTCTATGTGTCTCTATGTATCTCTATGTGTATCTCTATGTGTCTCTATGTGTATCTCTATGTGTCTCTATGTGTCTCTATGTATCTCTATGGGTCTCTATGTATCTCTATGTGTCCCTATGTATCTCTATGTATCTCTATGGGTCTCTATGTATCTCTATGGGTCTCTATGTATCTCTATGGGTCTCTATGTATCTCTATGTGTGTCTCTATGTATCTCTATGTATCTCTATGTGTCTCTGTGTGTATCTCTGTGTCTCTATGTATCTCTATGTATTTCTATGTATCTCTATGTATCTCTATGGGTCTCTATGTATCTCTATGTGTCTCTATGGATCTCTATGGGTCTCTATGTATCTCTATGTATCTCTATGTATCTCTATGTGTCTCTATGTATATCTATGTATCTCTATATATCTCTATGTATCTTTATGTGTATCTCTATGTATCTCTATGTGTGTCTCTATGTGTATCTCTATGTATCTCTATGGGTCTCTATGTATCTCTATGTATCTCTATGTATCTCTATGTGTGTCTCTATGTGTCTCTATGTATCTCTATGTGTATCTCTATGTGTGTCTCTATGTGTATCTCTATGTGTCTCTATGTGTCTCTATGTATCTCTATGGGTCTCTATGTATCTCTATGTGTCCCTGTGTATCTCTATGTATCTCTATGGGTCTCTATGTATCTCTATGGGTCTCTATGTATCTCTATGGGTCTCTATGTATCTCTATGTGTGTCTCTATGTATCTCTATGTATCTCTATGTGTCTCTGTGTGTATCTCTGTGTCTCTGTGTGTCTCTATGTATCTCTATGTATCTCTATGTATCTCTATGTATCTCTATGGGTCTCTATGTGTCTCTATGTATCTCTATGGGTCGCTATGTATCTCTATTTATCTCGATGAGTCTCTATGTATCTCTATGGGTCTCTATGTATCTCTATGTATCTCTATGTATATCTATGTATATCTATGTGTCTCTATGTATCTCTATGTGTCTCTATGTGTCTCTGTGTGTCTCTATGTGTATCTCTATGTGTATCTCTATGTATCTCTATGGGTCTCTATGTATCTCTATGTATCTCTATGTATTTCTATGTGTATCTCTATGTGTATCTCTATGTGTCTCTATGGGTCTCTATGTATCTCTATGTATCTCTATGTATCTCTGTGTATCTCTATGTGTATCTCTATGTGTGTCTCTATGTGTCTCTATGTGTCTCTATGTATCTCTATGGGTCTCTATGGGTCTCTATGTATCTCTATGTGTCTCTATGTATCTCTATGTATCTCTATGTATATCTATGGGTCTCTATGTATCTCTATGTGTATCTCTATGTGTATCTCTATGTGTGTCTCTATGTGTGTCTCTATGTGTCTCTATGTATCTCTATGTATTGCTATGTGTCTCTATGTATCTCTATGTATATCTGTGTGTCTCTATGTGTGTCTCTATGTGTCTCTATGTATCTCTAAGGGTCTCTATGTATCTCTATGTATCTCTATGTATCTCTATGGGTCTCTGTGTGTAGGCATGTGTCTCTATGTATCTCTATGGGTCTCTATGTATCTCTGTGTGTATCTCTATGGGTCTCTATGTATCTCTATGTATCTCTATGGGTCTCTATGTATCTCTATGTGTCTCTATGTGTCTCTATGTGTCTCTGTGTGTATCTCTATGGGTCTCTATGTATCTCTATGGGTCTCTATGCATCTCTATGTGTCTCTATGTATCTCTATGGGTCTCTATGTATCTCTATGTGTCTCTATGTGTCTCTATGTGTCTCTGTGTGTATCTCTATGGGTCTCTATGTATCTCTATGGGTCTCTATGTATCTCTATGTGTCTCTATGTGTCTATGTGTCTCTGTGTGTATCTCTATGGGTCTCTATGTATCTCTATGGGTCTCTATGTATCTCTATGGGTCTCTATGTATCTCTATGTATCTCTATGTATCTCTATGGGTCTCTATGTGTCTCTATGTATCTCTATGGGTCTCTATGATTCTCTATGGGTCTCTATGTATCTCTATGGGTCTCTATGTATCTCTATGTGTCTTTATGTATCTCTATGTATCTCTATGAGTCTATATGGGTCTCTATGTATCTCTATGTATCTCTATGTATCTCTATGTATCTCTATGGGTCTCTATGTATCTCTATGGGTCTCTATGTGTCTCTATGTATCTCTATGTATCTCTATGTATCTCTATGGGTTTCTATGTGTCTCTATGTATCTCTATGCATCTCTATGCATCTCTATGGGTCTCTATGTATCTCTATGTATCTCTATGTATCTCTAAGGGTCTCTATGTATCTCTATGGGTCTCTATGGGTCTCTATGTGTCTCTATGTATCTCTATGTATCTCTATGTATCTCTATGTGTCTCTATGTATCTCTATGTATCTCTATGTATCTCTATGAGTCTATATGGGTCTCTATGTATCTCTATGTGTCTCTATGTATCTCTATGTATCTCTATGGGTCTCTATGTGTCTCTATGTATCTCTATGCATCTCTATGCATCTCTATGGGTCTCTATGTATCTCTATGTATCTCTATGTATCTCTATGTATCTCTAAGGGTCTCTATGTATCTCTATGTATCTCTATGTGCCTCTATGTATCTCTATGTATCTCTATGGGTCTATATGTATCTCTATGGGTCTCTATGTATCTCTATGTATCTCTATGGGTCTCTATGTGTCTCTATGTATCTCTATGTATCTCTATGGGTCTCTATGTGTCTCTATGTGTCTTTATGTATCTCTATGGGTCTCTATGTATCTCTATGTATCTCTATGCATCTCTATGTATCTCTATGTCTCTCTATGTATCTCTATGTATCTCTATGTATCTCTATGTGTGTCTCTATGTATCTCTATGGGTCTCTATGTATCTCTATGTATCTCTATGTATCTCTATGCATCTCTATGGGTCTCTATGTGTCTCTATGTATCTCTATGCATCTCTATGCATCTCTATGGGTCTCTATGTGTCTCTATGTGTCTCTGTGTATCTCTATGTGTGTCTCTATGTGTCTCTATGTGTATCTATGTATCTCTATGGGTCTCTATGTATCTCTATGTATCTCTATGTATCTCTATGGGTCTCTATGTATCTCTATATATCTCTATGTATCTATGTATCTCTATGTATCTCTATGTGTATCTCTATGTATCTCTATGTATCTCTATGTGTGTATCTATGTATCTCTATGTGTATCTCTATGTATCTCTATGGGTCTCTATGGGTCTCTATGTGTCTCTATGGGTCTCTATGTATCTCTATGTATCTCTATGTATCTCTATGTGTGTATCTATGTATCTCTATGGGTCTCTATGAGTCTCTATGGGTCTCTATGTGTCTCTGTGTGTCTCTATGTGTCTCTATGTATCTCTATGTATCTTTGTGTCTCTATGTATCTCTATGTGTCTCTATGTGTCTCTATGGGTCTCTATGTATCTCTATGTATCTCTATGTATCTCTATGTATCTCTATGGGTCTCTATGTATCTCTATGTATCTCTATGTATCTCTATGGGTCTCTATATATCTCTATGTATCTCTAAGGGTCTCTATGTATCTCTATGTATCTCTATGTATCTCTATGTATCTCTATGGGTCTCTATATATCTCTATGTATCTCTAAGGGTCTCTATGTGTCTCTGTGTGTTTCTATGTGTCTCTATGTATCTCTATGTATCTCTGTGTCTCTATGTATCTCTATGTGTCTCTATGTGTCTCTATGGGTCTCTATGTATCTCTATGTATCTCTATGTATCTCTATGTATCTCTATGGGTCTCTATGTATCTCTATGTATCTCTATGTATCTCTATGGGTCTCTATATATCTCTATGTATCTCTAAGGGTCTCTATGTATCTCTATGTATCTCTATGTATCTCTATGTATCTCTATGTATCTCTATGGGTCTCTATATATCTCTATGTATCTCTAAGGGTCTCTATGTGTCTCTGTGTGTCTCTATGTGTCTCTATGTATCTCTATGTATCTCTGTGTCTCTATGTTTCTCTATGGGTCTCTATGTGTCTCCATGTATCTCTATGCATCTCTATCCATCTCTATGGGTCTCTATGTGTCTCTATGTATCTCTATGTATCTCTATGTATCTCTATGTGTGTCTCTATGTATCTCTATGGGTCTCTATGTATCTCTATGTATCTCTATGTATCTCTATGTATCTCTATGGGTCTCTATGTGTCTCTATGTATCTCTATGGGTCTCTATGTATCTCTATGTGTCTCTATGTGTCTCTGTGTGTAGGCATGTGTCTCTATGTATCTCTATGTATCTCTATGGGTCTCTATGTATCTCTATGTGTCTCTATGTGTCTCTGTGTGTAGGCATGTGTCTCTATGTATCTCTATGTATCTCTATGGGTCTCTATGTATCTCTATGTGTCTCTATGTGTCTCTGTGTGTAGGCATGTGTCTCTATGTATCTCTATGTATCTCTAAGGGTCTCTATGTATCTCTATGGGTCTCTATGTGTCTCTATGTATCTCTATGTATCTCTATGGGTCTCTATGTATCTCTATGTATCTCTATGTATCTCTATGTGTCTCTATGTATCTCTATGTATCTCTATGTATCTCTATGGGTCTCTATGTATCTCTATGGGTCTCTATGTATCTCTATGTATCTCTATGTATCTCTATGGGTCTCTATGTATCTCTATGCGTCTCTATGTGTCTCTGTGTGTAGGCATGTGTCTCTATGTATCTCTATGTATCTCTATGTATCTCTATGTATCTCTATGGGTCTCTATGTATCTCCATGTGTCTCTATGTATCTCTATGTATCTCTAAGGGTCTCTATGTATCTCTATGGGTCTCTATGTGTCTCTATGTATCTCTATGTATCTCTATGGGTCTCTATGTATCTCTATGTATCTCTATGTATCTCTATGTGTCTCTATGTATCTCTATGTATCTCTATGTATCTCTATGGGTCTCTATGTATCTCTATGGGTCTCTATGTATCTCTATGTATCTCTATGTATCTCTATGGGTCTCTATGTATCTCTATGTGTCTCTATGTGTCTCTGTGTGTAGGCATGTGTCTCTATGTATCTCTATGTATCTCTATGTATCTCTATGTATCTCTATGGGTCTCTATGTATCTCCATGTGTCTCTATGTATCTCTATGTATCTCTATGTATCTCTATGGGTCTCTATGTATCTCTATGTGTCTCTATGTATCTCTATGCATCTCTATGCATCTCTATGGGTCTCTATGTATCTCTATGTATCTCTATGTATCTCTAAGGGTCTCTATGTATCTCTATGCATCTCTATGGGTCTCTATGTATCTCTATGTATCTCTATGTATCTCTATGTATCTCTAAGGGTCTCTATGTATCTCTATGTATCTCTATGTGTCTCTATGTATCTCTATGTGTCTCTATGTATCTCTATGTATCTCTATGTATCTCTAAGGGTCTCTATGTATCTCTATGTATCTCTATGTATCTCTATGTATCTCTAAGGGTCTCTATGTATCTCTATGTATCTCTATGTATCTCTATGTATCTCTATGTATCTCTATGTGTGTCTCTATGTATCTCTATGGGTCTCTATGTATCTCTATGTGTCTCTATGTATCTCTATGTGTATCTCTATGTATTTCTATGGGTCTCTATGTATCTCTAAGGGTCTCTATGTATCTCTATGGGTCTCTATGTATCTCTATGTGTCTCTGTGTTTAGGCATGGGCCTGGCTCTCAACTTCCAGCCGTCACTCATCATGCTGGGTCGCTACTTCAGCAAGAGGCGCCCTCTGGCCAATGGGCTTGCAGCAGCAGGCAGTCCAGTGTTTTTGTGTACCCTCTCTCCTCTCAATCAGGTGGGTGGGTGGTGGTGGTGGTGGGGGGGTGGTGGTGGTGGTGGGGGGGTGGTGGTGGTGGTGGGGGGGTGGTGGGTGGGGGGGTGGGTGGGTTAGTGGGTGAGTGGGTGAGTGAGTGAGTGAGTGGGTGAGTGAGTGAGTAAGTGGGTGAGTGAGTGAGTAAGTGAGTGAGTGGGTGGGTGAGTGAGTGAGTGGGTGGGTGGGTGAGTGGGTGGGTGGGTGAGTGGGTGAGTGGGTGGGTGGGTGAGTGAGTGGGTGAGTTAGTGGGTGAGTGAGTGGGTGAGTAAGTGAGTTAGTGGGTGAGTGAGTGGGTGAGTGAGTGGGTGGGTGGGTGGGTGAGTGAGTGGGTGGGTGGGTGGGTGAGTGAGTGGGTGGGTGGGTGGGTGAGTGGGTGGGTGGGTGGGTGGGTGGGTGAGTGAGTGGGTGGGTGGGTGGGTGAGTGAGTGGGTTAGTGAGTGGGTGGGTGGGTGAGTGAGTTAGTGGGTGGGTGAGTGAGTGAGTGAGTTAGTGGGTGGGTGAGTGGTTGAGTGGATGGGTGAGTGGGTGGGTGGGTGGGTGAGTGGGTGAGTGGGTGAGTGGGTGGGTGAGTGGGTGGGTGGGTGGGTGAGTGGGTGAGTGGGTGAGTGAGTGAGTGAGTGGGTGAGTGAGTGGGTGAGTAAGTGAGTTAGTGGGTGGGTCGGTGGGTGGGTGAGTGGGTGAGTAAGTGAGTTAGTGGGTGAGTGAGTGGGTGAGTGAGTGGGTGGGTGGGTGGGTGAGTGAGTGAGTGAGTGGGTGGGCGGGTGAGTGGGTGAGTGGGTGAGTGGGTGGGTGGGTGAGTGGGTGGGTGGGTGAGTGGGTGGGTGGGTAGGTGAGTGAGTGAGTGGGTGGGTGAGTGGGTGGATGGGTGGGTGAGTGAGTGAGTGGGTGAGTAAGTGAGTTAGTGGGTGAGTAAGTGAGTTAGTGGGTGGGTGGGTGGGTGAGTGAGTGAGTGGGTGAGTGGGTGAGTGGGTAAGTGGGTGGGTGAGTGGGTGAGTGGGTGAGTAAGTGAGTTAGTGGGTGAGTAAGTGAGTTAGTGGGTGGGTGGGTGGGTGAGTGAGTGGGTGGGTGAGTGGGTGAGTGGGTGAGTGGGTGAGTGGGTGGGTGAGTGGGTGAGTGAGTGGGTGGGTGTTTGGGTGCTAGGTCTGTGATGATGATTATGACGATGTTGATGATGATGATGTTGATGATGTTAATGATGATGTTGATGATGATGTTGATGATAATGTTGATGATGATGTTGATGATGATGGTGATGATGATGGTGATGATGATGATGTTGTTAATGATGTTAATGATGATGATGTTGATGATGATGATGATGTTACAGCTGCTACAACATTACTTTGGATGGAGAGGAGGCTTCATGGTTTTAGGTGGTCTGTGATGATGTTGATGATGATGTTGATGATGTTAATGATGATGATGGTGATGATGTTAATGATGATGATGATGATGGTGATGTTGATGATGATGATGTTGATGATGTTAATGATGATGATGATGATGGTGATGTTAATGATGATGTTAATGATGGTGATGATGATGGTGATGATGATAATGATGTTGATGATGATGGTGATGATGATGATGATGGTGATGATGATGATGTTGATGATGATGATGATGATGTTGATGATGTTAATGATGATGTTGATGATGATGTTGGTGATGATGTTGATGATGATGGTGATGTTGATGTTGATGATGATGGTGACGATGTTGATGGTGATGATGTTGATGATGATGATGTTGATGATGATGTTGGTGATGATGGTGATGTTAATGATGATAATGGTGATGATGTTAATGATGATGTTGGTGATGTTGTTACAGCTGCTACAACATCACTTTGGATGGAGAGGGGGCTTCATGGTTTTGGGAGGTCTGTGATGATGATGCTGATGTTGATGATGATGATGTTAATGATGACGATGATGGTGATGTTAATGATGATAATGGTGGTGATGTTAATGATGTTGTTACAGCTGCTACAACATCACTTTGGATGGAGAGGGGGCTTCATGGTTTTGGGAGGTCTGTGATGATGATGCTGATGTTGATGATCATGATGTTAATGATGATGATGGTGATGTTAATGATGATAATGGTGGTGATGTTAATGATGTTGTTACAGCTGCTACAACATCACTTTGGATGGAGAGGGGGCTTCATGGTTTTGGGTGGTCTGCTCCTCAATTGTTGTCTCTGCGGGGCCCTGATGAGGCCCCTTGTCCCACCTCCTGGACAGGCTCAGAAGTTGATGGGTGCCAGTACGAAACATCACCAACATCAACAACAACACCAACATCAACATCATCTACAACATCATCAACAACAACAACATCATCAACATCAACAACATCAACATTACCTTCATCAACACCAACAACATCAACAACATCACCAACATCAACAACACCAACATCAACATCATCAACAACATCAACAACATCAACAACATCAACAACAACACCAACATCAACAACATCAACAACATCAACATCACCATCATCAACAACATCACCAACATCAACATCACCAACATCACCAACATCACCAACAACACCAACATCAACAACAACATCAACATCACCAACATCACCAACATCACCAACATCACCAATATCACCAACATCACCAACATCGCTATTACCACAAACACCATCACCATCACCAACATCAACAACATCAACAACATCATCAACATCACCACCATCGCTATTAACACAAACACCATCACCATCGTCAACATCACTAACATCAACACCAACATCACCAACACCACCATCGTCAACATCACCACCAACATCAACAACATCACCATAATCGTCAACATCACCAACATCAACATCATCAACATCACCAACAACAACATCACCAACATCACCAACATCACCAACATCAACATCATCACCAACATCACCAACAACAACATCAACATCATCAACATCACCAACAACAACATCAACATCAACATCATCACCAACATCATCACCAACATCATCAACATCATCAACATCACCAACAACATCACCAACATCACCAACATTACCATCATCACCATCATCACCACCATCGCCATTAACACAAACACCATCGTCAACATCATCATCATCATCACCACCATCATCATCACCAACATCACCATCACCGCAAACATCACCCACCACCATCAACACCATCACCACCATCAACACCATCACCACCACCATCACCACCACCACCACCATCACCACCACCACCACCATCACCACCACCATCAACACCATCACCACCACCACCATCACCACCACCACCCCCACCACCACCACGGTTACCATCTGCATGAGCACCATCAGGGCCGAGGGATTTCCCCTCCCCCGGGACCTCACAGAAATGTTCAGCAAATCTGCAAACCTGTTCCTGGGGGGTGGAGGGGGGTGGAGGAGATTGGATCGCCCTCAGTACTTCCTCAACAGATGGCACCTCAGCCAGCCACTCACAGGGGGTGACTTCTTCAAATATTTGAGGCACCGCAGCCTCAGCAGGGTCATCCCCACTTTGTGCCACGATGTTTTCCTGGCTGAGGGATTTCCCCTCCCCCGGGACCTCACAGAAATGCTCAGAAAATCTGCGAACCTGTTCCTGGTGGTGGTCGGAGATTGGATCACCGTTTTTTCCCCCCCTAATGATGGTTAATAGGTGAGGCGCTGCAGGTTACTTTTTTGATGGAGTTAAAAATGGGGATTTGTGATCGCGGGCCACTGAGGCAGACTCCATCTCCTCAGCAACCCGCGACCACCACCCATCCTTGCAGCGCCTTACGGCTCTCCGAACCTCCGAGCGAAGGCTGCGGCAAGCCTCCTCATTCTATGACATGGGATTCTGTAGCCGATGACAGTGGGCCTGTCGCTTTTTCTCAGCCAGCCTGAACACCTCCTCTGTCAGCCAGGCTCTCTGGGGAGGTCTGGACCACGTACCCAAAGCAGCCATTGCAGCTGCATGAGTCACAGTCCTAAACCTCGCCCATTTACCCTCGACATCAGGAGGAGTCGGGGACGATGCCAACCCCAGCCGCAAGCGACCATGAAATTCTCGCTTCCAACTTTCATCAGATAACTGAGACCAGGCCACTTTATGTTGGAATGGGGTCCTGGGTGTACACCCACCACCGGAGTGGAAGAATGGCAGGCGCATCTTACAGATGACTAGTCGATGGTCAGAGGGCAGATCAGCTCCACGGTAGGTCGTGGTGTCAAGGACATGGGCTCGCATCCGCTGGTCCGTCACTATGTAGTCCAGCAGATGTTCTTGCTTGGACCCGGCATGCGTCCATGATGTTGTGTGGATGCGCCGATGCCGGAACAGCGTGTTGGTAATTACAAGCCCATGGGCTGCACAAAAATCTAGCAGCCTCCTACCGTTGTTATTGAGCTGATCTGGCCCATGCCCTCCAATCGCTCCAGACCAGGTGCCAGCATCATGACCAACTCGGGCATTGAAGTCACCCAACATGATGACTCTATCCCTAGGGGCCACTTTAGCCAGCACCTGTGACAGGAGGTCACAGAAGGCATCTGACTCATATCGGCCTCTCTCCCCGTGTCTCTCTCCCCGTGTCTCTCCCCCCGTGTCTCTCTCCCCGCGTCTCTCTCTCCACCATGTCTCTCTCTCCCGTGTCTCTCTCTCCACGTGTCTCCCCCCCGTGTCTCTCTCTCCCCGTCTCTCCCCGTGTCTCTCTCCCGTGTCTCTCTCTCCCCGTGTCTCTCTCTCCTCGTGTCTGCCCCCTGTGTGTCTCTCTCCCGTGTCTCTCTCTCCC
Source organism: Petromyzon marinus (assembly GCF_010993605.1). Lineage (NCBI taxonomy): Eukaryota > Metazoa > Chordata > Hyperoartia > Petromyzontiformes > Petromyzontidae > Petromyzon > Petromyzon marinus. The sequence goes on along the minus strand of NW_022638945.1, from coordinate 181,543 downwards.
CGTGTCTCTCTCTCCTCGTGTCTCCCCGTGTCTCCCCGTGTCTCTCTCTCTCCTGTGTCTCTCTCCCCCCGTGTCTCCACCCGTGTCTCTCTCTCCCCGTCTCTCCCCGTGTCTCCCCGTGTCTCTCTCTCCCCGTCTCTCCCCGTGTCTCTCTCTCCCCCGTCTCTCTCTCCCCATCTCTCCCCGTCTCTCCCCGTGTCTCTCTCTCCCCCGTCTCTCTCTCCCCGTGTCTCCCCCCTGTGTGTCTCTCTCTCCTCGTGTCTCCCCGTGTCTCTCTCTCCTGTGTCTCTCTCCCCCCGTGTCTCCCCCCGTGTCTCTCTCTCCCCGTCTCTCCCCGTGTCTCCCCGTGTCTCTCTCTCCACATGTCTCTCTCCCCGTGTCTCTCTCTCCCCGTCTCTCTCCACCGTGTCTCTCTCTCCCCGTGTCTCTCCCTCCCCGTGTCTCTCTCTCCCCGTGTCTCTCTCTCCCCGTGTCTCTCTCTCCCCGTGTCTCTCTCTCCCCGTGTCTCTCTCCCCCCGTGTCTCTCTCCCCCCGTGTCTCACTCTCCCCGTCTCTCCCGTCTCTCCCCGTGTCTCTCTCTCCCCCATGTCTCTCTCTCCCCGTCTCTCCTGTCTCTCCCCATGTCTCTCTCTCTCACCGTGTCTCTCTCTCCGTGTGTCTCTCTCTCCCCGTGTCTCTCTCTCCCCGTCTCTCCCCGTCTCTCCCCGTGTCTCTCTCTCCCCATGTCTCTCTCTCCCCGTGTCTCTCTCCCTCCCCGTGTCTCTCTCTCTCCCCTCTCCCCACGGCACCAGACGCCACCACCACCACCACCTCCACCACCACCACCACCACCGCTCCACCACCACCAGCACCACCACCTCCCCGACGCCGCCACCGCCCGCTGATCGACCTCTCCGTGATCCGCCACCGCGGCTTCGTGGTCTATGCGGTGTCGGCCACGCTCATGGTGCTGGGCCTGTTCGTGCCGCCCGTCTTCGTGGTGAGCTACGCCAGGCACCTGGGCACGCCGGACCCCAAGGCGGCGTTCCTCCTCTCCGTCATCGGCCTCGTGGACGTCTTCGCCCGGCCGGCAACGGGCCTCGTCACGGGCGTGGAGCGAGTGCGGCCATACTCCGCCTACCTGCTCAGGTGCAGCACGTGGTTGGGGGTGGTGGAGAGACGCGGGGAGAGAGAGAGACACTGAGAGAGAGACACGGGGAGAGAGACACTGAGAGAGAGACACTGAGAGAGAGAGACACGGGGAGAGAGAGACACGGGGGAGAGAGACACACGGAGAGAGAGACACTGAGAGAGAGACACGGGGAGAGAGACACGAGCCTCGTCACGGGCGTGGAGCGAGTGCGGCCATACTCCGCCTACCTGCTCAGGTGCAGCACGTGGTGGTGGTGGTGGGTGGGTGGTGGTGGTGGTGGTGGGTGGTGGTGGTGGTGGTGGTGGGTGGGTGGTGGTGGTGGAGAGACACGCGGAGAGACGGGGAGAGAGAGACACTGAGAGAGAGACACTGAGAGAGAGACACGGGGTGAGAGAGACACGGGGAGAGAGAGACACTGAGAGAGAGACACTGAGAGAGACACGAGCCTCCTCACGGGCGTGGAGCAAGTGCGGCCATACTCCGCCTACCTGCTCAGGTGCAGAGGGTGGTGGTGGTGGTGGTGGGTGGTGGTGGTGGGTGGTGGTGGTGGTGGGTGGTGGTGGTGGTGGGTGGTGGTGGTGGTGGGTGGTGGTGGTGGTGGGTGGTGGTGGTGGTGGTGGGTGGTGGTGGTGGTGGGTGGGTGGTGGTGGGAGGGTGGTGGTGGTGGGTGGTGGTGGTGGGTGGTGGTGGTGGTTGTGGGTGGTTGTGGTGTGTGGTGGTGGTGGGTGGTGGTGGTGGTGGGTGGTGGTGGTGGGTGGTGGTGGTGGGTGGTGGTGGTGGTGGTGGTGGTGGGTGGGGGGTGGTGGGTGGTGGAGAGACACGGGGAGAGAGAGACACGGGGAGAGAGAGACACGGGGAGAGAGAGACACTGAGAGAGACACGGGGAGAGAGAGACGCGGGGAGAGAGAGACACGGGGAGAGAGAGACTCTGGGAGAGCCGGGGAGAGACACGGGGAGAGAGAGACACGGGGAGAGATGGAGAGAGACACTGAGAGAGAGACACTGAGAGAGAGACACGGAGAGAGAGAGACACTGGGAGAGATGGAGAGAGAGACATTGGGGGAGAGATGGAGAGAGACACTGGGAGAGAGAGACACTGGGAGAGAGAGACACTGAGAGAGAGACACGGGGAGAGAGACACTGGGAGAGAGACACACTGGGAGAGAGAGACACTGAGAGAGAGACGGGGAGAGAGAGACATTGGGGGAGAGATGGAGAGAGACACGGGGAGAGAGAGACACGGGGAGAGAGAGACACTGAGAGAGAGACACACGGAGAGAGAGACACGAGCCTCCTCACGGGCGTGGAGCGAGTGCGGCCATACTCCGCCTACCTGCTCAGGTGCAGCACGTGGTGGTGGTGGGTGGTGGGTGGTGGAGAGACACGCGGAGAGACGGGGAGAGACACGGGGAGAGAGAGACACTGAGAGAGAGACACTGAGAGAGAGACACGGGGAGAGAGAGACGCGGGGAGAGAGAGACACTGGGAGAGAGAGACACTGGGAGAGAGAGACACGGGGAGAGAGAGACACGGGGAGAGAGAGACACGGGGAGAGAGAGACACGGGGAGAGAGAGACACGGGGAGAGAGAGACACTGAGAGAGAGACACGGGGAGAGAGAGACACGGGGAGAGAGACACTGGGAGAGAGACACACTGGGAGAGAGAGACACTGGGAAAGAGAGACACTGAGAGAGAGAGACACTGGGAGAGATGGAGAGAGACACTGAGAGAGAGACACGAGCCTCCTCACGGGCGTGGAGCGAGTGCGGCCATACTCCGCCTACCTGCTCAGGTGCAGAGGGTGGGGTGGGTGGTGGAGAGACGCGGGGAGAGAGAGAGACGGGGAGAGAGACACTGAGAGAGAGAGACACGGGGAGAGAGAGACATTGGGAGAGAGAGACACGGGGAGAGAGAGACTCTGGGAGAGATGGAGAGAGACACAGGGAGAGAGAGACACTGAGAGAGAGACACGGGGAGAGAGAGACACGGGGAGAGAGACACGGGGAGAGAGACACGGGGAGAGAGACACACGGAGAGAGAGACACGGAGAGAGAGACACTGAGAGAGAGACACGAGCCTCGTCACGGGCGTGGAGCGAGTGCGGCCATACTCCGCCTACCTGCTCAGGTGCAGAGGGTGGTGGTGGTGGTGGGTGGTGGTGGTGGGTGGTGGTGGTGGGTGGTGGTGGTGGGTGGTGGTGGTGGGTGGGTGGTGGTGGTGGGTGGGTGGTGGTGGTGGGTGGGTGGTGGTGGTGGGTGGGGGGTGGTGGTGGGTGGGGGGTGGTGGTGGGTGGGGGGTGGTGGGTGGTGGAGAGACACGGGGAGAGAGAGACATTGGGAGAGAGAGACTCTGGGAGAGCCGGGGAGAGACACGGGGAGAGAGAGACACGGGGAGAGAGAGACACGGGGAGAGAGAGACATTGGGAGAGAGAGACATTGGGAGAGAGAGACACGGAGAGAGAGACACGGAGAGAGAGACACGGAGAGAGAGAGACACTGGGAGAGATGGAGAGAGAGACACGGGGTGAGAGAGAGACACGGGGAGAGAGAGACACGGGGAGAGATGGAGAGAGACACGGGGAGAGAGACACGAGCCTCCTCACGGGCGTGGAGCAAGTGCGGCCATACTCCGCCTACCTGCTCAGGTGCAGAGGGTGGTGGTGGTGGTGGTGGGTGGTGGTGGTGGGTGGTGGTGGTGGTGGGTGGGGGGTGGTGGTGGGTGGGGGGTGGTGGTGGGTGGGGGGTGGTGGTGGGTGGGGGGTGGTGGTGGGTGGGGGGTGGTGGTGGGTGGGGGGTGGTGGTGGGTGGGGGGGTGGTGGTGGGTGGGGGGTGGTGGTGGGTGGGGGGTGGTGGTGGGTGGGGGGTGGTGGTGGGTGGGGGGTGGTGGTGGGTGGGGGGTGGTGGTGGGTGGGGGGTGGTGGTTGGTGGGGGGTGGTGGTGGGTGGGGGGTGGTGGTGGGTGGGGGGTGGTGGTGGGTGGGGGGTGGTGGTGGGTGGGTGGTGGTGGGTGGTGGAGAGACACGGGGAGAGAGAGACATTGGGAGAGAGAGACACGGGGAGAGATGGAGAGAGACATGGGGAGAGAGAGACACGGGGAGAGAGAGACACGGGGAGAGAGACACGGAGAGAGAGAGACACTGGGAGAGATGGAGAGAGAGACACGGGGTGAGAGAGAGACACGGGGAGAGAGAGACACGGGGAGAGATGGAGAGAGACACGGGGAGAGAGACACGGGGAGAGAGACACGAGCCTCCTCACGGGCGTGGAGCGAGTGCGGCCATACTCCGCCTACCTGCTCAGGTGCAGCACGTGGTGGTGGTGGTGGGTGGTGGGTGGTGGAGAGACACTGAGAGAGAGAGACACGGGGAGAGAGAGACATTGGGAGAGACACGGGGAGAGAGAGAGAGAGACACGGGGAGAGAGAGACTCTGCGAGAGATGGAGAGAGAGACACGGGGTGAGAGAGACACAGGGAGAGAGAGACACAGGGAGAGAGAGACACAGGGAGAGAGAGACACAGGGAGAGAGAGACACAGGGAGAGAGAGAGACGCGGGGAGAGAGAGACACGGGGAGAGAGAGACACTGAGAGAGAGAGACACTGGGAGAGATGGAGAGAGAGACACGTTGAGAGAGAGACACTGAGAGAGAGACACGGGGAAAGAGAGACACGGGGAGAGAGAGACACGGGGAGAGATGGAGAGACACACTGAGAGAGAGACACGAGCCTCCTCACGGGCGTGGAGCGAGTGCGGCCATACTCCGCCTACCTGCTCAGGTGCAGCACGTGGTTGGGGTGGGTGGTGGTGGAGAGACACGGGGAGAGAGAGACGCGGGGAGAGAGAGACACTGGGAGAGATGGAGAGAGAGACGCGGGGAGAGAGAGAGACACGGGGAGAGAGACACGGGGAGAGAGACACGGGGAGAGAGAGACACGGGGAGAGAGAGACTCTGCGAGAGATGGAGAGAGAGACACGGGGTGAGAGAGACACGGGGAGAGAGAGACACGGGGAGAGAGAGACACTGAGAGAGACACGGGGAGAGAGAGAGAGAGACACGGGGAGAGAGAGACACGGGGAGAGATGGAGAGACACACTGAGAGAGAGACACGAGCCTCCTCACGGGCGTGGAGCGAGTGCGGCCATACTCCGCCTACCTGCTCAGGTGCAGAGGGTGGGGTGGGTGGTGGTGGAGAGACGCGGGGAGATAGAGAGACACTGGGAGAGAGACGGGGAGAGAGAGACACTGGGAGAGAGAGACATTGGGAGAGAGAGACACGGGGAGAGAGAGACACGGAGAGAGAGACACGGAGAGAGAGACACGGAGAGAGAGAGACACTGGGAGAGATGGAGAGAGAGACACGGGGTGAGAGAGAGACACGGGGAGAGAGAGACACGGGGAGAGATGGAGAGAGACACGGGGAGAGAGAGACACGGGGAGAGAGAGACACTGGGAGAGACACGGGGAGAGAGAGACTCTGGGAGAGCCGGGGAGAGACACGGGGAGAGAGAGACACGGGGAGAGAGAGACACGGGGAGAGAGAGACATTGGGAGAGAGAGACATTGGGAGAGAGAGACACGGAGAGAGAGACACGGAGAGAGAGACACGGAGAGAGAGAGACACTGGGAGAGATGGAGAGAGAGACACGGGGTGAGAGAGAGACACGGGGAGAGAGAGACACGGGGAGAGATGGAGAGAGACACGGGGAGAGAGACACGAGCCTCCTCACGGGCGTGGAGCGAGTGCGGCCATACTCCGCCTACCTGCTCAGGTGCAGCACGTGGTTGGGGGTGGGTGGTGACGGTGGTGGTGAGATACGGGGAGAGAGAGACATTGGGAGAGAGACGGGGAGAGAGACACGGGGAGAGAGAGACACGGGGAGAGAGAGACACTGGGAGAGAGAGAGACACAGGGAGAGAGAGACACTGGGAGAGATGGAGAGAGACACAGGGAGAGACACGGGGTGAGAGAGAGACACGGGGAGAGAGAGACACTGGGAGAGAGAGACACTGGGAGAGATGGAGAGAGAGACACGGGGTGAGAGAGAGACACGGGGAGAGAGAGACACTGGGAGAGAGAGAGAGACACAGGGAGAGAGAGACACTGGGAGAGATGGAGAGAGACACAGGGAGAGACACGGGGAGAGAGAGACACTGGGAGAGAGAGACACTGGGAGAGATGGAGAGAGAGACACGGGGTGAGAGAGAGACACGGAGAGAGAGACACTGGGAGAGAGAGACACTGGGAGAGATGGAGAGAGAGACACAGGGAGAGAGAGACAAGGAGAGAGAGAGACACAGGGAGAGAGAGACACAGGGAGAGAGAGACACTGAGAGAGAGACACGGGGAGAGAGACACTGAGAGAGACACGGGGAGAGAGAGACACGGGGAGAGAGACACGGGGAGAGAGACACGGGGTGAGAGAGACACGGTGAGAGAGAGACGGGGAGAGAGAGACACGGGAAGAGAGAGACTCTGGGAGAGACGGGGAGAGAGAGACACTGAGAGAGAGACACGGGGAGAGAGAGACACGGGGAGAGAGAGACATTGGGAGAGAGAGACAGTGAGAGAGAGAGACACTGGGAGACACGGGGAGAGAGAGACACGGTGAGAGAGACACGGGGAGAGAGACACGGGGAGAGAGAGACACGGGGAGAGAGAGACACGGGGAGAGAGAGACACGGGGAGAGAGACACGGGGTGAGAGAGACACGGTGAGAGAGAGACGGGGAGAGAGAGACACGGGAAGAGAGAGACTCTGGGAGAGACGGGGAGAGAGAGACACTGAGAGAGAGACACGGGGAGAGAGAGACACGGGGAGAGAGAGACATTGGGAGAGAGAGACACTGAGAGAGAGAGACACTGGGAGACACGGGGAGAGAGAGACACGGTGAGAGAGACACGGGGAGAGAGAGACACGGGGAGAGAGAGACACGGGGAGAGAGAGACACGGGGAGAGAGAGACACGGGGAGAGAGAGACACGGGGAGAGAGAGACACGGGGAGAGAGAGACACGGGGAGAGAGAGACACGGGGAGAGAGAGACACGGGGAGAGAGAGACACGGGGAGAGAGAGACACGGGGAGAGAGACAAGGGGTGAGAGAGACACGGTGAGAGAGAGACACGGGGAGAGAGAGACACGGAGAGAGAGAGAGACATTGGGAGAGAGAGACACGGAGAGAGACACGGGGAGAGAGAGACACGGGGAGAGAGAGACATTGGGGGAGAGACACGGGGAGAGAGAGACACGGGGAGAGATGGAGAGAGACACTGAGAGAGAGACACGGGGAGAGAGACACTGGGAGAGAGAGACACTGGGAGAGATGGAGAGAGAGACACGGGGTGAGAGAGAGACACGGGGAGAGAGAGACACTGGGAGAGAGAGAGAGACACAGGGAGAGAGAGACACTGGGAGAGATGGAGAGAGACACAGGGAGAGACACGGGGAGAGAGAGACACTGGGAGAGAGAGACACTGGGAGAGATGGAGAGAGAGACACGGGGTGAGAGAGAGACACGGAGAGAGAGACACTGGGAGAGAGAGACACTGGGAGAGATGGAGAGAGAGACACAGGGAGAGAGAGACACGGAGAGAGAGAGACACAGGGAGAGAGAGACACAGGGAGAGAGAGACACTGAGAGAGAGACACGGGGAGAGAGACACTGAGAGAGACACGGGGAGAGAGAGACACGGGGAGAGAGAGACACGGGGAGAGAGACACGGGGAGAGAGACACGGGGTGAGAGAGACACGGTGAGAGAGAGACGGGGAGAGAGAGACACGGGAAGAGAGAGACTCTGGGAGAGACGGGGAGAGAGAGACACTGAGAGAGAGATACGGGGAGAGAGAGACACGGGGAGAGAGAGACATTGGGAGAGAGAGACAGTGAGAGAGAGAGAGACACTGGGAGACACGGGGAGAGAGAGACACGGTGAGAGAGACACGGGGAGAGAGACACGGGGAGAGAGAGACACGGGGAGAGAGAGACACGGGGAGAGAGAGACACGGGGAGAGAGAGACACGGGGAGAGAGAGACACTGGGAGAGAGAGACACTGGGAGAGATGGAGAGAGAGACACGGGGTGAGAGAGAGACACGGAGAGAGAGACACTGGGAGAGAGAGACACTGGGAGAGATGGAGAGAGAGAGACACAGGGAGAGAGAGACACGGAGAGAGAGAGACACAGGGAGAGAGAGACACAGGGAGAGAGAGACACTGAGAGAGAGACACGGGGAGAGAGACACTGAGAGAGACACGGGGAGAGAGAGACACGGGGAGAGAGAGACACGGGGAGAGAGACACGGGGAGAGATGGAGAGAGAGACACAGGGAGAGAGAGACTCGGAGAGAGAGAGACACAGGGAGAGAGAGACACAGGGAGAGAGAGACACTGAGAGAGAGACACGGGGAGAGAGACACTGAGAGAGACACGGGGAGAGAGAGACACGGGGAGAGAGAGACACGGGGAGAGAGACACGGGGAGAGAGACACGGGGTGAGAGAGACACGGTGAGAGAGAGACGGGGAGAGAGAGACACGGGAAGAGAGAGACTCTGGGAGAGACGGGGAGAGAGAGACACTGAGAGAGAGACACGGGGAGAGAGAGACACGGGGAGAGAGAGACATTGGGAGAGAGAGACACTGAGAGAGAGAGAGACACTGGGAGACACGGGGAGAGAGAGACACGGGGAGAGAGACACGGGGAGAGAGAGACACGGGGAGAGAGAGACACGGGGAGAGAGAGACACGGGGAGAGAGAGACACGGGGAGAGAGAGACACGGGGAGAGAGAGACACGGGGAGAGAGAGACACGGGGAGAGAGAGACACGGGGAGAGAGAGACACGGGGAGAGAGAGACACGGGGAGAGAGCGACACGGGGAGAGAGAGACACGGGGAGAGAGAGACACGGGGAGAGAGACAAGGGGTGAGAGAGACACGGTGAGAGAGAGACACGGGGAGAGAGAGACACGGAGAGAGAGAGACATTGGGAGAGAGAGACACGGAGAGAGACACGGGGAGAGAGAGACACGGGGAGAGAGAGACATTGGGGGAGAGACACGGGGAGAGAGAGACACGGGGAGAGATGGAGAGAGACACTGAGAGAGAGACACGGGGAGAGAGACACTGGGAGAGAGAGACACTGGGAGAGATGGAGAGAGAGACACGGGGTGAGAGAGAGACACGGGGAGAGAGAGACACTGGGAGAGAGAGAGACACACAGGGAGAGAGAGACACTGGGAGAGATGGAGAGAGACACAGGGAGAGACACGGGGAGAGAGAGACACTGGGAGAGAGAGACACTCGGAGAGATGGAGAGAGAGACACGGGGTGAGAGAGAGACACGGAGAGAGAGACACTGGGAGAGAGAGACACTGGGAGAGATGGAGAGAGAGACACAGGGAGAGAGAGACACGGAGAGAGAGAGACACAGGGAGAGAGAGACACAGGGAGAGAGAGACACTGAGAGAGAGACACGGGGAGAGAGACACTGAGAGAGACACGGGGAGAGAGAGACACTGGGAGAGAGAGACACGGGGAGAGAGACACGGGGAGAGAGACACGGGGTGAGAGAGACACGGTGAGAGAGAGACGGGGAGAGAGAGACACGGGAAGAGAGAGACTCTGGGAGAGACGGGGAGAGAGAGACACTGAGAGAGAGACACGGGGAGAGAGAGACACGGGGAGAGAGAGACATTGGGAGAGAGAGACAGTGAGAGAGAGAGACACTGGGAGACACGGGGAGAGAGAGACACGGTGAGAGAGACACGGGGAGAGAGACACGGGGAGAGAGAGACACGGGGAGAGAGAGACACGGGGAGAGAGAGACACGGGGAGAGAGAGACACGGGGAGAGAGAGACACGGGGAGAGAGAGACACTGGGAGAGAGAGACACTGGGAGAGATGGAGAGAGAGACACGGGGTGAGAGAGAGACACGGAGAGAGAGACACTGGGAGAGAGAGACACTGGGAGAGATGGAGAGAGAGACACAGGGAGAGAGAGACACGGAGAGAGAGAGACACAGGGAGAGAGAGACACAGGGAGAGAGAGACACTGAGAGAGAGACACGGGGAGAGAGACACTGAGAGAGACACGGGGAGAGAGAGACACGGGGAGAGAGAGACACGGGGAGAGAGACACGGGGAGAGAGACACGGGGTGAGAGAGACACGGTGAGAGAGAGACGGGGAGAGAGAGACACGGGAAGAGAGAGACTCTGGGAGAGACGGGGAGAGAGAGACACTGAGAGAGAGACACGGGGAGAGAGAGACACGGGGAGAGAGAGACATTGGGAGAGAGAGACAGTGAGAGAGAGAGACACTGGGAGACACGGGGAGAGAGAGACTCGGTGAGAGAGACACGGGGAGAGAGACACGGGGAGAGAGAGACACGGGGAGAGAGAGACACGGGGAGAGAGAGACACGGGGAGAGAGACACGGGGTGAGAGAGACACGGTGAGAGAGAGACGGGGAGAGAGAGACACGGGAAGAGAGAGACTCTGGGAGAGACGGGGAGAGAGAGACACTGAGAGAGAGACACGGGGAGAGAGAGACACGGGGAGAGAGAGACACGGTGAGAGAGAGACACGGGGAGAGAGAGACACGGGGAGAGAGAGACACGGGGAGAGAGAGACACGGGGAGAGAGAGACACGGGGAGAGAGAGACACGGGGAGAGAGAGACACGGGGAGAGAGAGACACGGGGAGAGAGAGACACGGGGAGAGAGACAAGGGGTGAGAGAGACACGGTGAGAGAGAGACACGGGGAGAGAGAGACACGGAGAGAGAGAGACATTGGGAGAGAGAGACACGGAGAGAGACACGGGGAGAGAGAGACACGGGGAGAGAGAGACATTGGGGGAGAGACACGGGGAGAGAGAGACACGGGGAGAGATGGAGAGAGACACTGAGAGAGAGACACGGGGAGAGAGACACTGGGAGAGAGAGACACTGGGAGAGATGGAGAGAGAGACACGGGGTGAGAGAGAGACACGGGGAGAGAGAGACACTGGGAGAGAGAGAGAGACACAGGGAGAGAGAGACACTGGGAGAGATGGAGAGAGACACAGGGAGAGACACGGGGAGAGAGAGACACTGGGAGAGAGAGACACTGGGAGAGATGGAGAGAGAGACACGGGGTGAGAGAGAGACACGGAGAGAGAGACACTGGGAGAGAGAGACACTGGGAGAGATGGAGAGAGAGACACAGGGAGAGAGAGACACGGAGAGAGAGAGACACAGGGAGAGAGAGACACAGGGAGAGAGAGACACTGAGAGAGAGACACGGGGAGAGAGACACTGAGAGAGACACGGGGAGAGAGAGACACGGGGAGAGAGAGACACGGGGAGAGAGACACGGGGAGAGAGACACGGGGTGAGAGAGACACGGTGAGAGAGAGACGGGGAGAGAGAGACACGGGGAGAGAGACACGGGGTGAGAGAGACACGGTGAGAGAGAGACGGGGAGAGAGAGACACGGGAAGAGAGAGACTCTGGGAGAGACGGGGAGAGAGAGACACTGAGAGAGAGACACGGGGAGAGAGAGACACGGGGAGAGAGAGACACGGGGAGAGAGAGACACGGGGAGAGAGAGACACGGGGAGAGAGAGACACGGGGAGAGAGAGACACGGGGAGAGAGAGACACGGGGAGAGAGAGACACGGGGAGAGAGAGACACGGGGAGAGAGAGACACGGGGAGAGAGAGACACGGGGAGAGAGACAAGGGGTGAGAGAGACACTGTGAGAGAGAGAGACGGGGAGAGAGAGACACGGAGAGAGAGAGACAGGGGGAGAGAGAGACACGGAGAGAGACACGGGGAGAGAGAGACACGGGGAGAGAGAGACAGTGGGGGAGAGACACGGGGAGAGAGAGACACGGGGAGAGATGGAGAGAGACACTGAGAGAGAGACACGGGGAGAGAGACACTGGGAGAGAGAGACACGGGGAGAGATGGAGAGAGAGACACGGGGTGAGAGAGAGACACGGGGAGAGAGAGACACTGGGAGAGAGAGAGAGACACAGGGAGAGAGAGACACTGGGAGAGATGGAGAGAGACACAGGGAGAGACACGGGGAGAGAGAGACACTGGGAGAGAGAGACACTGGGAGAGATGGAGAGAGAGACACGGGGTGAGAGAGAGACACGGAGAGAGAGACACTGGGAGAGAGAGACACTGGGAGAGATGGAGAGAGAGACACAGGGAGAGAGAGACACGGAGAGAGAGAGACACAGGGAGAGAGAGACACAGGGAGAGAGAGACACTGAGAGAGAGACACGGGGAGAGAGACACTGAGAGAGACACGGGGAGAGAGAGACACGGGGAGAGAGAGACACGGGGAGAGAGACACGGGGAGAGAGACACGGGGTGAGAGAGACACGGTGAGAGAGAGACGGGGAGAGAGAGACACGGGAAGAGAGAGACTCTGGGAGAGACGGGGAGAGAGAGACACTGAGAGAGAGACACGGGGAGAGAGAGACACGGGGAGAGAGAGACATTGGGAGAGAGAGACAGTGAGAGAGAGAGACACTGGGAGACACGGGGAGAGAGAGACACGGTGAGAGAGACACGGGGAGAGAGACACGGGGAGAGAGAGACACGGGGAGAGAGAGACACGGGGAGAGAGAGACACGGGGAGAGAGAGACACGGGGAGAGAGACACGGGGTGAGAGAGACACGGTGAGAGAGAGACGGGGAGAGAGAGACACGGGAAGAGAGAGACTCTGGGAGAGACGGGGAGAGAGAGACACTGAGAGAGAGACACGGGGAGAGAGAGACACGGGGAGAGAGAGACATTGGGAGAGAGAGACACTGAGAGAGAGAGACACTGGGAGACACGGGGAGAGAGAGACACGGTGAGAGAGACACGGGGAGAGAGAGACACGGGGAGAGAGAGACACGGGGAGAGAGAGACACGGGGAGAGAGAGACACGGGGAGAGAGAGACACGGGGAGAGAGAGACACGGGGAGAGAGAGACACGGGGAGAGAGAGACACGGGGAGAGAGAGACACGGGGAGAGAGAGACACGGGGAGAGAAAGACACGGGGAGAGAGAGACACGGGGAGAGAGAGACACGGGGAGAGAGACAAGGGGTGAGAGAGACACGGTGAGAGAGAGACACGGGGAGAGAGAGACACGGAGAGAGAGAGAGACATTGGGAGAGAGAGACACGGAGAGAGACACGGGGAGAGAGAGACACGGGGAGAGAGAGACATTGGGGGAGAGACACGGGGAGAGAGAGACACGGGGAGAGATGGAGAGAGACACTGAGAGAGAGACACGGGGAGAGAGACACGGAGAGAGAGACACGGGGTGAGAGACACTGAGAGAGAGACATGGGGTGAGAGACACTGAGAGAGAGACACGGGGAGAGAGACACGGGGTGAGAAAGACACGGTGAGAGAGAGACGGGGAGAGGGAGACACGGGGAGAGAGAGACACGGGGAGAGAGAGACACGGGGAGAGAGAGACACGGGGAGAGAGAGACACGGGGAGAGAGAGACACGGGGAGAGAGAGACACGGGGAGAGATGGAGAGAGACACGGCGAGAGATGGAGAGAGACACGGCGAGAGATGGAGAGAGACACGGCGAGAGATGGAGAGAGACACGGGGAGAGATGGAGAGAGACACGGGGAGAGATGGAGAGAGACACGGGGAGAGATGGAGAGAGACACGGGGAGAGATGGAGAGAGACACGGGGAGAGATGGAGAGAGACACTGGGAGAGATGGAGAGAGACACGGGGAGAGATGGAGAGAGACACGGGGAGAGATGGAGAGAGACACGGGGAGAGATGGAGAGAGACACGGGGAGAGATGGAGAGAGACACGGGGAGAGATGGAGAGAGACACGGGGAGAGATGGAGAGAGACACGGGGAGAGATGGAGAGAGACACGGGGAGAGATGGAGAGAGACACGGGGAGAGATGGAGAGAGACACGGGGAGAGATGGAGAGAGACACGGGGAGAGATGGAGAGAGACACTGAGAGAGAGACACTGAGAGAGAGACACTGAGAGAGAGACACTGAGAGAGAGACACTGAGAGAGAGACACTGAGAGAGAGACACTGAGAGAGAGACACTGAGAGAGAGACACTGAGAGAGAGACACTGAGAGAGAGACACGGGGTGATAGAGACACTGGGAGAGAGAGACACTGGGAGAGAGAGACACTGGGAGAGATGGAGAGAGACACGGTGTCAGAGAGACACGGTGAGAGAGACACTGAGAGAGAGACACGGGGAGAGACGGGGAGAGAGAGACACGGAGAGAGAGACACGGGGAGAGATGGAGAGAGACACAGGGAGGGAGAGACACGGGGAGAAAGAGACACGGGGAGAGAGAGACACTGGGAGAGATGGAGAGAGACACAGGGAGAGATGGAGAGAGACACGGGGAGAGAGAGACACGGGGGGAGAGAGACACGGGGAGAGAGAGACACGGGGAGAGAGAGACACGGGGAGAGAGACATGGGGAGAGACTCTCTCACCGTGTCTCAGTCTCCCCGTGTCTCTCTCTCTCCCCGTGTCTCTCTGTCTCCGTGTCTCTCTATCTCCGTGTCTCTCTGTCTCTCTCTCCCCATGTCTCCGTGTCTCTGTCTCCCTGTCCCCGTGTCTCCGCCGAGTAGCTTTGCGATGATCTTCAATGGCACGGCCGACCTCCTGGGCTCCCTGGCCAGCACCTACGCCGGTATAGCCGTGTCTCTCTGTCTCACCGTGTCTCTCTCTCCCCGTGTCTCTCTGTCTCCCTGTCCCCGTGTCTCTGTCTCTCCGCCGAGTAGCTTCGCGATGATCTTCAATGGCACGGCCGACCTCCTGGGCTCCCTGGCCAGCACCTACACCGGTATCGCCGTGTCTCTGTCTCACCGTGTCTCTCTCTCCCCGTGTCTCCGTGTCTCTGTCTCCCTGTCCCCGTGTCTCCACCGAGTAGCTTCGCGATGATCTTCAACGGCACGGCCGACCTCCTGGGCTCCCTGGCCAGCACCTACGCCGGTATCGCCGTGTCTCTGTCTCACCGTGTCTCTCTCACCGTGTCTCTCTCTCCCCGTGTCCCCGTGTCTCTGTCTCTCCGCCGAGTAGCTTCGCGATGATCTTCAACGGCACGGCCGACCTCCTGGGCTCCCTGGCCAGCACCTACGCTGGTATAGCCGTGTCTCTCTGTCTCTCCGTGTCTCTCTGTCTCACCGTGTCTCTCTCTCTCTCCGTGTCTCTGTCTCCCTGTCCCCGTGTCTCCGCCGAGTAGCTTCGCGATGATCTTCAACGGCACGGCCGATCTCCTGGGCTCCCTGGCCAGCACCTACGCCGGTATCGCCGTGTCTCTCTGTCTCACCGTGTCTCTCTCTCTCCCCGTGTCTCAGTGTCTCTGTCTCCCTGTCCCCGTGTCTCCGCCGAGTAGCTTCGCGATGATCTTCAATGGCACGGCCGACCTCCTGGGCTCCCTTACCAGCACCTACGCCGGTATAGCCGTGTCTCTGTCTCACCGTGTCTCTGTCTCACCGTGTCTCTCTCTCCCCGTGTCTCCGTGTCTCTGTCTCTCCGCCGAGTAGCTTCGCGATGATCTTCAACGGCACGGCCGACCTCCTGGGCTCCCTGGCCAGCACCTACGCCGTGTCTCTGTCTCTCTGTCTCACCGTGTCTCTCTCTCCCCGTGTCTCCGTGTCTCTGTCTCTCCGCCGAGTAGCTTCGCGATGATCTTCAATGGCACGGCCGACCTCCTGGGCTCCCTGGCCAGCACCTACGCCGTGTCTCTGTCTCTCTGTCTCACCGTGTCTCTGTCTCCCTGTCCCCGTGTCCCCGTGTCTCCCCGTGTCTCCGCCGAGTAGCTTCGCGATGATCTTCAACGGCATGGCCGACCTCCTGGGCTCCCTGGCCAGCACCTACACCGGTATAGCCGTGTCTCTCTGTCTCTCCGTGTCTCTCTCTCTCCCCGTGTCTCCGTGTCTCTGTCTCCCTGTCCCTGTGTCTCCGCCGAGTAGCTTCGCGATGATCTTCAACGGCACGGCCGACCTCCTGGGCTCCCTGGCCAGCACCTACGCCGTGTCTCTGTCTCTCTGTCTCACCGTGTCTCTGTCTCCCTGTCCCCGTGTCCCCGTGTCTCCCCGTGTCTCCGCCGAGTAGCTTCGCGATGATCTTCAACGGCACGGCCGACCTCCTGGGCTCCCTGGCCAGCACCTATGCCGTGTCTCTGTCTCTCTGTCTCACCGTGTCTCTCTCTCCCCGTGTCTCTCTGTCTCACCGTGTCTCTCTCTCCCCGTGTCTCTCTGTCTCTCTGTCTCCCTGTCCCCGTGTCTCCGCCGAGTAGCTTCGCGATGATCTTCAACGGCACGGCCGACCTCCTGGGCTCCCTGGCCAGCACCTACGCCGTGTCTCTGTCTCTCTGTCTCACCGTGTCTCTCTCTCCCCGTGTCTCCGTGTCTCTGTCTCTCCGCCGAGTAGCTTCGCGATGATCTTCAACGGCACGGCCGACCTCCTGGGCTCCCTGGCCACCACCTACGCCGGTATAGCCGTGTCTCTGTCTCACCGTGTCTCTCTCTCCCCGTGTCTCTCTGTCTCCCTGTCTCTCCGCCGAGTAGCTTCGCGATGATCTTCAATGGCACGGCCGACCTCCTGGGCTCCCTGGCCAGCACCTACGCCGTGTCTCTGTCTCTCTGTCTCACCGTGTCTCTGTCTCCCTGTCCCCCTGTCCCCGTGTCTCCCCGTGTCTCCGCCGAGTAGCTTCGCGATGATCTTCAACGGCACGGCCGACCTCCTGGGCTCCCTGGCCAGCACCTACGCCGGTATAGCCGTGTCTCTCTGTCTCACCGTGTCTCTCTCTCTCCCCGTGTCTCTGTCTCCCTGTCCCCGTGTCTCCGCCGAGTAGCTTCGCGATGATCTTCAACGGCACGGCCGACCTCCTGGGCTCCCTGGCCAGCACCTACGCCGTGTCTCTGTCTCTCTCTCTCACCGTGTCTCTGTCTCCCCGTGTCTCCGTGTCTCTGTCTCTCCGCCGAGTAGCTTCGCGATGATCTTCAACGGCACGGCCGACCTCCTGGGCTCCCTGGCCAGCACCTACGCCGTGTCTCTGTCTCTCTGTCTCACCGTGTCTCTCTCTCCCCCTGTCCCCGTGTCTCCCCGTGTCTCCGCCGAGTAGCTTCGCGATGATCTTCAACGGCACGGCCGACCTCCTGGGCTCCCTGGCCAGCACCTACGCCGTGTCTCTGTCTCTCTGTCTCACCGTGTCTCTCTCTCCCCGTGTCTCCGTGTCTCTGTCTCTCCGCCGAGTAGCTTCGCGATGATCTTCAATGGCACGGCCGACCTCCTGGGCTCCCTGGCCAGCACCTACGCCGTGTCTCTGTCTCTCTGTCTCACCGTGTCTCTGTCTCCCTGTCCCCGTGTCCCCGTGTCTCCCCGTGTCTCCGCCGAGTAGCTTCGCGATGATCTTCAACGGCATGGCCGACCTCCTGGGCTCCCTGGCCAGCACCTACACCGGTATAGCCGTGTCTCTCTGTCTCTCCGTGTCTCTCTCTCTCCCCGTGTCTCCGTGTCTCTGTCTCCCTGTCCCTGTGTCTCCGCCGAGTAGCTTCGCGATGATCTTCAACGGCACGGCCGACCTCCTGGGCTCCCTGGCCAGCACCTACGCCGGTATAGCCGTGTCTCTCTGTCTCACCGTGTCTCTCTCTCCCCGTGTCTCCGTGTCTCTGTCTCTCCGCCGAGTAGCTTCGCGATGATCTTCAACGGCACGGCCGACCTCCTGGGCTCCCTGGCCAGCACCTACGCCGGTATCGCCGTCTTCTGTGTCTTCTTCGGCATCTCGTACGGGATGGTGGGCGCTCTGCAGTTCGAGGTCCTCATGGGGCTGACGGGGCCGGAGACATTCCCCTCGGCACTCGGACTCGTCCTCCTGATGGAGGCCGGAGCCGTACTCGTCGGACCTCCTGGAGCGGGTGAGGGGTGGTGGTGGTGGTGGTGGTGACGGTGGTGGTGGTGTGGGTGGTGGTGGTGGTGGTGGTAGTAGTAGTGGTAGTAGTAGTGGTGGTAGTAGTAGTAGTGGTGGTAGTGGTGCTGGTGGTGGTGGTGGTAGTGGTGGTAGTAGTAGTGGTGGTAGTAGTAGTGGTGGTAGTGGTGGTAGTGGTAGTGGTAGTAGTGGTAGTAGTAGTGGTGGTAGTGGTGGTAGTAGTTGTAGTAGTGGTGGTAGTAGCAGTGGTAGTAGTGGTGGTAGTGGTAGTAGTGGTGGTAGTGGTGCTGGTGGTAGTGGTGGTGGTGGTAGTGGTGTTGGTAGTGGTGGTGGTAGTGGTGGTGGTGGTGGTAGTGGTGGTGGTAGTAGTGGTAGTGGTAGTAGTAGTGGTAGTTCTGGTAGTGGTAGTGGTGGTAGTGTTGGTAGTAGTGGTGGTGGTAGTAGCGGTAGTGGTGGTAGTAGTGGTAGTAGTAGTGGTAGTAGTAGTGATGGTAGTGGTAGTAGAGGTAGTAGTAATAGTAGTGGTATTAGTAGTGGTAGTAGTGGTAGTGGTGGTAGTGGAAGTAGTAGTGGTAGTAGTGGTAGTAGCAGCAGTGGTAGTGATGGCAGTAGTGGTAGTAGTGGTAGTGATGGTAGTAGTGGTAGTGATGGTAGTAGTAGTAGTAGTGGTAGTAGTAGTGGTAGTAGTAGTGGTAGTAGTAGTAGTGGTAGTAGTAGTAGTGGTAGTAGTAGTGATGGTAGTGGTAGTAGTGGTAGTAGTAGTAGTGGTAGTAGTGGTAGTAGTAGTAGTGGTAGTAGTGGTGGTAGTAGTAGTAGTAGTGGTAGTAGTGGTGGTAGTAGTAGTGGTCGTGGTGGTAGTGGTGGTAGTGGTAGTAGTAGTAGTGGTGGTAGTAGTAGTAGTGGTAGTAGTGGTAGTAGTAGTGGTAGTAGTAGTGGTAGTAGTAGTGATGGTAGTGGTAGTAGTGGTAGTAGTAGTAGTGGTAGTAGTAGTAGTAGTGGTAGTAGTAGTAGTGGTAGTAGTGGTAGTAGTAGTAGTGTTAGTAGTAGTAGTGTTAGTAGTGGTAGTGATGGTAGTAGTAGTGTTAGTAGTGGTAGTGATGGTAGTAGTAGTGTTAGTAGTGGTAGTGATGGTAGTAGTAGTGGTGGTAGTGATGGTAGTGATGGTAGTAGTAGTGGTAGTAGTAGTAGTGATGATAGTGATGGTAGTGATGGTAGTGATGGTAGTAGTAGTGTTAGTAGTAGCAGTAGTGGTAGTAGTGGTAGTGATGGTAGTGATGGTAGTGATGGTAGTAGTAGTGTTAGTAGTAGCAGTAGTGGTAGTAGTGGTAGTGATGGTAGTGATGGTAGTAGTAGTGTTAGTAGTAGTGGTAGTAGTGGTAGTGATGGTAGTGATGGTAGTGATGGTAGTAGTAGTGGTAGTAGTGGTAGTAGTGATGATAGTGATGGTAGTGATAGTAGTAGTAGTGGTAGTAGTGTTAGTAGTAGTGGTAGTAGTAGTGATGGTAGTAGTGATGGTAGTAGTGTTAGTAGTAGTGGTAGTAGTAGTAGTGATGGTAGTAGTGATGGTAGTAGTGATGATAGTGATGGTAGTGATGGTAGTAGTAGTGGTAGTAGTAGTGGTAGTGATGGTAGTAGTAGTGGTAGTGATGGTAGTGATGGTAGTAGTGATGGTAGTAGTGATGGTAGTGATATCATCTCAACACCTGACCACAATCCCATCACCGGTGACCACCCCACCCCCACCCACCCCACCTTCCCCCCACCTTCCCCCCACCTTCCCCCCACCAGGTCGCCTGGTGGACTACACCCACAGCTACGTGTACATCTTCTACCTGGCAGGCGCCGAGGTGCTCTTGGCCGGCCTCGTCCTAGCCCTGGGGGCTCTTCTGTGCCTCAGGGGCAACCACAACCACCAGCACGACCACGCCCACCAACACGTGGGCGGGGCAGCAGCGGCGGTGGGCGGGGCAACGGCGGGGGCGACCAATGGGCAGGGAGACACGGAGACGCGCGTGTGACGTAGGGGGGGGGTGTGTGGGGGGGGGGGTGTGGGGGTCTGACTAGCCACTCAGCTACCCACTCAGCTACTCACTCAGCTACTCACTCAGCTACTCACTCAGCTACTCACTCACTCAGCTACTCACTCAGCTACTCACTCAGCTACTCACTCACTCAGCTACTCACTCACCTACTCACTCAGCTACTCACTCACTCAGCTACTCACTCAGCTACTCACTCACTCAGCTACCCACTCAGCTACTCACTCAGCTACTCACTCAGCTACTCACTCACTCAGCTACTCACTCAGCTACTCACTCAGCTACTCACTCAGCTACTCACTCAGCTACTCACTCAGCTACTCACTCACTCACCTACTCACCTACTCACTCACTCACCTACCCACTCACCTACTCACTCAGCTACTCACTCAGCTACTCACTCACTCAGCTACTCACTCAGCTACTCACTCAGCTACTCACTCAGCTACTCACTCACCTAATCACTCACTCACCTACTCACCTACTCACTCACTCACCTACCCACTCACCTACTCACTCAGCTACTCACTCACTCAGCTACTCACTCACTCACCTACTCACCTACTCACTCACTCACCTACCCACTCACCTACTCACTCAGCTACTCACTCAGCTACTCACTCACTCAGCTACTCACTCAGCTACTCACTCAGCTACTCACTCAGCTACTCACTCACCTAATCACTCACTCACCTACTCACCTACTCACTCACTCACCTACCCACTCACCTACTCACTCAGCTACTCACTCACTCAGCTACTCACTCACTCACCTACTCACCTACTCACTCACTCACCTACCCACTCACCTACTCACTCAGCTACTCACTCACTCAGCTACTCACTCAGCTACTCACTCACTCACCTACTCACTCAGCTACTCACTCACCTACTCACTCACCAACCTGCTCACCTACTCACTCACCAACCTGCTCACTCACTCACCTACACACTCAGCTACTCACTCAGCTACTCACTCACCTACTCACTCACCAACCTGCTCACCTACTCACTCACTCACTCACCTACTCACTCACCTACTCACTCAGCTACTCACTCAGCTACTCACTCAGCTACTCACTCACCAACCTGCTCACCTACTCACTCACTCACTCACCTACTCACTCACCTACTCACTCAGCTACTCACTCAGCTACTCACTCAGCTACTCACTCACTCAGCTACTCACTCACCTACTCACTCAGCTACTCACTCACTCACTCACCAACCTACTCACTCACTCACTCAGCTACTCACTCAGCTACTCACTCAGCTACTCACTCAGCTACTCACTCACCAACCTGCTCACCTACTCACTCACTCACCTACTCACCTACTCACTCACCTACTCACTCACTCACCTACTCACTCACTCACCTACTCACTCACCTACTCACTCACCTACTCACTCGCCTACTCACTCACTCACTCGCCTACTCACTCAGCTACTCACTCACCAACCTACTCACTCACTCACCTACACACTCACCTACTCACTCACTCACTCACCCACTCAGCTAAACACTCACCTACTCACTCACTCACCTACCCACTCAGCTACACACTCACTCACCTACCCACTCAGCTACACACTCACTCACCTACTCACTCACTCACCCACTCAGCTACTCACTCACTCACCTACTCACCTACTCACTCACCTGCTCACCTACCCACTCAGCTACTCACTCACCAACCTGCTCACCTACTCACTCACCTACTCACTCACCAACCTGCTCACCTACTCACTCACCTACTCACTCATTCACCTACTCACTCACCTACTCACTCACTCACCTACCCACTCAGCTACACACTCACTCACCTACTCACTCACTCACCCACTCAGCTACTCACTCACCTACTCACTCACTCACTCACCTACTCACCTACCCACTCAGCTACTCACTCACCTACTCACTCACCAATCTGCTCACCTACTCACTCACCTACACACTCACCTACTCACTCACCTACTCACTCACCCACTCAGCTACTCACTCAGCTACTCACTCACCTACTCACTCACCTACTCACCTACTCACTCACCTACCTGCCTACCCACTCACCTACTCACTCACCTACCTGCTCACCCGCTCACCCATTCACCTACCTGCTCACCCACTCACCTACCTGCTCACCCACTCACTCACCCACTCACTCACCCACTCACCCACCCAATCACTCACCCACTCATTCACTCATTCACCCACTCACTCACTCACCCACTCACTCACCCACTCACTCACTCACCCACCCACTCACTCACCCACTCACTCACCCACTCACTCACCCACTCACTCACCCATCCACCCACTCACTCACGCACTGTGTGTGTGAGTGGGGAGCGGTGGTGCAGTGGTTAGCGCACTGTGTGTGTGTGTGGGGAGTGGTGGTGCAGTGGTTAGCGCACTCGGTGTGTGTGTGTGGGGAGTGGTGGTGCAGTGGTTAGCGCACTGTGTGTGTGTGGGGAGTGGTGGTGCAGTGGTTAGCGCACTGTGTAAGTGTGGGCAGTGGTTGTCACGTGGAAGGGAGAGACAAAGGCGGCCGGGCGTGGTGCTGTATGTAGCCACAGTGCCGGTAGCCTTCATAGGTGCTCGCGAGCAGCACTTGCCCCTACAGCCCCCTGCTAGAGGCTACCTGGGGGAGCTTTGTCTGTGTGTCTAACACAGCACTTGCCCCTACAGCCCTGCTAGAGGCTACCTGGGGGAGCTTTGTCTGTGTGTACATCATAGGTGGTGCTACTCGCTACTAACACTGCACTTGCCCCTACAGCCCTGCTAGAGGCTACCTGGGGGAGCTTTGTCTGTGTGCCTAACACTGCACTTGCCCCTACAGCCCTGCTAGAGGCTACCTGGGGGAGCTTTGTCTGTGTGTCTAACACTGCACTTGCCCCTACAGCCCTGCTAGAGGCTACCTGGGGGAGCTTTGTCTGTGTGTCTAACACAGCACTTGCCCCTACACCCCTGCTAGAGGCTACCTGGGGGAGCTTTGTCTCTTCATGGAAGTCGAAAATTAAAGTCGCCACCCAAACTGCTAACCGAGCCGTGTCGATTTGTGAACAACACCACCATCACCACCATCACCACCATCACCACCATCATCATCACCACCACCATCACCACGACCACCATCACCACCACCATCATCACGACCACCACCACCACCATCACCACCATCATCACCACCACCATCACCACCACCAGAACCATCACCACCACCATCACCACCACCATCACCACCACGACCACCATCACCACCACCATCACCACGACCACCATCACCACGACCACCATCACCACCACCATCACGACCACCATCACCACCATCACCACCACCATCACCACCACCATAACCATCCCCACAACCATCACCACCACCATCACCACCACCATCACCACCATCAAAAACAACCGCCATTCACCACTAAGTGGCGGTGACGTCACCACGACGCTTGTACCAGGCCATGTGCACCTTGAGGCCACGTGAAGTGTCGAACGCCCGCTGGCAGGTCACGGGGCAGACCCAGGTGCCACGGGTCGACTGACTGAGATGGCTGGCTGATGCACCACCTGTGCCCCCTACTGTACCAACCTGCTGTGCTTTATATACCCGACGCTCCGCTCGTTGTTGTGAGCGTCGCTCCTCCGCCCTCCGTTGTTGTTGGAGGGCGACTGCCTCCAACTGCCCAGTAGCGTCCTTCACGAGCCTCCTCCACAGAGGCCGATCTTGACACCGCTGGTACCGGTCATCAGCAAGTCCACTCAGCTCCACATCCTCCTGTACCACATCACTCCATCTCTTCTCTAGCCCGTGCCACGCCTGTTTAGCCCCCTCGATCCAGCCGAACAAAAGCTGTTTCGGCATGCGGTGGCTGGGCATGCGGGCTACATGACCCAGCCAACGCAGCCTTGCCTGCCGGAGGAGCTCACCGATGAGACCGTGCCCAGATCTTTAAAGGATTTGTGAAGGGAGGGAATGACCGTGGCCGAGAAGACCTGAAGCTTAGTGCAGAGCGACACACCAGGTAGATTCCACGCAGCGTTACGCAACCGATGAAAAGATATTGCCGCTCGACTGATTCGGAGCGAGACCTCTGCTGTTAAACTGGAGCCGGTCATGAGCACACTGCCCAGGTATGGGAAACTCTCCACTCTCTCCACAACTGCCCAATCACCGAATGTGGGGGTGGAGTGCCCGATGGTACAAAATACCCAGGCAGGTGCTTAGTTTTGGTGGGGCTGATGGTAAGGCCCCATCTCTTAGTTGCACGCTCCAGTCTCAGCAGCAGCGTCTCCAACTCCTCCTCTGAATGAGCAGCTATTACCAAATCATCGGCATACATAACGTGGTTGAGCAATAGGGAGCCATCCCTTGACCGCACCCGGGCATCGATCAGCCTCCCATTGTATCTGTACCAGATGGAAATTCCTTCGGTACAGCTACTGAAGGCTTCACGAACTACGTGGTCAAAATAGATGTTAAATAATGTGGGAGCCAGAGGACATCCCTGTCGCACCCCAAGGTGTACAGGGAATGCCTCTGACTCCCGGCCACGTAGTTTTACCCGGGCACGCTCACCATCATGAAGGTCCTTAATGATCGTGAGCAGAGGGTCAGGGACTCCGAAAGCACGAAGAACAACCCAGAGCCCAGGCCTACTGATGGTATCATAGGCCTTGACCAGGTCAATAAAGCAGAGATGTAGGTCTTGCTGGAATTCCCTACACCTCTGCTGTAGCAGACGTACAGAAAATATGGCATCTGTGCAGGACCGCCCTTTCCTGAAACCGCATTGGGGCTCCGCAAGCCTCTCCTCAGCGTGCCTAGCAAGGCGATTTTGAATAATCCTTGCCAGGACCTTTCCCGGCACATTGAGGCGTGAGATGCCCCTGTAGTTGTTACAGTCTGTGCGGTCCCCCTTCTTAAAGAGAGGGACCACCAGGGCATCCTTCCAGTCCTGCGGAACCCGTCCAGCGGTCCAAACTGTTGTTATAATGTCATGTAGGGCAGTCTGTGCACAAACGCCACCCTCCCTGGGCATTTCGCTTGGGATATCACCTCTGCCCGGTGCCTTTCCTGGTCTCAAACTCTGGATCGTCTTTAGTATTTCCTCAACAGATGGCACCTCAGCCAGCCACTCACAGGGGGTGACTTCTTCCAATATTTGAGGCACCGCAGCCTCAGCAGGGTCATCCTCACTTTGTGCCACGATGTTTTCCATGTCGAGGGATTTCCCCTCCCCCAGGACTGCAAACCTGTTCCTGGGGGTCGGAGATTGGATCACCGTTTTTTCCCCTAATGATGGTAATAGGTGTGGCGCTGCAGGTTACTTTTTTGACGGAGTTAAATAGAGATTTGTGATTGCGGGCCATTGAGGCAGACTCCATCTCCTCAGCAACCCGCGACCACCACCCATCCTTGCAGCGCCTCACGGCTCTCTGAACCTCCGAGCGAAGGCCGCGGTAAGCCTCCTCATTCTCTGACGTGGGATGCTCTAGACGATTAGAGTGGGCCTGTCGATTTTTCTCAACCATCCTGAACACCTCCTCTGTCAACCAGGGTCTCTGGGGAGGTCTGGACCGCGTACTCAAAGCAGGCATTGTAGCTGCATGAGTCACAGTCCTAAACCTCGCCCATTTACCCTCGACATCAGGAGGAGTGGAATGGGGTCCTGGGTGTACACCCACCACCGGAGTGGAAGAATGGCAGGCGCATCTTACAGATGACAAGTCGATGGTCAGAGGGCAGATCAGCTCCACGGTAGGTCCTGGTGTCAAGGACATGGGCTCGCATCCACTGGTCCGTCACTATGTAGTCCAGCAGATGTTCTTGCTTGGACCCGGCATGCATCCATGATGTTGTGTGGATGCGCCGATGCCGGAACAGCGTGTTGGTAATTACAAGCCCATGGGCTGCAAAAAAATCTAGCAGCCTCCTACCGTTGTTATTGAGCTGATCTGGCCCATGCCTTCCAATCATTCCAGACCAGGTGCCAGCATCATGACCAACTCGGGCATTGAAGTCACCCAACAAGATGACTCTATCCTGAGGGGTCACTTTAGCCAGCACCTGTGACAGGAGGTCATAGAAGGCATCTGACTCATCGGCCTTGCCTGCATCCCTCCACGGATGTTCGTCTTCGGTGGGGGCATAAGTAACCACGACCACCACTCCTCGCCTCCGGTTGATGGGAAGGCGAGCCCAAAGTAGCCTGGGGCTTACAGCTTCCCACACCTCACCGCCACGCTCCCACGCCCCTTCATTCTTTTATTCAAAAGAAGAGCCACACCCTGTTGTTTGGCAGTCTCCTGCCCAGAGTAGAGGACTGTCCACCCCTCATGGTGGCAGGAGCCAGAGCCGGTCCACCGGACCTCCTGAATGCCGCATAGATCCAGGCGGTACCGGTCCAGCTCCCGACAGAGGAGTGGCAGCCTCTCCTCCGCAGTGAGCGTTCGAACATTCCACGTGGCCACCCGTAGTGGCTTTTCGTTGTTTCTGGAGGAGCCCCGAGGGTAGAGATTCAATCTCCTGGCTCCGCCAATTGGGGTTTGGCCAGGAGACGTCATAGACGCCTGGCCCCCCGGGGCCTCCGGCACAAGCTTATTAATTCGATATTTTAGACGTGGTTTAGCGGTGATTAATTGAAGGTGGAGGGGTTACCAGCCCCTCGCACCCGTCCAGAGCCCCCGTTTAGCCTCTGTGGTGGTCACAGACGCCCTGAGGGGAGAGGACAATCGGAATTGGCCCTCCCCCCACAGCACTGTCCACGACAGAGTTGCCCGTCCGGCACCACGGTGAGGTAGGGGGTTGTTTTTGCCACACACACACCAAAACACACACAGACACACACACACAGCCACACACACAGAGAGACAGACACAGACACGTGCATACATCACCACCACCATCACTACTGTCATCATCACCAAATATAACCACACACAGGCACACAGAGCGATATATATAGTACGGCGTTATTATATATACAGACACACGAAGACACGTACACACACACAGACACACACACATGTGTGCATGAACACACACATAGACACACAAAGATAAAGATCCCCCGTATAGCCTTAACAGACTGTAGGGGCAAGTGCTGTTAGCGAGCACCTATGAAGGCCGGAACGGTACACGAGGGAGTGGGTGGCCAGCACCACGCCCGACCGCCTTTGTCTCCCTAGTGGCGATGTTTACACACCGCACCAGGTACTCATTTGAGGCTGAGTCGACCTAGGGGAGGCCCGGGACCGGTTCAGATAATCGTCACTGGTGGTGTTGGCCGTGAGCGGGAATCGAACCCGGGTCGCCAGGTTCATAGCGCAGCGTAGCGCTAACCGCACACACACATACACAGACACACACACACAGACACACACACACAGACACACACACAGACACACACAACAACAACAACAACCGCCATTCGCCACTGAGGGCGGTGACGTCACCACGACGCTTGTGCCAGGCTATGTGCACCTTGAGGCCACGTGGAGTGTCGAACGCCCGCTGGCAGGAGGTCACGGGGCAGACCCAGGTGCCACGGGTCGACTGACTGAGATGACTGGCTGATGCACCACCTGTGCCCCCTACTGTGGCAACCTGCTGTGCTTTAGCCACCCGGCGCTCCGCTCGTTGTTGTGACACACACACAGACACACGTACACACACAGACACACATACACACACGTACACACACACAGACACATACACATACACACAGACACACACATACATACACACACAGACACGTACACACATACACACAGACACACATACACACACGTACACACACACAGACACACACACATACACACAGACACGTACACATACAGACACACACACAGACACGTACACACATGCACACAGACACGTGCACACACAGACACACATACACACAGACACGTACACACACAGACACACGTACACACACGTACACACACGTACACACACGTACACACACAGACACACACATACACACAGACACGTACACACACAGACACACATACACACACAGACACACACACATACACACAGACACGTACACACACAGACACACACATACACACACACACGTACACACACAGACACACACACAAACATACACACACACATACACACACAGACACACAGACACACATACACACAGACATACACACACACAGACACACACACAGACACACACACATACACACACACATACACACACACATACACACACACAGACACACACACAGACACACACACATACACACACATACACGTACACACACATACACACAGACACACAGACACGTACACAGACAGACACACACACACAGACACACACACAGACACACACACACATACACACACACACACAGAGCGATATCTATAACACAGCAGTAATCACACACGTACACATATAAATATACACACAAAGACACACACTCAGTGATATATATAGTATAGCAGTAATCACACACGTACACACATATAGACACACACACAAAAGTTCCCCCATATAGCCTTAACAGACTGTAGGGGCAAGTGCTGTTAGCGAGCACCTATGAAGGCCGGAACGGTACACGAGGGGGTGGGTGGCCAGCACCACGCCCGACCGCCTTTGTCTCCCTAGTGGCGATGTTTACACACCGCACCAGGTACTCATTTGAGGCCGAGTCGACCTAGGGGAGGCCCGGGACCGGTTCAGATAATCGTCACTGATGGCCGTGAGTGGGAATCGAACCCGGGTCGCCAGGTTCATAGCGCAGCGTAGCGCTAACCGCTACACCACCGCTCCCCACACAGATAGACAGACACACACACAGACACACACACACTCACAGTCACACACACATACACACACACACAGACACACACACACAGACACACACACAGACACACACACACAGACACACACACAGTCACACACACATACACACACAAAGACAAACACACACACAGACACACACACACAGACACACACACACAGACACACACACAGACACACACACACAGACACACACACAGTCACACACACATACACACACAAAGACAAACACACACACAGACACACACACACAGACACACACACAGACACATACCAATAACAGCCATTCGCCACTAAGTGGCAGTGACGTCACCACGACGCTTGTGCCAGGCTATGTGCACCTTGAGGCCACGTGAAGTGTCGAACGCCCGCTGGCAGGAGGTCACGGGGCAGACCCAGGTGCCACGGGTCGACTGAGATGACTGGCTGATGCACCTCCTGTGCCCACTACTGTGGCAACCCGCTGTGCTTTAGCCACCCGGCGCTCCGCTCGTTGTTGTGAGCGTCGCTCCTCCGCCCTCCGTTGTTGTTGGAGGGCGACTGCCTCCAACTGCCCAGTAGCATCCTTCACGAGCCTCCTCCACAGAGGCCGATCTTGACACCGCTGGTACCAGTCATCGGCAAGTCCACTCAGCTCCACGTCCTCCTGTACGACATCACTCCATCTCTTCTCTAGCCCGTGCCGCGCCCGCTTAGCCCCCTCAATCCGGCCGAACAAAAGCTGTTTCGGCATGCGGTGGCTGGGCATGTGGGCTACATGACCCAGCCAACGCAGCCTTGCCTGCCGGAGGAGCTCACCGATGGGACCCTGCCCAGATCTTTCAAGGATTTGTGAGCTCCTCACACAATCCAGTCTGGTTAAACCCAGGATGGATCGTAGGCAGGCCAGCCTAAATGTTTCTAACCGGCGAAGATGTTCCATTAGGGGGGTCCACGTTTCGCAAGCGTAGATAAGGGAGGGAATGACCGTGGCCGAGAAGACCTGAAGCTTAGTGCGGAGCGACAGACCAGGTAGCTTCCACACAGCGTTACGCAACCGATGAAAAGATATTGCCGCTCGACTGATTCGGAGTGAGACCTCTGCTGTTAAACTGGAGCCAGTCATAAGCACACTGCCCAGGTATGGGAAACTCTCCACTCTCTCCACAACTGCACCATCACCGATTGGGAGTTGTGGGGGTGGAGTGTCCGATGGTACAAAATACCCAGGCAGGTGCTTAGTTTTGGTGGGGCTGATGGTAAGGCCCCACCTCTTAGTGGCACGCTCCAGTCTCAGCAGCAGCGTCTCCAACTCCTCCTCTGACTGAGCAGCTATTACCAAGTCATCAGCATACATAACGTGGTTGAGCAATAGGGAGCCATCCCTTGACCGCACCCGGGCATCGATCAGCCTCCCAATTACAACACACACACACAGACACACACACAGACACGCACAGACACACACACACACAGACACACACACACAGACACACACACAAACGTACACACTCAGACACACACACGTACATATACAGACACACGTACACACACATACACACACATACACACACAGACACGTACTCACACACACAGACACGCACAGACACACACATACACGCAGACACACACACAGACACACACATACACGCAGACACACACACAGACACACACACAGACACACACACATAGACACATACACAGACACAAACAGCGATGTATCTAGTAGGCACCACCACTCCACACACACACAGTGCGCTAACCACTGCACCACCACTCCCCACTCACACACACACACAGTGCGCTAACCACTGCACCACCACTCCCCACTCACACAGTGCGCTAACCACTGCACCACCACTCCCCACTCACACACACACAGTGCCCTAACCACTGCACCACCACTCCCCACTCACAGTGCGCTAACTAGTGCACCACCACTCCCCACACTCACACAGTGCGCTAACCATTGCACCACCACTCCCCACACTTACACACAGTGCGCTAACCATTGCACCACCACTCCCCACACTCACACACAGTGAGCTAACCACTGCACCACCACAACATCAGTAGTGAGTGAGTGGGTGAGTGAGTGGGTGAGTGAGTGAGTGGGTGGGTGAGTGGGTGAGTGGGTGGGTGAGTGGGTGGGTGAGTGGGTGGGTAGGTGGGTGAGTGGGTGAGTGAGTGAGTGGGTGGGTGAGTGGGTGAGTGGGTGGGTGGGTGGGTGAGTGGGTGAGTGAGTGGGCGGGTGGGTGAGTGGGTGAGCGGGTGGGTGAGCGGGTGGGTGAGCGGGTGAGTGAGTGGGTGAGTGAGTGGGTGAGTGGGTGGGTGAGTGGGTGGAAGAGTGGGTGGGTGAGTGGGTGGGTGAGTGGGTGGGTGGGCGGGTGGATGAGTGGGTGGATGAGTGGGCAGGCGGGTGGATGAGTGGGTGGGTGGGCGAGTGAGTGGGTGGGTGGGCGAGTGAGTGGGTGGATGGGCGAGTGAGTGGGTGGGTGGATGGGCGAGTGAGTGGGTGGGCGAGTGAGTGGGTGGGTGGGTGGGCGAGTGAGTGGGTGGGTGGGTGGGCGAGTGAGTGGGTGGGTGGGTGGGCGAGTGAGTGGGTGGGTGGGGAGTGGGTGGTGAGTTTTAAAACGCCCTGTAGTATAATTTCTAGCAGAAAAAATCTTTATTTATTTCAAATCTGGTCAATTCTCAAGACAGTGGAAAGAGACACGGGGGAGAGAGACACGGGGAGAGAGAGACACGGGGAGAGAGAGACACGGGGGAGAGAGAGACACGGGGGAGAGAGAGACACGGGGAGAGAGAGACACGGGGAGAGAGAGACACGGGGAGAGAGAGACACGGGGAGAGAGAGACACGGGGGAGAGAGACACGGGGAGAGAGAGACACGGGGAGAGACAGACACGGGGAGAGAGAGACACGGGGAGAGAGAGACACGGGGGAGAGAGAGACACGGGGAGAGAGAGACACGGGGAGAGAGAGACACGGGGAGAGAGAGACACGGGGAGAGAGAGACACGGGGAGAGAGAGACACGGGGAGAGAGACACGGGGAGAGAGAGACACGGGGAGAGAGAGACACGGGGGGAGAGACAAAGGGCCAGGTTCTATCCACAGCTACGTTTCGATTGGTACCACAGGAACCCTAAAATAGTGATAGGGATGAACAGTTTACATCACCACCATCACCACCACCATCACCACCTCCATTAATATTAACATCATCACCATCATCATCACCATCATCACCACCACCACCATCACCACCACCATTAATATTAACATCATCATCACCATCATCACCACCACCATCATCACCACCACCATCACCACCACCATTAATAGTAACATCACCATCATCATCACCACCATCACCACCACCATCATCACCATCAACCACCACCATTAATATTGACATCATCACCATCACCACCATCACCACCATTATCATCATCATCAACACTATCATCACTAACATTATCATCATCAACACTATCATCATCATCATCATCACTAACATCATCATCATCACTAACATCATCACCACCATCACTAACCATTAACACTTAACCATTAATCTGTAACCTTAACCGCTAACTGGAACGTAACACAGCCCATATGCTGTAAAGTGGTTGTGTCTGCTGGTGGTGGTTGTGGTGGTGGTGGTTGTGGTGGTAGTGGTGGTGGTGGTGGCGGTGGTGGTTGTGGTGGTGGTTGTGGTGGTGGTGGTTGTGGTGGTGGTTGTGGTTGTGTCTGCTGGTGGTGGTTGTGGTGGTGGTGGTTGTGGTGGTAGTGGTGGTGGTGGCGGTGGTGGTTGTGGTGGTGGTTGTGGTGGTGGTGGTTGTGGTGGTGGTTGTGGTTGTGTCTGCTGGTGGTGGTTGTGGTGGCAGTGGTTGTGGTGGTGGTGGTTGTGGTGGTGGTTGTGGTGGTGGTTGTGGTGGTGGTTGTGGTTGTGTCTGCTGGTGGTGGTTGTGGTGGTGGTTGTGGTGGTGGTTGTGGTGGTGGTTGTGGTGGTGTCTGCTGGTGGTGGTTGTGGTGGCAGTGGTTGTGGTGGTGGTTGTGGTGGTGGTTGTGGTGGCAGTGGTTGTGGTGGTGGTTGTGGTGGTGGTTGTGGTGGTGGTTGTGGTGGCAGTGGTTGTGGTGGCAGTGGTTGTGGTGGTGGTTGTGGTGGTGGTTGTGGTGGTGGTTGTGGTGGCAGTGGTTGTGGTGGTGGTTGTGGTGGTGGTGGTTGTGGTGGTGGTTGTGGTGGTAGTTGTGGTGGTGGTTGTGGTTGTGTCTGCTGGTGGTGGTTGTGGTGGCAGTGGCTGTGGTGGTGGTTGTTGTGGTAGTTGTGGTGGTGGTTGTGGTGGTGGTTGTGGTGGTGGTTGTGGTGGTGGTGGTTGTGGTGGTGGTTGTGTCTGCTGGTGGTTGTGGTGGCAGTGGTTGTGGTGGTAGTTGTGGTGGTGGTGGTTGTGGTGGTGGTGGTTGTGGTGGTGGTTGTGGTGGTAGTTGTGGTGGTGGTTGTGGTTGTGTCTGCTGGTGGTGGTTGTGGTGGTGGTGGTGGTTGTGGTGGTGGTTGTGGTGGTAGTGGTTGTGGTGGTAGTAGTTGTAGTGGTGGTAGTATTAGTGGTAGTAGTGGTAGTAGTAGTGGTGGTAGGTGTAGTAGTGGTAGTTGTAGTGGTAGTAGTAGTATTAGTGGTAGTAGTGGTAGTAGTAGTAGTGGTAGGTGTAGTAGTGGTAGTTGTAGTAGTGGTAGTAGTAATAGTGGTATTAGTAGTAGTGGTAGAAGTAGTGGTAGTAGGTGTAGTAGTGGTAGTAGTAGTTGTAATAGTGGTAGTAGTAGTGCTAGTTGTGGTGGTAGTAGTAGTGGTAGTTGTGGTGGTAGTTGTGGTAGAAGTTGTGGTGGTAGTAGTAGTTGTGGTAGTAGTTGTGGTGGTAGTTGTGGTGGTAGTAGTGGTGGTAGTTGTGATGGTAGTAGTAGTGGTGGTAGTTGTGGTAGTAGTTGTGGTAGTAGTTGTGGTGGTAGTTGTGGTAGTAGTTGTGGTAGTTGTGGTAGTAGTTGTGGTAGTTGTGGTAGTAGTAGTTATAGTAGTAGTGGTAGTAGTGGTAGTAGTGGTGGTGGTAGTAGTAGTAGTGGTGGTAGTTGTGGTGGTAGTTGTGGTAGTATTAGTAGTGGTAGTAGTAGTTGTGGTAGTAGTGGTAGTAGTTGTGGTAGTAGTAGTGGTGGTAGTAGTAGTGGTGGTAATACTTGTGGTAGTAGTGGTAGTAGTTGTGGTAGTAGTAGTGGTGGTAGTAGTAGTGGTGGTAATAGTTGTGGTAGTAGTGGTAGTAGTTGTGGTAGTAGTAGTGGTGGTAGTAGTAGTGGTGGTAATAGTTGTGGTAGTAGTGGTAGTAGTTGTGGTAGTAGTAGTGGTGGTATTAGTAGTGGTGGTAGTAGTTGTGGTGGTAGTAGTAATTGTAGTTGTTGTAGTTGTGGTGGTAGTAGTAGTGGTAGTTGTTGTGGTAGTTGTGGTAGTAGTTGTGGTAGTGGTGGTAGTATTAGTTGTGGTAGTTGTGGTGGTAGTAATTGTTGTAGTAGTTGTAGTTGTAGTAATTGTGGTAGTAGTGGTGATAGTTGTGGTGGTAGTGGTAGTTGTAGTAATTGTGGTAGTAGTTGTAGTAGTTGTAGTTGTAGTAATTGTGGTAGTAGTAGTGGTAGTAATTGTTGTTGTAATAGTAGTGGTATTAGTAGTAGTTGTAGTAGTAGTGATAGTTGTGGTGGTAGTGGTAGTTGTAGTAATTGTGGTAGTAGTTGTAGTAGTGGTGGTAGTAGTAGTAGTGGTGGTAGTAATTGTTGTTGTTGTAGTAGTGGTATTAGTAGTAGTAGTAGTGGTGATAGTTGTGGTGGTAGTGGTAGTTGTAGTAATTGTGGTAGTAGTTGTAGTAGTGGTAGTTGTAGTAATTGTGGTAGTAGTTGTAGTAGTGGTAGTTGTAGTTGTAGTAATTGTGGTAGTAGTAGTAGTGGTGGTAGTAATTGTTGTTGTAGTAGTAGTGGTATTAGTAGTAGTTGTAGTAGTAGTGATAGTTGTGGTGGTAGTGGTAGTTGTAGTAATTGTGGTAGTAGTTGTAGTAGTGGTGGTAGTATTAGTTGTGGTAGTTGTGGTGGTAGTAATTGTTGTAGTAGTTGTAGTAATTGTGGTAGTAGTAGTAGTGGTGATAGTTGTGGTGGTAGTTGTAGTAATTGTGGTAGTAGTTGTAGTAGTGGTAGTTGTAGTAATTGTGGTAGTAGTGGTAGTTGTAGTTGTAGTAATTGTGGTAGTAGTAGTAGTGGTGATAGTTGTGGTGGTAGTGGTAGTTGTAGTAATTGTGGTAGTAGTAGTAGTGGTGGTAGTAATTGTTGTTGTAGTAGTAGTGGTATTAGTAGTAGTTGTAGTAGTAGTGATAGTTGTGGTGGTAGTGGTAGTTGTAGTAATTGTGGTAGTAGTAGTAGTGGTGGTAGTAATTGTTGTTGTAGTAGTAGTGGTATTAATAGTAGTTGTAGTAGTGATAGTTGTAGTTGTAGTAATTGTGGTAGTAGTAGTAGTGGTGGTAGTAATTGTTGTTGTAGTAGTAGTGGTATTAGTAGTAGTTGTAGTAGTGATAGTTGTAGTTGTAGTAATTGTGGTAGTAGTAGTAGTAGTGGTGGTAGTAATTATGGTAGTAGTAGTAGTGGTGGTAGTAATTGTTGTTGTAGTAGTAGTGGTATTAGTAGTAGTTGTAGTAGTGATAGTTGTAGTTGTAGTAATTGTGGTAGTAGTAGTAGTGGTGGTAGTAATTGTTGTTGTTGTAGTAGTGGTATTAGTAGTAGTAGTAGTGGTGATAGTTGTGGTGGTAGTGGTAGTTGTAGTAATTGTGGTAGTAGTTGTAGTAGTGGTAGTTGTAGTAATTGTGGTAGTAGTTGTAGTAGTGGTAGTTGTAGTTGTAGTAATTGTGGTAGTAGTAGTAGTGGTGGTAGTAATTGTTGTTGTAGTAGTAGTGGTATTAGTAGTAGTTGTAGTAGTAGTGATAGTTGTGGTGGTAGTGGTAGTTGTAGTAATTGTGGTAGTAGTTGTAGTAGTGGTGGTAGTATTAGTTGTGGTAGTTTTGGTGGTAGTAATTGTTGTAGTAGTTGTAGTAATTGTGGTAGTAGTAGTAGTGGTGATAGTTGTGGTGGTAGTTGTAGTAATTGTGGTAGTAGTTGTAGTAGTGGTAGTTGTAGTAATTGTGGTAGTAGTGGTAGTTGTAGTAATTGTTGTAGTTGTAGTAGTAGTGATAGTTGTGGTGGTAGTGGTAGTTGTAGTAATTGTGGTAGTAGTAGTAGTGGTGGTAGTAATTGTTGTTGTTGTAGTAGTAGTGGTATTAGTAGTAGTTGTAGTAGTGATAGTTGTAGTTGTAGTAATTGTGGTAGTAGTAGTAGTGGTGGTAGTAATTGTTGTTGTAGTAGTAGTGGTATTAGTAGTAGTTGTAGTAGTGATAGTTGTAGTTGTAGTAATTGTGGTAGTAGTAGTAGTGGTATTAGTAGTAGTTGTTGTAGTAGTGGTGGTAGCTAGCGAGCCCTCCCCTGTAACTCCATGGCCTCTGAGTGACTACCCCCTCTCTTTGATGGAACTCCCTGTAGGGGTCCCTGTAGGGGGCCCTGTGGGGGGCCCTGGGGGGGGCCCTGGGGGGGGCGAGCCGCGGCCCCAGCCCCCTGTCTCCGTCGGCCTCGTCGCAGCGTGTCTGGAACAACAACAACAACAACATCAACAACAACATCAACAACAACATCAACAACAACATCAACAACAACAACAACATCAACAACAACATCAACAACAACATCAACAACAACGTCAACAACAACAACAACATCAACAACATCAACAACATCAACAACAACAACAACATCAACAACAACATCAAGAACATCAACAACAACAACATCAACAACGTCATCAGTAGTGAGTGGGTGAGTGAGTGGGTGCGTGAGTGGGTGGGTGGGTGAGTGAGTGGGTGGGTGAGTGGGTGGGTAAGTGAGTGGGTGGGTGGGTGAGTGAGTGGGTGACTGAGTGACTGAGTGGGTTGGTGGGTGAGTGAGTAAGTGGGTGAGTGAGTGGGTGGGTGAGTGAGTGAGTGGGTGAGTGAGTGGGTGGGTGAGTGAGTGAGTGGGTGGGTGGGTGGGTGAGTGAGTGAGTGGGTGGGTGACTGAGTGAGTGGTGAGTGAGTGAGTGGATGAGTGGGTGAGTGGGTGGGTGAGTGAGTGAGTGAGAGGGTGGGTGGGTGAGTGGGTGGGTGAGTGAGTGGGTGAGTGGGTGAGTGAGTGGGTGAGTGGGTGAGTGAGTGGGTGGGTGGGTGAGTGAGTGAGTGAGTGGGTGAGTGGGTGGGTGAGTGAGTGAGTGGGTGGGTGAGTGAGTGGGTGGGTGGGTGGGTGAGTTAGTGAGTGAGTGAGTGAGTGGGTGAGTGAGTGAGTGGGTGAGTGAGTGGGTGGGTGGGTGATTGAGTGAGTGGGTGGGTGACTGAGTGAGTGGGTGAGTGGTGAGTGAGTGAGTGGATGAGTGGGTGGGTGAGTGGGTGAGTGAGTGAGTGAGTGGGTGGGTGGGTGGGTGGGTGAGTGAGTGAGTGAGTGGGTGGGTGGGTGGGTGAGTGAAGGAGTGAGTGGGTGGGTGGGTAAGTGAGTGGGTGGGTGGGTGAGTGAGTGAGTGAGGGTGGGTGGGTGAGTGGGCGGTGAGTGAGTGAGTGGGTGAGTGGGTGAGTGAGTGGGTGAGTGAGTGAGTGGGTGGGTGAGTGAGTGAGTGAGTGGGTGGGTGAGTGAGTGGGTGGGTGAGTGAGTGAGTGGGTGGGTGAGTGGGTGGGTAAGTGAGTGGGTGGGTGGGTGAGTGAGTGGGTGACTGAGTGACTGAGTGGGTTGGTGGGTGAGTGAGTAAGTGGGTGAGTGAGTGGGTGGGTGAGTGAGTGAGTGGGTGAGTGAGTGGGTGGGTGAGTGAGTGAGTGGGTGGGTGGGTGGGTGAGTGAGTGAGTGAGTGGGTGGGTGACTGAGTGAGTGGTGAGTGAGTGAGTGGATGAGTGGGTGAGTGGGTGGGTGAGTGAGTGAGTGAGAGGGTGGGTGGGTGAGTGGGTGGGTGAGTGAGTGGGTGAGTGGGTGGGTGAGTGAGTGGGTGAGTGGGTGAGTGAGTGGGTGAGTGGGTGAGTGAGTGGGTGGGTGGGTGAGTGAGTGAGTGAGTGGGTGAGTGGGTGGGTGAGTGAGTGAGTGG